>LPNX011058451.1:436158-664021 GCA_001517045.1 Pseudotsuga menziesii | reverse complement strand
TCACTTTTGTAAATCCTTCAATCCTATCCCAAGTTGTTCTTAAGGGAGCATGTTAGGATATTTAGACACTTAGGAGTTAGTTAAGATCAACTTGTGTAATATATCCGTTAGGTAAAAGTGTGTTTTCTAAACTTCGATCTATGTTAGGAGTTCAGGAATGTGTCCTTAAGGGGGGATAGGCTCTAATGCCTCCTTCCTTCTCCTAATAGTGTCACTTTTGTAAATCCTTCAATCCTATCCCAAGTTGTTCTTAAGGGAGCATGTTAGGATATTTAGACACTTAGGAGTTAGTTAAGATCAACTTGTGTAACATATCCGTTAGGTAAAAGTGTGTTTCTTTAGTATGCATTAGTATGCATTTGTAAATATTCTAATCCGACGGTCACGATATGTTCTAGACATAGAGTGATCTGACAGTCCAACTTCTCTTAGATTATACCTACCATTGATCTGTGGTTTAACACTCGATTGGTCCATGATCTCTATTTAAAGAGCATGGAGGGTCCTTGGCTAGTTGATCGATTATGAGAAGCTCATGTAACTTTCTTTCTTTTGCATAATAAATTGCTCCAAATGCTATTTGGCTGGGACCGTGGATTGTTTCCCTCTCGAGGGTTTTAACCACGTGACAAACATCGGTGTGTTGATATGTGATCTATTTGTGTGAAGCGGTTGCTCAAGGTGTTCAGTCTTTTGGGAGTACCTTGTGTACCCGAACATCCTATAGTAGTTATCCTTGAGTGTCCTCTCTTAGGTTAATTCCTCTTCTTGTTGCAAGAGGAATTAGAACACATACAGTAACTTGTACAGTTAGAAAAGGAGCAAGCTTGAGCAATCCAAGGCAAAGACAATGGTGTATGTGCACACAAACCTTTGTCTTGTATACAGGTAGAGGGAGGAGGGTGGCTGAAGGGAAAGACAAAAATGTGGAATGTGTTTCCTGATGATACGAGTTTGGACAACACTGTTGAGTTGACATTAGCCAACATGGATCTTAATGATATAGTGTTAGAGCTGATAACTTTAGATGATGGTTAACCTCTTGAGGGTTCATCCTCCACACCAGCGGGATGTAGATCTTGGATTGGGCAAAAAGGAGAAGGATTATTGACAAATGAGATTTCCTCTCATCTCAATATACCCTATTTTGTATTTGCCAATGGCATTCCCACATCTACATAATCAGTAATACATTTTGATTTATGGTCCTAACTTCTAATTTTACGAGTGTACGAATGTATAAGGTGTATTGAGTATTTGTAAATGTTCTAGTTTCTAAAAAAATTGAATCTATATGTTCTAAATTTTCATTTTGTATGTTTTTAATATATATAATTTTTTCAACACACATATATATAACTTGTCCCCCATGTCTTGTTTCCAAGGTCACCACATCCCATGTATGACACTCGTATCCACGTATCATCCATGTCTTGTGTCATTGTGTCATGTGACTTAGGTTGACGCCCTCCAAACTGAACTACATAATGAAAGACAAAGAACCTGCTCGTTCCTCTCAAGCTACTTATTCCCATGATGGAGTCGTTGTAGAGCCCAATCTCATCCTACAAGGTTGGACAAGAAAGCCACTATTGAAGTTGAAGTTGACTGAAGCAATCCTAAGAAAAATACACTTGATGGGACTTCCCACCAAATCTTTTTTAACTTTCTCAACACTACCGAGACGGTGTCTTACACTATTGACTTCATCACTATATTGGTTTAAATCAACACGTAATTCATCATTGTTAAGCATCTTGAGGTTAGAGTTCTTTGTGGACCCCACTTTATTTTTCTTTCCTTATAATTCTGACTTATAAGTCAAAATTTTAATAAAAAAATTAAAAGCGACTTTTATAAATTATAAAATTTTATACTTAAAATATATAAAAGTTTATAAACTTTATAACTTTACATAAACCTTTAATTTATAAAAAGGGGGCCGACTTGGTTTTAAAACATGTATATGGATTATTAACGGATTGAAGGGGAGCAATTTTTTTGGGAGGTTGTACAGTACGAAAGGACACGAATGCACGAATGGGAGTATGGGCATTTAAACACAAAAATGGTAGTTGTACTGACAGTGAAGGACAAGAATCGATGGGTACGGACGCAGGAGTACAAACTGCCACGGGAGATAAAGCAAATTGTAAGGACGTGAATGTTAGACAGAGGATGGAATCATGATTTTTGAACGGGTTGGATAAACGATGTACGGTCTAACTATTGTTGATGTGATCATACGAATGCTTCTGGAATTTACAGATTGTACAAGATTGCACAGCCTGGCAGTAATTTGTTTGGCTCTAATACCAATGTAGCAGCAGAGATGTTGTACGGCAAAAATATTATGTAATTGAATGAATAAAATATTTATTGAATGGATGATAAGATAATACAATATCTTCATGACAATTTACCTATACAGCCATTAACTAGCCACGAAGGTGAACAGGAATGTCTCTTGACCTTCCATTAATTACTAATTATATTTATTAATTGTTATTTACTTACATTATCTATTATTATTTAATATTACTCTTTTATTAATATTTGTTACAAAGGCGAAGAAGGAAATCAGTCAAGGGAGGCAATTGAGTATCACTCGAGTGCTTTGAGTAGAGAAATCCCTCGATGAGGTTATCCAATGAAGTTGCTCTGCCTATATATTTGTGGCTTGAGAGTGTAAGCCAAACTCGTTTCCCTCAAACAATTGGTGTGTGTTGAGAATCAAGATGTTATGGTGTTGCAAGAGACTATGGCTTCAAGGGAGGTGGCGATCCCTCTATTAGAAGGTCTTCTACTCTGGATTTAGAGGTCTTCTCAAAGTCTTTGAACAAGCATTTGTTAATTTTGAACCTCTATGGGCCTTACGACAACAGACAAGAATTCTAGGAGAAGTTTTTTCAATCCAAGGTCTTCCAAGTTCCCAATTTAATATCAAGGGGGACTTCAATTTTGTGTTATCACGAAACGAAGTTTGGGGCCGACATGTCCGATAGGATCATTTAGCACGCCTTTTTTGCAGTATCTTTTTTACAGTAATGGTTGGTTGGACATCAAACAAAAAGGTTTAAATGCCCACATGGAGCAACAAAAGAGCAGGTGATGCTGGAATTGTAAAGCGTTTGGACCATTTTTTCATACATGAATCTTTCAATGACAAGGTAGGCATTTTTCTATCCAGGGTCCATAAAATTTGTATTTTGAATCATTATCCAATTATGTTGGAGATCGATCTGAAAGAGGATAATCCAGGTAATCCCTCTAAATATAATTCTAGCTAGGCTGATGATCAGGAGTTCAAAAATTGGTTTATGATACTTGGAGCTCGTTCAGGAGCGATGTTCAGCGATCAGCTAGCCTTCAATTTGCCAATGACAAGGTAGGCATTTTTCTATCCAGGGTCCATAAAATTTGTATTTTGAATCATTATCCAATTATGTTGGAGATCGATCTGAAAGAGGATAATCCAAGTATTCCCTCTAAATATAATTCTAGCTAGGCTGATGATCAGGAGTTTCAAAAATTGGTTTATGATACTTGGAGCTCGTTCAGGAGCGATGTTCAGCGATCAGCTAGCCTTCAATTTGCCAATGACAAGGTCGGCATTTTTCTATCCAGGGTCCATAAAATTTGTATTTTGAATCATTATCCAATTATGTTGGAGATCGATCTGAAAGAGGATAATCCAGGTATTCCCTCTGAATATAATTCTAGCTAGGCTGATGATCAGGAATTTCAAAAATTGGTTTATGATACTTGGAGCTCGTTCAGGAGCGATGTTCAGCGATCAGCTAGCCTTCAATTTGCTAATGGCCTCCATAGTTTGAAGAAGAAAGTCACGGTCTAAAACAAAGAAAAAAGGCATCTCGAGGAAGCTAAATTATTATCAATTAAAATAGTTAGGGTCGCTTTGTTCCAATTCAAGTTCAAGCATTTTTTTAGTGGACACTGGGAAGGAAATTTTTAGGCTTTCGCATGAGAAGGAGAAGTTCTTCGAGATCAGGAGATAGAATGGTGGTTGAAAAGCATAACTCGTTGGTTGGAGGCAAGGAACCAAAATACCAAGTACTTCCAAATGCATGCAAATCACCGTCATAATATCAATTTGATTTGGGATTTGCAAGACGAGGAAAGAAATGTAGTTCCAGGTTTTGCTCCTTTAGAAAATCTAGCATCCAAGATCTTTTCCATACTATATGTTGACATGAGACAGACACGGTTGGATAGTTAGCTAAAGGTCATTAGTCTCTTTTCGAGGATGCTCAAAGAGTAAGACAATGAGGTATGTTTTCAACCAGATGATAAGGACAAACTTCTTTCTGTGTTAAATCTTTTTAAGAAGGATAAGAGTCTGGGTCTAGATGGGTGGCCCAACTACTTGTTTGTCGATTTTTTTGACCTGCTATGTGAAGATTGCCTTGAAGTTGAGGAGGAATCCCATACATCTGGTCTAATTCCAGGGGCTTTGTATTCTATTTGTCTTGCCGTTACACCCAAGATGGACAATCCTGAATCTTTTGACGACTTCAGACCCATTTCCCTTTGCAATGGTGTCTATAAGATTAGAGCCAAGATAATAGCACCTAGAATAAAGCCTATACTCTCTCCGGCCCTCTCCAAGGAGCAGTTTGGATTCTTGGAAGGGCAGTCTATTCATGAAGCAATTGGAGCGACTTAGGAGGGTTTTCACTCTATCAAGATCAAGCTCCATAATAAGCGAAATCTTGAATTCTATTTGAATTCTATTTGTCTTGCCCTTACTTACAAGAAGGACAATCCTGAATCTTTTGACGATTTCAAACACATTTCCCTTTGCAATAGTGTCTATAATATCAGAGCCAAGATAATAGCTTCTGGAATCAAGCCTATACTGTCTCGAGCCATCTCCTAGGAGCGGTTTGGATTCTTGGAAGGGTAGTCTATTCATGAGCGACTTAGGAGGGTCTTCATTCTATCAAGCTCCATAATAAGCGAGTTGGATTTCTTAAGCTAGATATTTCTAAGGCCTCGTGGCTTTTCATCTGGCTCATTCTTCTTCATATCGGTTTTAGCCTAGAAATTACTAATTTGATTATGGACAATATAGATTCAGCTTCCTTTGTCGTCCTGATTAATGAACAGAGAAAGCTCTCCCTTCCTTATGTTGAAATTTTATGTAGGAAGTGTTTGTGAGAATGACTTTATTGAATAAAGTGACCTATTGCAGCCTAAAACGCACTTGGACACGGGTAAGTCTCCCAATCGTTGTGTGTTCCCGAGGGCAACTATGAGTTTAGAACCCAATGTCACCTCAATTCCTAACTCCTCTGTTTAGACCCAACTCCTAAAAAGGTCCAGGGGGGGTAGTCCCCGTTTACTATGTTTCAAAGGTTGCGTTTTTAGAAGTTAAAAGATGAATAAACTAATTTAAACTTTATGGCAATCAATCATGCAGTGATGCAAATATTTCAATGTCAAGCAAACCCTTTAACAATCAACCAGTAATGTATGAAAAAGAGAAACAATCAAATAATCAAAATGACCAGTTTCGTCTCTACTCGGGCTAAGGAGTCACAATAATCAACTTCAAATAATTCTCCTAAAGCATCAAATCATTTACTTTAACAAATATACAAGAACATGATGACTTCCAATAAATGAGTAAGTTAAAATAAAGTGATTGCAAAGTAGAGAGATGTAAATGATTGTAAGAATGTTATGCAAGTGGTCCTGTAAGTTCTAGTAAATTTTATGTCTCTCTTTGACTTAAGGAATTAAGGTGTTTGTTGCAAACAAATGAACTATTTTAGATGCCTACCCCAAGAGACTATCTCCTTCGATTAGAGAGAGGATGCTGGGTGCTCAACATGGGAACACAAACTTCCCACCTAGCTCCATGGATCAAACTTTAAACTTGTTGGTTGCTCAATTGGAAGACACAAAGTGCCACGAAGCCCCCTACGGCCTCTACCCCACTAGCTCCACAAATCAAACCTCTTTTTCTCCTTTCTAATGAAGATACTTATCTAAGTGCCTATTAAACTAGCCAACACAAATCTTCACCCTTTCTTGTCACCCAGAGTCGGATCAACCGACAAGGGGAGTGGATACGGGGTGAAGATTGGGACAAGGTTTATTTTAAACGAAATGAAGAATTTAACAATTATTAACAATGCAAGCCAGCACGATATTGCAGGGTGTGGGAAAATAAAAATAAAGGAAAGAAAGATACAAGCCAACACGATTTCCCAAGGATGGCAAAGCCAAATCACTTGCAAGGTGTAGGCAAATGAAAATAACAAAAATAGAACGCTAACCGGCACGATTTTGCAAGGATGGCATACCCAAATCACTTGCAAGGTGTGGGCAAAATGAAACTCTAACTAATCTAAACCCACGCCAATCAACAATTGCTTATGCAAAGGTGGGTAAGCTCAACCTCTATTGCTAGCAATGGATGGCAAATAAATGAGACTTGATTTAACTGAAAATGCAAAGCAAGAAATCAAGTCCAAGAGACTCTCTTGGACTTGTTACAAAGGCTGAAATTTCAGCGTAAAGAAAGAGGTAAAAGGAATGAGAAAAACCATGTTTTTTCTCTTTCTTGAGATGGCCTTGAAGCTCTTCCTTTGGGGTGGCCTTAAAACTCTTCTACAGCTGAAATTTGATAGAGTTTTGCCTTGTTTTGTTACTAACCTACTAAAAACCAGCAAACAAAAAAATGATAAAATGTGCCCAAAATCACTTTGGGGAAGTTAGTATGTTAGTGCAATATATATACTAAATTTATACAAAGTTGCCAAGAGAATAATGTTGAGAAAATTTGAGTGAATATGAGTAAAAATCAGACTTGAAGAACCCAACCAACTAAGACTAAAATACAAAAAAAAATTAAGGAGTTAGTGTGCTCTTTGCTCTTCAAATGGTTGAAGTGGGGCATCTAACCAAAGAATCCCACTCTTCAATCCGGATAACCTCCAACTTGAAAGATAAGCTAAACAAACACAAAGAGAGGTGAGATTCTCACAATGATTAAAGAAATCAAACTATTCAACCAAGAAATGCTTGAAGTTCTTGAATGCAAAAAAGAAAAACTCATAAGATCTACATAAACTAAGAAGATCTTACCAAGGCAAAATAGTTTGCCTCTTTGGTCTCACTTGTACTTTAATGAACTTGAGAAAACAAGAGCAAGCCACCACCCAACAACACAAAATCTCCTCCAAAGCTTTTTATTAAAAATGCCCAATGGCTAAAAATTACAGTAATCTCAAAGAATGAGAGCAAAATGCAAGCAAGAGAGTGAGAGTATGAGAGATTCTCACCCAAATGAGGAGGGGAAGCCTCCTTAAATACGAAAAATGAAAAAGAGAGGCTCTTTGCTTGCTAGACAAGTGTCACAAGGGGGAGAAGGGAGCCCAAGAGAGGGGGGCGAATTTGCTCAAGGAGGGCAAAACCAAGGTTTGAGATCTCCAATATGGGGAGAGAAACCCTCAATTTAAAGCTTTTCACCTTATTACTATGTCAAATGGGGAAGAAACCACCATAGTGGGGCCCTTTCCATTGACTTTAGCTCACCCAACCAATCAAAGAGAGAAGGGGGCACCACCTTAGATTCGGCAACTCAAAACTTGTTATATGCTTGCTTGGGGGGGGGGAGGGGGGCATTGAGTTTTAAATTTGTCTTAGGAACATAATATAAACATTAGAACCTTTACTTGGCCACCCCAAGTGACTGAAAATTTTCCTTTAATATTCAACTAGGGCTAAACAGTGCATGCAAAATATCAACTGATAACCACACATGAATATCTATTACAGTATGCAGCAAAATATAAAACTGAGAAATAAATCACAACATCACATCACGATATTGACACTATTATTTTGGGTATGGAAACCCCTGAAAAAAACCCAAGATGAGAAAACCGATGCAGCAGTCAGATATAGATTTTATTATGAGAAAATATGTAACTTTTACAATCACTGCAAATTCACCAAAACCTGGCAAATGCAGTACTCAGCAGAATCACTGGGAAAATCCCAGCTAAACCTCAACACCCTCCTGTGTGAGTGTACGACCCAGTTGTACGAAGCTCGATGATCCTGCTGCTCACACCTCTGTCTTGTCGGCTAAATCCTCTGTCTGACTTTCTCTCCTTGTCTGTATCCTGTCTCTGTCGGAATACAAGTGTGTGTGTTCTCTCCACCAATTGATCTCTCTTTTATAACTTTAGGTAAAGCGAAAACCCTAATTTCACTTTCACTTTAACTAGTGGTAAAGCAAAAACCCTAATTTCACTTTTACTTTTAACTAGTGGTTCAGTAAAGTTAATTTAGATCACTTTAATTTATTTTCCAAAGTAAACTTAGGAAAAGTAAATTAAATACAACTGGTTTCCTAATTTAAGTCTTCTGCATGCAAGAACACATGCATGTAGGAAGACCTTCCTTGTTGCTACTAGTTTAACAGTGACTATAGTCACTTTTCCAAAATTTGGCTCTCTAATTAATTGCCAATTTTCCTGATTTCCATGACTGACCTGGGCAAAGGTGACCAAAACCATCGTAATACTTGTCTGAGTGACTTCAAACTTGGCCCAAGGGTGTAGGGGGTCTCATGCCATTTGTCTTGAGTACATATACCCCTATACAACACTGAAAATGACCAAGTAACCCTCTTTTACATTACAAGAAATTGTCCTAAGTGACCATTTTTAATGACCAAAAATTTAAAAAACCTATGCAAAACTTAATGAAATTCTGCAAGACTCTGGATAATGTCTAGCATGGTAATATAGAACATTCCTATGCCCCAATCACCCCATGGACTCGATCACTAGAACACCTTTCACCACTTTTGAAGTAATTTTGAGTGAAAAACTCAAATAATTAAAATCTCTAAAAAGAAATTACAATTATCCAAGTGAAAAAACACTCGATGAAAGGACTTCCCTAATGACTAAGTCTTAGGTGATTAAGTTATAAAAAACTAGACCTTCATGTTCACACATGCTTACAAAATCCCCCGCAGGGGTGCAAAAATTTCATAGAGAGAAGAAGAGAAGAAGAGCTTCCTCGCTTGATATAATCATTAAATACTTCATTCTTATCTTCAAGCCACGTCAAACATGTGCATGGTACATCGTTGTCCACCTGGTTGGTTTTGGTGGTCAACATGACCTTTTAAAGTGAGTTTCAGTTATATTTATTTTAAAAGTGACTTTATGAGAATTAAAATGTGGGTGTGTATTAAATTCTCATTTAATATTTAAAAGGTAATTTTTTAATGAGGAAATGAGATGGGCCCTAGATCTCATTTAGTTGACTTTTAATCTAAGCAATTGATTTGGAGATGGAACTTACTCAAACAAAAAGGTTTGGGAAAGGAAAACCTAATTCATTGTCCACATTCCAAAGAGAGTTTTTGGAGAGAGGAAGAGCAAGAGAGAAAAAAAAAACCAGAGAGAAAACCCTTGAACAAATTCCAAGAAACATGAAGAGAAAGAAGTGCACGTTTTTCTAGATAGTGTTACCAACAGAATGGTATGAATTCCGATGCAGTCCTACAACATTTAATGCAAACCATACAGGTCCGTACAACACAAAAACTGAAGTGAAAGGGCACAGTTTTCGAAGCATATTACAAGCATTCGTGCAACACAGATTTCGAGGAAGGTACAACATTTAATGTTGTTCGTACAACAGATTGTACAGGCACTAATTTCAAGGCAGCGTGTAGGCACATAAATCAAGGAATCCATACGGTAACACGTGTGGCTCAGAAATTGAGGAATCCGTACAGTAGTTGGTCAGTGACTAAGTCACCTGACACGAGGACATGAGACACGAAGGACACAGGGATTTGAGTCTCCGACACGGACACGGTGACCCCCAGAATCAAGACACGTAGGACATGTTATATATATATTTAGAATTATATATGTTAAATNATATTCAATAGAAATCAAAATCAATGCACATTTAACATTAGTAATTACACATTTAAATCCTTCAAATCTTCTTCACCTGCACAACAAACACACTTTAGAGCTCTCTCCACACTTGCAAATGATAAAAAGAATGTGAAATTTTTTATTTAAAGCAATTCTAGGTGTTTTTTAGTGGAAAACGTGTCATGTTTTCGAGACATGCACTTGCACTGACAATCCTCAGACACGCATGTCCAAACACACGACACGCTGCAGAGACGTGTCGGACACGCTCTGTCAACGTGTCTGTGTTCGACACACGGACACAGGACACGCAGGCCCTTTTGGACGTGTTCGATTTCATAGGTCAGAGGGTTTCTAGCATGATTTTCAAGATGAAAATGATATAAGTATTGTTGTAATTTGTTGATTGAAATTGTCTTTGAAGAAATAAAAATCTCTCTGAAGAACAAGTTTTCCCTTCGGAGTTTTTCCTAGACCATTTTGGTCAAAAATCTAAGTCTTTAATTTTCATGTGCTGACTAAATTAATTTTCTGAGTAAGAAACCTAGGGCTGTCATAAAATTTTCAAAGTTGAAAAAAGTCGAAAAATATCTCATGTGTTTCAAGTTTACACTAAAATTTTAATTTTTAAAGGTACATGCATGATGGGGTTAGGGCATTAAACCATATGCAGTGACTGAAACTGAAACCAGGTTGGGATAGCAAAAATTTTCACTTTAGAGCTTCGAGGGGGCTCAAGCAAGGGTGTCCCCTTTCTCCTTATTTATTTTTGTTAGTTGTAAAATGTTTAAGCGAGCTTATTCTGGCGAAGCGGAGGAACAAAAGATTATCTTATCCATAGAGTCTTTCAGGAGCGAGAATCATAGTGGAAAAAATCGGCAATATCCTGAAAAATCGCGATTTTTCAAAAAATCAGACATCGGCAAAATCGAGAAAATAGGGAAAAAATTGGCAAAAATCGGGAAAAATCAGGAAAGATTGGGAAAAATCGGAAAAACGATAAATAGGGGAAGAAACCGGTAAGCAAATTTTGACTCTATTAAAGTACAAAATTTGCATTTTTTAATGCTTGCCCTAGTTTGCCGATTTTTTCGCCGATGATGCCGAGAAGATGTTTTCTGGACCCTCGCCGATGTTTTGCCGATGCCGATTTTTTCCACTATGGCAAGAATTTCTTACCCACCTGCTCCTCGTGGATGATATCTTTCATTTTTGTCTTCTCTCTAAAAGGGAATGATCAAAGTTAAAGGAAACTTTGGATCTTTTTTGTCAAGCAACTATAATGGAAATCGGTCAGTGGAAATCCTCAATATTCTTGATGCAAGGACAGACACTTCCCTTTTGAAGTGGAAAATGTTGAACAAGGAGTCAGGTATTTGGGATTCATGCTCAAACCAATGAAATATGGTAAACAGGATTGGCGCTGGCTAGTAAATAAAATTGAAGGTAGAATTAATTTATGGTGCAACAAATGGATATCAAGAGGGGGCGGGTTGGTTCTTATAAAATCAGTTCTGGGAGCAATTCTGGTTTATTGGCATTTCTTGGCTCAGATCCACAAGGCTATTTTGTCTCAAATCAAGAAACTTTGCTTCAACTTTCTGTGGAGAGGACAATGTGAATATCAAAGGTTTCACCTTATCAAATGGGACAATCTAGCAATTCCCAAGGTACAAGGAGGGTGGGGTTTGAAAAAAAAAATCTAATTCAACAAGGTATTGTCAGAAAAATCTCTGTGGAACTTTCTTACTTAAGATAGTCTGTGGAGATCTATCTTGGTTGCTAAATATATTGCCCCTGGGTCGAATCTTGATTGGATTAGGTAAAGGCTTGAATCAGATTCTCAATCCTTAAATCACTGGAAATCCCTTTCCAAATGCCTTTCCTGTTATAGGAATTTTCTGGCCTGGAAGGTAGGAGATGGTAAGTCAATAAGGGTGGGAGTGAATGCTATCATGGATCGAAAAGAGCAACTCAAACTTTTGCGAGAGCTCATTTCCCATCTTCAAGATATAGGGAGGGCTGCGCTAGATAAATTTGCAGATCTTGCTAAAACAAACTTGTGGCAGCAGGGGTGGCTTTCAACCCAGGAACTAGGCCTAGAAGGTGACTAGGGTAGAGGGTGGGACTTATAAGGTGACTAGGGTAATGCATGAGACTTGTATGTGGCTTCCCTCTCTCAATTGCACATCAGATTAAAGGAAGAAGTGGATTCTTTGGCTTGGATTTTCAATGCTTCAGGTGGTACATATACGCCCAAAGGGGGTTATGATTCCTTGTTTCAATTACATAATCTACCTAAGCGAAATTAGTGGTCGAAGATTTAGAAAATTGTGGTTCAGCCTAAATCCACCTTGCTAATGTGGCTAATCTTATCTAACAGAGTTCTTACTTGCCATCAAATGAAGAAGATGGGTTGGGCCGATCCAAGTTACTGTTTGTATGCAAAAACTCAGAGGAATCAGCCTCTCATACTTTCCTAGAATGCCCCTGTTTAAAAATGTACCAAGGCAAATGTTGTTCACCTTGTGAAGCCTAGGGGTGGACAACATTAAATGAGGTACCTAGTCACTTTATTAAGTGAGAAGCACTTTATATTTGTAAAGTCACTTTAGAAAGGTGGTTCTTGGTTATAATTTTTAATTTGACTATGAGAATTAAAAGTGGGTTAAATATTTAAACGTCTCATTAATTATTTAAATGAAAGTGAGTGAAGTTCATTTAATGAGAAAAAGTATGAGCATTTAATGAGGGCCCTAGATCTTAAAAAGCCAAGACTTAATCCTAGCCACTGAATTAAGACGAGTTAGTTGCCATGAACAAAACTAGGGAAAGGCATTGAGATCTCATTCATTGTTACCCAAGAGATTTGGAGAGCAAGAGGAAGAGAAGAAGAGGAACTCAACTTGAGAAAGACAGGGTTTTGAGAGAGGAAAACTGGCACAATTTTCAAAGTTCTAGGATTGGCACAAATCGCAAGGCAAACAACCGTGAAGTAAAGCACTAAAATCGAGGATTATATGCACAGAAATCGAGGGTATGTACAGAAATCAAGAAGGAATATGGGGACACAAATCGAGAGAATCTCTGCATCAATTGCTGCACACATGTGATACTGTCCTGCTGTTTTTGGGCACAAATTTCATGACAGTCTGGGCGCATTTATTGCTGCTGTCAGGCAAAGATTTCGAGGCAGGGACATATTCTAATTTTTAATTAATTCTGGCACAAAAATCGAGGCTGTACTTCTGTCAGGAGGGCACAGATTTTGAGATGGAAGTCTGAAAGTTTCAGCAGGCCTTACAGTCACTGTTTGGCTCAGTTTTCAAGAACAAAATTGTTGAGACAAGTCCTGTTTTATTTTTGTGTAATTTGTCTATGAAAGAAAATAAAATCTCTCATATCAGGTTTTCCCTTCGAGGTTTTATCCTGGACCAAGTTTGGTCTAAAATATCTGAGTTAAAATTTATGGTGTAGCTGTCTTTTATTTTCTGAGTTCTTTAAAGTGTTGAAAAATTCCATGTGTTTCAAGTAAATTCAAATTTTATGCATGTTAAGTGAATTTGCAGCTATGGGGTTTGGGCATTAAACTCTATGCGAAAAACAAACACTTGAAACCAGGTTGGGGTTTGAAATATCTTCAGCCCTTTTTCTCAAGCTGATTGGATGGAAGTTAAAGTGGTTTATCACAAGAAGGATCTTTGGCCAGGTATTTCGCTGGGAGCATGCTTTCTTAAATATTTTTCTTCTCCAGATTTAAAAGAGTTTCATTCCATGCATTTCATCAATTCCTGGGGATTGGATTGCTCGGAATCAAGCTATTTTCTCCGATAAGGCTCCACTGTTGCGTGGTAGCAGTACCAACACACCTTCAGTTCATTGCCAAGAAGAGGTGGTCGCCCTTTTCCAGGCCAGGATATGGATATTATCAGCACTTCTGAGAAATAGTTATGGCCGGACCAATTGGTCCTTCCTTGAGGAGTACTAGGGCTTAATGGCACTATTGACTGCCCTTTATTGGGTGGGATTCTTTAACCCTGGGGTTGGTGTCTGTGGCTCCTAGGGTTAGGTCATTGGGTCACATGACCCCCTCCTCTGTTGATTACTTTGATGATAGTATTTCAGCTCTGAGGCTTTTACCTTCCTTCCTGGTCACCTCAGCCATCCATCCTAGCCCCCTTTCAGCACAGTGCCCCTCTCTTTTGGCCTTCTTCAATTGATGACGTCATCTCCTCCACCAGGTTGTACTATCATTTGGGGTGGGGGGGTATTAGGGGTTATAAGCACTTTCGGGGTCACATGGGGCATAACACCCTCCACCCTGCACACTCCAACCTTTCTTTCGAAGTGATTTGCTCATTTTTAGCTATTTTAGTCATTTTTGGGTAAACTCTGGGGTAAATGCCCCAAGTTACCCACAGACTGGATTATTTTATATCATTTTTGTTATAATTTTAATTTGACATTTTAAAGACATGTTGGCCTGGTTATTTTTGTAAAGTGGGTGTGAAAAGGCTATAAATAAGCCTCGCCTCACTTCATTTTGACATAAAACAAGTGGGATAAAACGTTATGCACTTATTTTACCCAAACTAGGGCTCTTTGCAGTGATGCGCACCTCTTGAGGAAGGCTTATTTTCTTGTTTTGAAGGCAAATTTCTGAAAGTTCTTTGGTTCTTGCTCTTGCTAAGGTGATGCTAGATTTGTTGGTTAAGCACTTGCACAAGGAGGTATCTAGGGTTTGTTTCTTCATCTCTCTTTGTTAAATGTTGATGAATGATGCTTGTTTATGGATTGAATGGTAGCCATTAATGTTGCATTTTGTCTTGGCTAGGTCACTTGTCAACCTTTTTTCACCTTGGTCCTTTGAAGTGCGTCCATAGAATTAGTCCTTCTAGAGTTAGGGCCATACGTCATTAGTTTTAACTTTTCTGTTGTCAAAACCTAAATTAGATTTCTCAAGGGGAAGGCTAATCACCTCTCTTGATGCCCTAGGGTTAGGGTAGAACCTCATAACCCTTGTCCCAAACCTCTTCTTCTTAAAGGTCTTGCATGTAGGGTTAGATAGTTTGCATTTGCATGGTAGGATAGGGTTAATTCAGGTCTGTATTTTCGCTTTCAAAACCCTAGAAAAACAAAAAAAAACAGTCCTCTTTTTCATTTCCTACCCTTGCCTCACTTCTTTTCTTCCTCGCCCCCCTTCCCTTTTCCTTCTCCAACCTTCGGCCCCCCTATTCTACCCTCTCCTTCATCCTCGTGTCTGCTGTCTTGCTTCCCTACATCCCTCTGAGCCTCTGGCTGCTCCCTAACACCCTCGGCCTGTCCCAAAACCTACAAGACCATCTGTCCTTCTTTCTAAGGCTTGGTCAGCCCTCCCCCAAGCCTCATCCTGCCCTAGGAAAGCTTCAGTCTTCCCTATCCTTTCAAGGACTATCATTTTCTCCCTTCGCCTTGTGCATTGGTAGGCTCGGTCCTCCATTTTAGGGCCTGACCAAGGCCATACCAGCCAAGGGACAGCCCTTTCAGTGACTGTCATAGCTTATTGGTTGTCCTTTATGACCCTATACAGAAAATTTGTCAAATCTTCTGGCATGAGAGGAGTTAGGCCTTTCTCTCCTTCAGCTTCGTATCCATGCGCTTGCTTCGATGGGGCATCGAAAGAGAATGGATTACGATGTGGCATTGGCTTTGTGGTTTTTCTGTCTGCACACACTACACATCAGGGTAAAGTCTGTATTCATGCAGGGTCTAATAACTGGGATGAGCTTCAGGCACTCTTTCAGCTCCTTAAGTTTGCTGATAGTAGAAGGCTGTTCGATATTCAGTTGATGGGTGATTCCACGTTCAACATCAACAGTTTGAAGAATGAACTAGTTGTTCAAGATATACTTCTCAGTCCTCTGGTGAAACAGCTGAAACTCATTGCTAGGTCCTTTCATCAAATCAATTTTCACCATATATACAGGGAAAACAATTCAACAGCAGACGAGCTTTCAAAAAAAGTCTTAACCTCCCTCCTGGAGCCTTGGTTATAGAAGAACTAGAAGGAGGTATCAGCTCCAATGTGATCACCTTAAGAATGTGATTCTCATGAAAGTCTGTGTTGAATTTCAAGGAAGCTTTGCTACGTTCTTCTCTGAGATGTATTGATCAGTTTAACTGTCCAGTCTGGATACTAGCCTTTTTCTAGATTATACTGAAGAATGTAATCTCTTTTTCTGATGAATAGAAATATGATTTTTTTCCTTGAAAAAAAACATCCGCGGATGATGACTCCATGATGAATACAAAAAAAATAATGGTTGCAACTTCTAGCCTGTGATACCAAGAAAAAATTACAATAAATTAAAATCAAAAAATATAAAATGAGATGCAAGATTTGCACGCTAACAGTTATAGTAATATCAATATGTTGTTACAAACTAAAGTTCTAAGTTCTAACTGTTATAGTAATTTAAATATATTGTTACAGTTCTAATAGTTTAGTAGTATATGCTAAAATAAATTAAAAATCTAATAAGAAAATCTGCTTGTTGTTTGCTAAATTTACCCACAGGTGCCTGCCAGAAATAGGTTAACTAAGGCACAGTTTTTCGTAAATATGGCATTGCATGGCTTAAATATTAATTAAAGAATGGTTGAACCTCAACTTGCATTTTTCTCGTGATAATTGCTGTTTATGAACTCTAATTGGAAAATGTCATTCTACAGTTCTATAAAAATGGCTCAAGCAGCAAAAAGCGAGCTTAGAAAATCAGTGTACATATGTCAATGGTTATACCCGGAAATGAAGAGCTCCAAGATGGAATAAACAAAGAACTCCAGCTTCAGTGTTTCAAGCAATCAATTAACCCTCAAGCACTGAAGATTCAATGTTCAAACCATCATTCATGCAAGGAAAGCCACTACCAGAAAGTTCAGAAATCATGAAATATAAACTTGATATGTGCATTAGAGGGGAGCGAATGGTGTTCTTAATATGTTGGAGGGGTCGTGGGCCCTTTTAGTGTTTCACGTTAGAAGATAAACACTCAAAAAACAAATTTTATCACCAAAATACATTGTTCCAGGTGATCCATACCAAGAATATGAGGAAACGTCTCACAATTTTTTATATTGTTTTCCTTTTTATCTGAAACATATCCCTTTGCCCCTTAAACGTTCCCTTTTCTCCTGAAAAGTATCCAAACTCCCTGAAACGTATCACTACACCTTTTGAAACATTTCAAGAACGAATCCTTAACCCTTCAAATATATAGAAATGTCTATTAACTGCTGTTAAAATTGCATATGTAACAAACAGCTTCAGAGAGGAGGTCAAAATATTGCATGTAGTATAAGATGAACCAGCCCAGCCTAGAGATTGATTGAAAAATAGTTTTCAACAGATTCAGAAATTATCCCCCAGTAAATACTACCGTGAAACAAGGAACAACCATTTTCTTTCAGAAGGTGGTCAAAATATTTCATGTGGTAATAAAATAATAAAAAAATTACCAACATAACTCATAGATTGATTGTCATATAAAGTAATAACCACAATCAGTAATTATTGTTATGTTATACTACTGAACAAGAATAGCCACTCAAAAGCCGTATTCTTTGCAGCCTGGTGATACCATTCACTACCTGTGCAGCTTCATTTGCAGCATTCTTTGTCCACAGTGCTATCTTATCTTGTCGAGCACGGACATTCACCACTGCACCACAAATTTCATCACCTTCATCGAATTGTTCACCAATCATTGCTAACAACTGCACCCCATAAAACATGTCTCAGAGCCAAACCACAATATTACAAAAGTTCTCAGCACTTCATGCAACAAAATGCAATCTTACAGTGTGCAGCCAGAGGGTATCAACAACAATAGGCTTTCCCTTCATGGTCGTAACTGTCCACTTTCCTCCATTTGCACATTTAGGGTCCTCCCACTTTGGCTCAATTCCAGCTTTGAAGCAATAAAAATCTGAACCAGGCTGCAACTTACTTGGCTGAAGTATATTGTTATAAACACTGCAAATTAACATAATCAAATAGTGAAGCATGCAAATAAGATTTGTAAAAAAATGAGGGAATTATTAAGATAAATATCTTAACAGTCTGGACTAATATCTAGGATAATGTTGAAGAATAAATATTGTTGCTATAAATTATTGTAGCCTCAGGCAGGAAACAAAAAGCATATTATTTTACTTATTTCTGCTACATTCTGCTACACAGTACAAGAACAACAATATGATTATAGAAAACAGCAAAGATAATAATTTTCCAGATCTAAATATTTTACATACAGAGAGCTTTAGTAACTAATATTTCATAAATTGTTCATTTTTCACAAATAATTGTAAAATTACAAGACTTGCCCTTCGATATTCACCCAAGTTTTATGTATTAAAATATAGATATTCTGTTGAAAAAGATAAAATTATAGATATTACAACAATTGCCCTAAAACTTCAAAATTCTGTGGTAGGTTTAAATTGTGTTGGGACATTCACCTTTGAATTCTAAATTCCTGAAGACTTAGATTAGAAAGATTTGCCAGTCATTTATACTCTTTAAATTTAAGTGCTCTCCTAAAGTTACCCCTGATCTTACGTTATTCAGGCATATAAGTGCAACAACATATCAATTTTAAAACAAACAGTGGCTTTTGATACAGTATTTTTTATTTCAAAAGTGCTAATATTTTTGTTATGATATTCTAACTAGTCCCATGCTACTTCATGGGTGGCAGGTGCAGGTGGGGTCCTTTTGGACCCAGGGGGGGAAATTGTGAAGTCTTATGCCTGGGGATTGAGAGAAAAATATAACAACCAATCAGAATGGCTTGCTCTGTTAAAACTTAAAAGGCATTGAGATCACCTTTGCTCTTGGTCTTCCTTCGCTCTTAGTCTTTAGAGATTCCAGAGTTGTGATTCAAAAAATGAGGAAGACTTTTAAAGACAGGCACTCAATGTGTAGCAGAATCCATTACTGTATCATTCACCTCCTCCTCCCCAATAAGGTGGATTTTCTGCATATGAGGCGTGAATATAACAGAATGGCATATCAAACGGCTAATCAAGGGGCTCGTCCCACAAGACTTTATGGTGGTTCGACATAGGGCAGAGGATTAAATGTTTGGCAGACCCTAGTCTTTCTGGCAGTTCCTCCTGGCAGGTTCGCACAAGCGAGTCCCCCTATTTCGATCCTCTTCATTGTCAAATGGTTTCCATTAGAAGTCCTCTCGCTTCTGAGAATTTTCATTACTCCCCCCAGCCAAATTTGCAGAGGCATCCCGTAGAAAGACTCTGCTTCGTCGATTATTGTTCGGATTTGCAGCATCTCTCTGTCTCTTCGGAGAGCTTGGTGGCATCTTCGAGAGGAGAAATTCAAGAGAGAAGCTTTAATAGCAGAAGTGAAGGAACAGGGAAGCAGTCTGGTGGAAAGCTCAGTTATAATGGCTTCCTGGAGAAAAATACTTGCCAACTTCAGAGGTAACCTGGAAGATTTCAAGAAAATGTTAATGGTTGTGCAGGAAGGAATCGGTAGCATTTTGCAGAGGATTATGGGTTTGTCCGAGGAAGCAAGCTACAATAGCTGTAGACTGGCTTGTATGGAGTCACGCATTGACGATATCGACAGAAATATGAGAGAGCACCTTGCTCTGATAGAGGATGTCCACAGGGATCACCACCGAATTCTGCAGCTGCTGCAAGGAGGTTATGGGAAAAACTCTCACTCAGAAGCAGCGAGGCCCATGGACAACAATTCAGTCACTCAACCATTTCAAGGGCCTTATGGACAGGCTCGAATTCCTCCAGTCTCTGTTTTTTTGGTATCACATAAACCATTATGTATTTTGTGTTTTCCTCTGCAATCAGTATGTAAAAATCTATAGCACCCAGTTTATAGTTCCAGGCAGGAATACAGCTAGGAAGTATTTTGAATTTTGGCAAGCAGCAGGGAAAATAGTAGGAAGATATCTTCAGGCCTTTGTAGAATCTCTTTACCAGTTTTGTCTATGAACTCCTGTAAAGAATTGCTGTGCTCAGCACCTACTTTCTGTTTAAAAAACTAAAACTAGTCCCATGCTACTTAATAGCATGTTCAGCACTTATCAGTTTGTGTGTCCCTATCGCAAATTTTGTCTGGAATATGATGAAAGAGTTGACAGTTTTGCATTCTTTCATAGCCAGATATGTAGCTTCAAAAGCAACGATAAAATTCCCCATATATATATATATGATTCTTAACATGAAATATTACTTTAAGGCAATGCTTTCAGGTAATATCACAGTGAACAGAAATATACATAAGATTGTAAGCAAAGGGAGCATCAAGCAACTTGTTGATACTATCATTGGCAATCTAAGGTAAGAAATAGAAACACGTGTTCAAACTTCAAATGTTATTTACGAGACCTAATAACCCAAGGCTAGCCATTTAGTATTAAAGAAGAGACATCATCCTGGTACAACCTCATGAAAGACCAATAATATCAAGAACTGATAAAGTAAAACCAATTACAAAATCATTATAACTAGGGCCACGACCATTTATTAATGAGTACAATAATAAAATTAATAAACTCCTAACCTGTTGTACAATCTCATCATTTGTTTATCTATTTGCCTTTTTATCAAATCTATTATGACATTTTGGGGCCATGTGCCTATAGTTTCTATTTTCATGAATCATTAATGCCTTTGGGTTTGACATAAATACTAGAGCATAATCTAACCCAAAACTTACCCAATTTTTTTCACTCCAATGTTTTTCAAATCTTTGTTCACATTTTTCTCCATCTCTATACCTTATTTATAATAAAATGCAGGAATATAAAGCAGGAAAATACTTTATATATATATATATATATATGTTGCCAAGATACTTGGGTACGGGTATGAGGACGCCACTTTTTGAAAAAGGGTACTTGGGTACATCGGGGATCCTGTATATATATATGTCATAGTCACATCATACATGCATATAGATTTCTTCATTAATTATGAATCATAATTCATAATTATAAATTCAATGATTATTTGAACAATGAACATTTAATTATTTGAACAATGAACATTCAGATTGAAAATTTGAAACATAAAATTTGATAAATCATAGACTCGGTAGATATCAATTGGAAGAGCGGAAGTTACATAAAATTTGATAAATCACTGTACCAGGCAGCTGTAAAAGACAATCAAGCTCAGACATGAAGGTACACTTGAAATCTTATTTTAAACACCTATTTGTACTACTGTTACAGGCAATAAAAAATTGCAAATTGCCAAATATAATCCTGCGTTGATGTGAGTGTATTTCTAAATATTAAATACATATGTATATTTTTTATGTGCACATTTGGTAGGCAAATTATGTTCCATGAGTGTTGAACACAACCAAAACATTCATTGTAAATCAATGTAAAATCAATCTACCAGATTTCGACATTATTTAGTGGAATTTGAACAGTGTTGCAAAGTGTTTGACATGCAGGTACACTTGAAATCTTATTTTAAACACCTATTTGTACTAATGTTACAGGCAATAAAAAATTGCAAATTGCCAAATATATTCCTGCGTTGATGTGAGTGTATTTCTCAATATTAAATACATATGTATATTTTTTATGTGCACATTTGGTAGTCAAATTATGTTCCATGAGTGTTGAACACAACCATAAAAACATTCATCGTAAATCAATGTAAAATCAATCTACCAGATTTGGACAATATTTAGTGGAATTTGAACACTGTTGCAAAGTGTTTGACATATGTCTTGAACCAAACAAAAAATTAGTTCATATTTGGTGGCGGGTCATTACATTTTCCCCAATGGAGTGCATTTTACTGAGTCGGCCGTACCCGCGGAGTACCCAAACATGGGGTGTGAAGTACCCAAACATGAGGTACAAAGTACCATTTCGCTTTGTAAGTACCCATTTTTTTATAACGTAGTCTCAGATAAGTGGACCCAATATGGGGAATGGCAGGGTACGGCAGGAGACGTACCCTATGAGTACCCAAGTACCCGATACGGGTACATGTACCCTACCCCCGGGCACGAGTACCCTAGATACATAGATAGATAGATATATAGGAATATTTATATTTTAAAAGTAATATATTGCCAATGAGACCTTGGTTCACTAGCAAGCTCAACGAAGTGCTGGAACCATTAACGAAAGTTCCATTCTCACCATGACCTGCTGCATCCAAATGGCATGTTCAAAAAGATGAGGTCGGGTGCAAGTACAAGATGAATTTGGCAAAATACATATCCCTTGGACCTAGCACCTAAGCCAAAATTTTTGATGCAGCCCAGACCCTGACCACAAGGATTTTATATGGGCATGTTCATCAAAGATGTGAAAATTCGAATACCAGATCCTAGTTGCAATTTCGATCTTTTATTTGTATGCCCAGTAATTAATTTTACCCAAGAATTCAAATTATTGAAAGATAAATGGAAACACACTGATAAACAATAAATCACAGAGAAAATCGAACACAAGATGCACCCTGGAAACCCCAATGGGGAAATCCAGCAAACAGTTTGTCTATATTGCAGATTTGTTAAACAACACTTACAGCACCATGCTTCTGAATATGACACATCATTTCTCAGACTCCTGACTTTCCCTTGATGCAACTGAGCCCAAATCTTCAACAACATGACAAACCCTAGCTTGAGTGAATCTCTCACTCCCAAGCTTCTGAGAGACTCCCTCTCTGAGATCTGATCACTCACTGATCCCTTACCAACACAAGAGATATGACTTTCTCCTGCAACTATGGTGCTATACAACTCTCCATAGACTCTTTAATAACATTCACTTCAATAACATTCACTTCATGCAAATACCATGGGCAATACCATGGGACACCCAATACCATGGGCTACTGCCCAATACAATTGACCTTTTTACATAAAGTATTACAAAAGACACTTTTACAAAGTCTGTTTAGAGAGTCACTTTTCCAAACGACTTCTACATGCTAGACACGCGACACCCCCATGTAGAAGTACCTGTCTGAGCTACAAAATCTAAAAAAAGAAACTTCAAAAAAATTATAATATGCAATATAATACTAAATTAAACTCTATCCGATGCGATATTCTCTAGCTTTAACAATTTATAGCCCAAAACATAAATAATAAACAACTCATCTGCCATCACTTTGTTATATTGCTTTCTTGATTAATTAAAGATACCACAATTAAAACATGAGAAAGAGGCATAAGAGGAATATCTCATTATATAAAGCATTGTTAGAGATTTAGCTCTGGAGGCACTCCGCATGTTTTTGTCTTGTATGCGGAAGTGACCATGCACTAACTAAGCTACTTTACTTTGTAAGGTTGTTTTATAAAGTTTAAAGTGACTCTTATGTAAATGGGACTTTTTATAAAGTATTTCCTTGTTTTAATTTTATAAAGTGACTTTATGAGATAAAGTGCACTTGGTACATAAAGTAAATGTGACTTTATTAAAATTAAATGTAACCGCTTTTGGGGAGGAAGTTTCTCAGCCCTTGATCTTGAAAAGGCAAGATTTAATCTTGGCCTTTGGATTTAGGGATTGGGAAGGTGAAAAGTCACTCTCAAGTTATAAGAGAGAGCCTAGGGTAGTGTGCAAGACAAGTTGAAGGAAAGCATTTCCAAGAGTGAGCATTTGGCTGGGTTATTTGCAGAGAGAGAGGGAGCTGCAATTTTTCTCAAGTGGGCACGAATCCCAAGGAGAAAAAATATTTCTCGAGGGCACGAATCCCAAGGAGCTCCGCAATTTTCCAAAGCATTTAGTTTCTGTTGAGTTGTATTGTTCCGTACAGTCCGTACAGTACAGCAGTGGCACAGATTTCGAGAATAACAATTCTGGGCACGATTTTTGAGGAGAAGAAAAAAAATCATGCACAGAAATCTGTAACCGTACTATTTCATACAGTCAATACAGTTCCGTACAGTTTGTACAGTCTGCTGGGAACAAAATTCGAGGTGGGCAAAAAAATCGAGAAATCTGGTACAGTCATTAATGCTAAAATAAATGTTGCTAGATAGATGCAACAGTCATTATTTTTCTACTTGATAGATGCTGCAATAAAATTCTCTTGGACTGGTTTTCCCCGGGGTGGGGTTTTTCCAGGGTCACATTGACCAAAATTCTACTGTTTTATGGGTTTATCAGTCTGTTGTTTTTTGTGTATTTCCGTTGCTACAAACTTATTTTTTCAGTATTCCAGCTTCATGGTTGTTGGGTTTTATGCATGTGAAGTATTTTTACTTAATGACAGTTAAAGTCTGAAATCTGAATTTAACTAAGTGTTTGGAAAACGTCTGAATATTTTGTTAATATTTCTACAAGCATTATAATTATATCCTTCTATTTGTGATTTAAATAACTGCTATACCCAATCATCCCTAATTACATTACTAGCAATTAACATTAAACTTAAGTTGCACAAAATGGGGAAACAAATATGTGTTACCAAAACAGAAACACGCCAAAAACGTGACCCCTCAAAAATTTGGAAATGGGGAAACATGAACATATGTGTGTGTGTGTGTGTCATACTATTATGATTAACATTACGATTCTCCGCAATTGATACATCACGAATGACAATTTACTCCTAAACCCATCTCTATATTATTTATCAAAGATGATTACATAATGCAAGCAGTAACATCCATAATCAGCCTATATATGAGGCGACAATGCTACATGTATCAAATTGTTAATAGTGAACATAGAAATAAAACATTAGATATGCTAGTAAAGCCTAATATTCGTCATCCTCATCATCATAATCATCGTGTAAAGTAGAAAAAGATGCACATTCAACAGAGTACTGTGGAGTGGACAAAGTATTTCCAACTCCAATTCTAGGTTCCTCAATATTCAGTGCAGCAAGAAATATGTCTGAGTCAAGGAGCTCTAGATCGACGTTCCTATCTCTATAAGGCCCGCTACTATATGTTGGACCCCTATGAGAAGCAAGGAAAAGTTGGCATTCACATAAACAAGATCCTCGACCTTTTGTTAACCCAACGTATTGTACTTCACTTAATGAATTAAACCATAAGTCCTCCAATTCCTTTACACTGATAAAAAGCTTGCCACCTGTGACAAAATACAAATAGCAAAAGTCTACAAATGTACACCATTTGCTCCACGGCAAATCCACCATGTACATGGATCCATGGTGCTCCTCCCATCTAAAGCCAAAATGTCTAAATAATCAACCTCATCAACCTCTTTGTACTCAATCTCATTCTTCCTCATCTCTGTTTGGGCAACAATCCACACCCTTTCCTGATTCTTGCCAAAAATCAGGCTTCACTCTTGGGTAAGAACCCTCACAAAGTTTATTCCACAAGTTACAATGCCATTCACGTGATCCACCACCAGCAACTTTTACAATATTTATAAGATGCCTCTAAAGAGAATTGCAATCAATCCTTTTGTTGGCCTTAAGCACTGGAGGAAGAGAAGTACCTCGGTTGGAAATCATTGCTGCTACAAAAAAAAAAAAAATTTAAAAAGATCTGCAATAAATAAAATGAGAATAAACCATACATAACTAGCAAAAACACTAAATGAGTAGCAAACAACTTCAAACAATCTTGTAGCTCACCTAAACACAAAGGAAATTGTCATTGAAGCTGCCCAAAACACCATGAAAATCTTGTTGTAGCTGAAACTGCCCAGAAATAGCACAAAACAATAAAAAAGGATGGTTGTAGCTACCCAAAAAGACCACGAATCGGCACAAAAAATAGTTGTAGCTGCCCAAAAGACTACACTCCCTCTTGTTGGAAACACCCTTTCTCACGCTGCTTCTCAAATTACCCTAGCTCTAATCGCTCTTACTCAAACAATGTGGAGCAAAACGAGAGTGAAAATTCAAAATCCGCTTTATAGATAAAAAAATTGTCTTTAAAGGCTTCTATAAGCATCTAACCAAAACCCTAAACCTAAACTCATTCACTAAAGTGGGTCCAAACGATCAATGGTTAAAATAAATGCTTAAAATTCTGCGGAAACAAGTGGACGACCCCGATATAGCCTAGAAACACATTTCTAGTCATACAAAACATGCTTCCCACACAAGGGGTGTGTCCTTATGCTCGAAAACATGTTTAAAACACAACGTGTTTCTGCGTTTTGATACTACTATTAACCCCCTTGATACAAAATACTACGAAATACTACTATTTTATTTAACCCCCTTAATACAAAATTCATAACAATACTTTTGAAAATATCTCTCAATGGCATATTGCCATAACTCTCTTCTTTTGAAAGTAGAATCTCATTGGACTCCCCTAGCTAATCAATCAATTAGGCAACCCTCTTGATTACCCTTTGTCTAGAAGCTAAGTTGCTAACTATTCACTGTTAGATTTTCATAAGATTATAGCAATATATCTTAATTGTATTTATCAATAGGATCACTAGAAGATAGACAAAGCACAAAACAATAACACGAGTATTTTTATCCTGGGAAACCCAATTGGGAGAAAACCCAGCAACCTTTGTCTAAAGATGATAATTCTGAGAACAGTGTACAATGAAGAAAGAAAAAATATGGAAATGTTTTCCAAAGATAGAAACCCTTAAAACAGTCTTCTTCTACAGTATATGCGAACTTCTCTCTCCTAAAAAACTACGAACTTTACTTGTGTTGATGTTGTGCTATCGTGTTGCTGTTGTGTGTAATAATGAGGGGTGCCTCCTACTTATACAGATTTTCCACTAATAATTTAGCTGGGGTAGACTTCTCTTGGGGGAGCAATATAGTTTATTTTATCTTTTCTATTGCTTGCTTTTCTCCTTAAGGTCTACATTGTTCTTCTAGGGTTTGTATGATTGATTACAATAAGTTCATCTCTCGTAGGAGTTACAATACAAGAACAATAAGAATAGCTTCTGAAGTCGCACAAACTCCAACATTGATCAAAACCAGAAGGCACTATTAAATTCATCATCCTCTTCATTATTTGAATCCTCTTCATCTAAATCTCATTGGACTCCCCTAGCAAATCACTCAATTAGGCAACCCTCCTGATTACGCTTTATCCAGAAGCTAAGTTGCTAACTGTTGATCAAAACCAAAAGGCATCATCAAATTCATCATACTCTTCATTATTTGAATCCTCTTCACCTGAATTTCATTGGATTCCCCTAGCTACTCAATCAATTAGGCAACCCTCTTACCCTTTGTATAGAAGCAAAGTTGCTAACTATTGATCAAAACCGAAAGGCATCATCAAATTCATCATCCTCTTTATTATTTGAATCCTCTTCATTTGAATCTCATACCATATTGCAATTCTATCTATCTTTTATTGTATCCTTAGTACCTTGGTACAATGGAGTTTGCATCTCGAGCACTATTGGCTAACTTCCCACACTAGTATCATATTTTTTACATTATTGGTGTTCATGCTTCCACCTTTGCTATTTTGCTTAGTTTTGTTTCCTTTGTTGAAAAGAACCTTCATCCACTTGTTTGTCTTCAACCATGAAGGTGGAGATCATCAATTCTAAAGATTATGATGGGATTTGACTTTTAGTGTGAACACAATGTTGTTATAATTTGTGGGTAGTTAATAAGTTCAATGAATTAATTGATCTTGTTGTGCGGATGGGATTTTTTTCTCCACAATACTAAATTGTAATCAATTTTCTACCATTGAATTTCTCAAATGCAAGTTTCTCCATGCAAACCTTGATTCGGTATTTGCTTTGATACCATGTTCAAAAAGTAAAGGTAAACAATTATAACACATGAGAGAGATATGGTCAATACATCATTTATTAATGGAGACATTAATACAATACAATTATATCCTTGTATATATGATTTAGGTTGTTCCTTTACCTAATGATCCCTAACTAATAATGCTAACAATTAACATTAACGTAATTGGTCATTTCACAAAGGCCTTTATCACTTACCAGTCCAATTACATCTTAATTGAGATCTATCAAGAATCAAGAGGTATCAAATCTCTTTGACATGAAAACCACTTTAACGGAGCAAAAACGAAAATGTTCGCACCTTGAAGGATTGATCCCTAATGATGCTTGATAGATCTAGAATTAAGATGGATCTATAAAGGTGTGTGTGTATATATATATATATATATATATATATATCTTTTTTATAAATAAATTTTATTTATAGAAGGCACATTATTTTTTCTATTTGTCCACGGTGTTATAGAAGAGACAAACATCATTATCTCCTGAAAATTTTTGGTTACCCCAACCCAGTTTCGGTTTCGGTTTCAGTCACTACAGATGGTTTAATGCCCAAATCCCATCATGCATGTACATTTAAAAATTAAAATTTTTCTGTAAAATTGAAACACAAGAAAAAAAATTTCGACTTTTTCAACTCTGAAAATTTTATGACAGCCCTACTTTTCTTACTCAGAAAAATATACCAGTCAACACACATGAAAAATTAAAGACTCAGATTTGTGACGAAAATGGTCAAGGAAAAACCCCGAAGGTAAAACCTGTATGAGAGAAGTTTTATTATTTCTTCAGGAAAAATACAAATCAAAACAGCAGTACTTATCTCCTTGATATCTCCTCAAAAATTGTGCCAAAATCACTCTATATTGCTGCTTCGATTTTTGTGTTGTACGGTCCACTCATGTGGTTGTACAGACAACTTTTCCTCCTCGAAAAACATGCCTGTTGTATGGCATGTTAACAACATTAAATGCTGGTCAAATCACCTTGAAATCCATGCCAAATTTCCTCGATTTGCGTGGTGTACAGACTATACATAATATGTTGTACGAAACTCCTCAAAAACTGTTGTATGAAACTGTACGGTATAGTCTCGAATTATGCGCCTGTTGTGATTTTGCCTTGGGAAACATGCCAAAATTTTGCCTCTTCCTCTCTTTGGAATTTGTGCAGAATTTTTCTCTGTCTCTCTAAATTTCTGGAATGAATTCTCTCCAAACCCTTGTCTTCTTCTCTTGCTCTCTCCTCTCCAAAAATCCTCTCTTTGGAATGTGAACAATGAATTAGATTTTCTTTTCTCAAGCCTTTTTGTTTGAGTAACTTCAATCTCGAAATCAATGGCTTAAAATTAAAAGCCAACTAAATGAGATCTAGGACTCATCCCATTTTCTCATTAAAATTACTTTTTAAATATTAAATGAGAATTTAATGCACACCCACCTTTTAATTCTCAAAGTCACTTTTAAAATAATTATAACTCAAACTCACATTAAAAGGTCACTTTAGAAAATAAAGTCATTCTCACCTTTTAAATAAGCTACAGACCACTTTTTAAAGTGTCCTTATCCACCCTAAGGCATGAATGGTCAAACACTTCCTAAAGTAAAATTTCAACGCTCCCTCTTACCGAGGAAGGTGTTTTTCACAACCCCCATCTTGTCCCTGAAATGAATATGCTTCCCACTTCACAAAGACTTCGTGAGAATGTCTGCTACCTGCTCATTAGTAGAAATGTACTGCAACTTTACAGCTCCTCTCTGGACATAGTCTCTGATGAAGTAATATCTGATCTCAATGTGCTTTGACCTGTCATGAAACATCGGATTCTCAGCGAGCCTGATGCAACTCTGATTGTCACAATGAATAATAGTAGGCCTTAGCTCCTGACCAAATAAGTCTACCATCAACTTGCGAAGCCACAATGCTTCACAACTAGCCTGACTAGCTGCCATGTACTCCACCTCTGCAGAACTCAAAGCAACGGACTTTTGTTTTCGACTGAACAACAACACAACTGTCAAGCTCAAACTGAAACAACAACCAACAGTGCTCTTCTAATCCGAAGCACTACCTGCCCAATCTGAATCCGTGAAACCAACCAAGCCCACTCCACCTGACCTTCTGTAGTCCATACCATAGTCTACAGACCCAAAAAGATATCTCAAAATATGTTTTGCGGCAATACATTGCACTCCCCTAGGCTCCACCATGAACTAATTGAGAGTGTTCACCGCAAAACTCATATCTGGTCTAATGTTGACCAAATGCATCAACGAACCAATAAGCTAACGACACAAAGTAGGATCCACCAACTCTCCCTCAAAAGCATGAGGCTTCTTCCAGTTGATGATCATGGGCATGGACATGAACTTGCACTCCTCCATCCAAAATCTCTTCAAAATATTTGCAGCATATTTTTCTTGCCCCAAGAAAACATGTCCATCCTGTTAAACTAGTAGCAACAAGGAAGGTCTTCCTACATGCATGTGTTCTTGCATGCAGAAGACTTAAATTAAGAAACCAGTTGTATTAAATTTACTTTGGAAAATAAATTAAAGTGATCTAAATTAACTTTAGTGAAACACTAGTTAAAGTGAAAGTGAAATTAGGGTTTTTGCTTTACCATTAGTTAAAGTGAAAGTGAAATTAGGGTTTTCGCTTTACCTAAAGTTATAAAAGAGAGATCAATTGGTGGAGAGGACACACACTTGTATTTCGACAGAGACAGGATACAGACAGGGAGAGAAAGTCAAACAGAGGATTTAGCTGAGAAGACGAAGGAGTGAGTAGCAGGATCACTGAGCTTCATACAGCTTGGTCGTACACTCACACATGAGGGTGTTGAGGTTTAGTTGGGATTTTCCTAGTGATTATGTCGGGTACTGCATTCACCAGGTTTGGGTGAATTTGCAGTGATTGTAAAAGATCCATATTTTCTCATAATAAAATCTATATCTACCTGTTGCACCGATTTTCCCATCTTGGGTTTTTATAGGGGTTTCCATATCCAAAAATAAGTGCCAATATTGTGATGTGGTGTTGTGATTTATTTCTCAGTTTTATATTCCACTGCATACTGTAAAAGATATTCATGTGTGGTTATCAGTAGAGATTTGCATGCACTGTTTAGCCCTGGTTTGAATATTAAAGGAAAATCTACATGGTATCAGAGCTCTAGCGAGCTAAAGTTGAAAGATTTGCAGCAGCAGTGATAGATCAGTGGCAGAGCTACAGGAAGACACAAACCTAGACTTTCAGATCTAGGGTTTGATAGGTACACTTCACTATGGTCGTGCAGTTGAGAGTTGAGGATAGACTCCAAGGTGCTCAGAACTTTCCTATATAGAAAGAAAGTATCACAAAGATCCTGGATGTTAGTGATGTAGAGGAGCACATTGACTCCACGAAGGTTGCACCCATAGATCCGGCAAATTTAGCACCCTAGAAGAAGATTGATTCCAGAGCCATGTTGATTATCATGGATGGAGTAAGGACCATAGAGTCCCTCACCTTTCTGGTAAGAAGACCGCAGCAGGGATGTGGACAGCTTTAGCGAGTCTGTACCAAAGCAAGAAAGAAAACCGGAAGATGGTGTTGCAAGAGAGGATGCACAGCACTAAGATGGAGTGGTGCATTATCTCACGAGGCTCACACAGATCAGGGACGAGCTTGGCATTGTTGGCTCTAAGACAATGAATGAGGAGCTAGTTTGGATAGCCCTGAATGGTTTCTCTAAGCCACGTGACACCTTTGTCAAAGGCGTTCTGGCTAGGGAGAAGCTCCCTGATTGGCAGAGACTATGGGATGACTTTGTGCAGGAGGAGACCCGCATGGGTCAAGGATCAAGCTCATCCAGCAATGCCCCACAGATTGTGGATGAGGAGGCTCTAAACAGCAAGGGGAAGACAAAGAGGAAGAAGGATGGTAAGAAGAACCTTGACGTGTCAAAGGTCAAGTGTTTTATCTGCCACAAGCAGGGACACTTTGCCTCCCAATGCCTAGACAGGAAGACGAAGAGTAACACTCAGATGGCTGGATCTGCAAAGGTGGATGAGTTCAGCAAGAACTTCGATGAGGAGTTCTGCTTGATAGCTTGCATGAAAAGCACCACAGGGAGCAGCATATGGTACATCAACAGTGGAGCATCTAGTCATATGACTAGACAAAAGAGATTCTTCAGAGACTTGTAGGAGTGTGGAACAGGGATCCACGTTGAGTTGGGTGATGATGCGCGGTATCAGGCGCAGGGAGTTGGCACTATTTCATTTGAGAGGGAGTTTGGCAAACCCCTTAGTTTTGCTAATGTGTGTTAAATTTTCATATGCTTAACTAAGACATCAGTATATCATTTCATTTTTCATAATAAAAGCATATAAAACAGGATCACTGAAAGAAACAATATCACAAGAACAACACAGATTTATCCTGGGAAAACCCTAAAGGGAAAAAACCAGCAAAAGCTTCCTCAATATAGATGCCCAAAAAGGGAACAAGGTAAAACCAACAAGGAGATCAAAAACCTGATTCTCCTCCTTCTCCAGCAACTCCTCTCCTCCACAAGTGCGCTATTCCAAGTGAGTGTGTGTGTCTCAAGTGAGGAGCACTACACCTCTATTTATATTCATCTGTTCACTTAAAGTTTACTCAATTAACATGTCGGCTTAAGTTAACTCATGTAGGCTCGAGTTACACATGTAGGCTCAAGTAACCACACTGGGGTGCTGATGACCCACCTTTACAATTTGAGGGGACTACCTCATGACTCTTATTAGTTCTTCCGATTAGGAGCATCGAAGTACAATGAAATACAAATGGTTCTCCAGGTTGGACCATCAGGGACCACAAAAGATACATAAAGAATATTCTTCGAAGTTACAATATTTCAACAATGTGTTGTATGTTCCAAGACTGACCAAGAACCTTATATCAGTCTCCACTCTGAAGGACAAGGGATATCAGGTGAAGTTCCGTGACAATAGAGTATATATCAGGCCCAAGGGGTCAGATAAGAGCTTGAATCGGGTGATTGGCAAGAGGAGCAGGAAAGTGTACAAACTACACTTTGAGCCTACAAAGGCTCTAGTTAACAACAGCAACAGCAGTTAAGGTGAGTTGTGGCATAGGAGGATGGCACACTTAAACCATGGAGCACTGAAGCATCTGAGACAGGCAATCATTGAAGTTCCTGAGGTACAGGAGGAAAAGCATAACCACTGCAACGGTTGTGCTTTGGGGAAGAACATCATGAAGCCTTTCCCACAGAGTGAGCACAAGTCTAAGGAGCCCTTGGACTTGGTGCATTCTGATGTATGCAAACCTATGAGTGTCCATTCGTTCAGCGGTTACAATTACTGCGTAACCTTCCTTGATGACTATTCCAGGAAAACCTGGATCTATTTCCTGAAGGCCAAGTCAAAGGTCTTTGAGAGGTTCCGAGAGTTCAAGACTCTTGTGGAAAGAAGATTCGAGTGTTGAGAACATACAACAGGGGTGAGTACACCTTCAATGAGTTCATGGAGTCTTCTTCATCGGACAGGGGAAGTATGCAGTAGAGATCCTGAAGAGATTCAGATGGAGGACTACAAACCTATGGCCATACCTCTAGTTTCCAACTGGAAGAAGATTGATGCATCAGGGTCAGACGAATTTAATCCTACCTTGTGTTGTCAGCTTATCGGATCGCTTATGTATCTAGTCAACACTCGACTAGACATCAGCTTTGTAGTCAACTCTTTGAGTCAGTTCATGGTGGAACCTCGGAGAGTGCATTGGACGGCTGCGAAGCACATACTTCGCTACATCAAAGGTACAGTGAAGTATGGATTGGTTTATGAGCACAAGGGGTGTACAGTTAGCAGGTTTAACAGATGCTAACTAGGCAAGATGTGTAGAGGACCGGAAGAGTACTTCAGGTTGTTGTTTCAGCATTGGATCAGGGGTTGTCATCTCTTGGTTGAGCAGGAAGCAAAAGTCAATTGGATTGAGCTCAACAAAGGCCGAGTACATGCAGCCAACATGGCTGCTTATGAGGGTATGTGGTTGAAAAAGTTACTTTTAGGGTTGTTCGAGTGTGAGCTAGAGGCTATTGTAGTTCACTGTGACAATCAGAGTGGCATCAGGCTATCTGAGAATCAAGTGTTCCATGACCGAAGCAATTACATAAACATCAGTTACCACTTCTTGAGAGGTTGTGTTTAGAGGTGAACCATTCGGTTGGAGTACATACAGACAGATGAGCAAGTAGCAGACATTTTCACTAAGGCACTTTGCAGACACAATTTTGTTAAGTTCAGGGATAAATTAGGGTTGCTACTGAATCCCTTCCTCGTTGAGAGAGAGTGTTAAACTAGTAGCAACAAGGAAGGTCTTCCAGCATGCATGTGTTCTTGAATGCAGAGACTTAAATTAGGAAACCAGTTGTATTTAATTTACTTTTCCTAAGTTTACTTTGGAAAATAAATTAAAGTGATCTAAATTAACTTTAGTGAAACACTAGTTAAAGTGAAAGTGAAATCAGGGTTTTTGCTTTACCACTAGTTAAAGTGAAAGTGAAATTGGTGGAGAGGACACACACTTGTATTCCAACAAAGACAGGATACAGATAGGGAGAGAGTCAGACAGAAGATTTAGCTGAGAAGACGGAGGAGCAAGCAGCAGGATCATCGAGCTTCATATAGTTGGGCCGTACACTCACACATGAGGGTGTTGATGTTTAGCTGGGATTTTCCCAGTGATTCTGCCTGGTACTGCATTCACCAGGTTTGGATGGATTTGCAGTGATTGTAAAAGTTCCATATTTTCCCATAATAAAATCTATATATGACTGTTGCACTGGTTTTCCCATCTTGGGTTTTTCGGGGGGGGTTTCCATACCCAAAAATAATAGTGTCAATATTGTGATGTGATGTTGTGATTTATTTCTCAATTTTATATTCCACTGCATACTGTAAAAGATATTCATGTGTGGTTATCGGTAGAGATTTGCATGCATTGTTTAGCCCTGGTTTGAATATTAAAGGAAAATTTACGCATCCTCCTGCCACACCTCCATGACTAAATAGTAATGCATCAACCCAAGGTCTGTCATCTAAAACTCTGAAGCAAGATCTTTCTTGCATGCCTCAATCAAGTGCTCTCCTCCTGTAATGAACAAATCATCAACATATAGCAAAAGAATGAGTGGAACACCTCCAACCAAAATTAAGTAAAGGTTGGGATCAGCCTCACTCCTTTGAAACCCAATTGAAAGCCGATAAGAATCAATCCTTGAGTACCAAGCCCGAGGGGCTTGCTTCAGACCATACAAGGCCTTTTTCAGCCTGCATACATGAGACTCTCTCTCATGAATATCAAAGCCCTGTTGATGTATTTGTAACTTCGAAATGTATTCATCTATGTATCTTATGTATTGTAACCCGATGTTTATTCCAGGATGTATCTCTAATGTACTTGAGTCATGTTGTCATGCCCCGATGTTCCGATCGGGAGGATCAATAATGTAAACAAGTCATGTCAAGTCATTGTGGGTAACTCTCTGATTGTCTAAGGGTTAAAGTCTCCGCAGTTCCGGGGCACTAGGGTTATTAGACTCTCCTAGTAGAGGTCGGCCCTGGTAGGGTTTTAGTCATGTCGAAATTAGTATAAATAAAGAGTTGGACTCTCTATTTAACACACAACTCATACACACTCAAGTGTAGCACATAGTTGAGGAAGGAGAAGACACTGGGGCTAGACAAGAAGAAGGTTACTGCTGTCGAGAAATCACTTACTGTTTTGGGCTTTCACTGTTTTGGTGTTGATTCTATCTCTGAGAAAGTTGCGCGGTTTTCTCCATTTATGGTTTCCCCGAGGAAAAACACTATGTTCATTGTCTCTTGTGTTTGATTATTGTACTAGTTATTCTCTCAGTTAAAGATCCTAAATAATGCTAGCTTAATGTTGAAAAACTAACATGGTATCAGAGCTAACCTGAGAAGAAGACACTGTGCAGCTACGGGAACTAGGGCTTCCTAGTTTGTGGATCTTCCTCCACAGATTTTCAGCAAAAGTAAGGTGGAATAACTCTCCTCCTTAGGGCACATCTTTCTGTCAAAGCAGAATCCAATTCTGAGGTTTTTCAATTTTGGACCCGACACTACTGCCGGAAATTAGGGCTTTTCACAGAAGAGGAATTTTTTAGTGAGCCCAAGCCTGGATTGATCTCCTCCCCAAAATCGAAGTTAGGGATAAATTTCAAGGCATTTGGGTGGACAGATCTCTGGAAAAGCAAAACCCTAATTTGCTCCTGATCCAGTACTACGGGATTTCAGCTTCAAATCCAAATCTGACATCTTGACCTGGTAAGATCTAAATCTCTTGTATTTCCATTTGAGGTTCTCAGTTTAAGATGTCTCATCATACCAAGCTTGATGAAAAGCTTGAGGGAGTCGATAACTTCCGAGCCTAGAAGTATAGGATCTCCCTGGTCCTGGAAGAAAATGAGTAGGACTCATACATCCATGAGGAGGATCCAGTTCCAGAGGAAGATGAGGCAAAGGCCTTACACAAGAAGAAGATGGTTATGGCAAAGAGGATCATTGTTGATTCTATCAAGGATCACCTTATCCCACAGGTGTCCTCTCTCAAGACACCTAAAGCTATGTTTGATGCCATGGCAAAGAGTTGAAGGACTTGGGGATGATGCATTACTTTCTAGGTATGGAGGTGTGGCAGAGTACAGATGGAATCTTCCTTGGACAAGGGAAGTATGCAGTAGAGATCCTGAAGAGGTTTGGGATGATGGACTGCAAGGCTATGGCCACACCTATGGCATCGAACCTGCAGCTCTTGAACGATGCTTCATCGGAGTCGGTTGATGCTACGATGTATCGTCAGATGATTAGGTCCTTGATGTACCTGACGAACACGAGACCAGACATTTGCTTTGCTGTGAACACCTTGAGCCAGTTCCTGACAGATCCGAGACATGTTCACTTGATTGTTGTAAAGCATATTCTGAGGTACCCGAAGGGTACAGTTGATAATGGGCTCAAGTACGATGCGAATCAGAAGATTAACCTGGAGGGTTATGTTGATTCAGATTGGGCAGGCAGTGCCATCGATAAGAAGAGCACTTCAAGGTGTTGTTTCAGTATGGGATCAGGTGTGATCTCTTGGTTTAGCAAAAAGCAATCCTGTGTGGCACTGAGTACAGCTGAAGCAGAGTATGTCGCAGCTTGTCCAGCTAGTTGTGAGGCAGTATGGCTGAGGAAGCTACTGTCTGATTTATTTGATCTCCAGTTGGATGCTACTTGTATACATTGTGACAACCAGAGTTGCATGAAGTTGTCAGAGAATCCAGTGTTCCATGACAAGTCGAAGCATATCGGGCTCAAGTACCACTATATCAAGGATATGGTGCAGAGGGGAACAGTGAAGCTCCAGTATGTTGCGACGGAGGAACAGATAGCTGATGTATTGACGAAGCCATTGGCTAGGCTGAAGTTCAAGTACTTCAGGGAGAAGCTTGGTGTTCTCCAGATCGAGGTTTCCTCCAAGGGAAAGTGATGAGACCCATAGCCATTCTGACATGGTGAGAGGATTGGTTCCTTCCATGGTCAGATGTAATGGCTGAGCCATTCTGTCATGGTGAGAGGATTGGTTCCTTCCATGTCAGATAGGAGTGTTGGCCATTCTGTCGAGCAGGACAGATGTAAGGGCAACTGCCATTCTGGGAATGGAGGTATCTGGTCAGTTACCAGGAAAACTAAGGTCTAGGACTGAGAAGCCATTCTGATGTGATATAGGGATGTGTTCCCACTTGATCAGATGTAAGGGCTGAACCATTCTGTCATGGCTAAAGGATTAGGTTCCTTCCATGTCAGATGTGAGTGTTGGCCATTCCGACGAGCAGGTCAGATGTAAAGGCAACTGCCATTCTCTAGGAGAATGGAGGCACCTGGTCAGTTACCAGGTAGCTCAATCGAGGACTAGGGGCCATTCTGATGTGACTATAGGATTGGTTCCTACAAGATCAGATATGAGTGCAAGCCCTTCCATCATTGTGTTCAAGATGTGTTCCAGCCTGGACGGATGTAAGTGCAGAGCCCTTTCATCATTGTGGTAGGATGTGGTTCCAGCCTGGATGAATGTAAGTGCAGAGCTCTTCCATCATTGTGTGCAGGATGTGTTCCAGCCTGGATGGAAGTGTGGAAATTTTCCATCATTGTGTGCAGGATGTGTTCCAGCCTGGATAGTACGGAACTCTTCCATCATTGTGTGCAGGATGTGTTCCAGCCTGGATGGATATGAGTGCTATGCCTTTCTGACGAGTAGGTCAGATATAAGTGCTGAAGAAGACCTACATGGAGGCTAGGCCTACAACCAGCATGAAAAAGGGTTGACTCTGTGAAACTTCCTGTGACGAGAAGAATCATGAGATGGCACCCGTGATGATCCAGATCGAGTGATGATCCAGATCCAATGATGATGCCCAGTGATGATCCAGATCCAGTGATGATGATCCAGCAGTGATGATCCAGATTCAGTGATGATGTCCAGTGATGATCCAAATCGAGTGATAATCCAGATCCAGTGATGATGTCCAATGATGATCCAGATCCAGTGATGATCCAGATCTAAAGATGAAGATGACTTAAAGACGAAGATGACTTGAAGACTAAGAAGACTTGAAGATGTAGATGACGAGATGATCCAGTTGATACAGAGAAGAAGACCAGTGCTAAAAATTGTGTCGAAAGAATACCTTCTGAGTTAAGAGGGAGTGTTGATGTATTTGTAACTTCGGAATGTATTCATCTATATATCTTATGTATTGTAACCTGATGTTTATTCCGGGATGTATCTATAATGTAATTGAGTCATGTTGTCATGCCCCGATGTTCCGATCGGGAGGATCAATAATGTAAACAAGTCATGTCAAGTCATTGTGGGTAACCCTCCAATTGTCTAAGGGTTAAAGTCCCCGCAGTTCCGGGGCACTAGGGTTATTAGACTCTCCTAGTAGAGGTCGGCCCTTGTAGGGTTTTAGTCATGTCGAGATTAGTATAAATAGAGAGTTGGACTCTCTATTTAACACACAACTCATACACACTCAAGTGTAGCGCATAGTTGAGGAAGGAGAAGACACTGGAGCTAGACAAGAAGAAAGTTACTGTTGTCGGGAGATCACTTATTGTTTTGGGCTTTTACTGTTTTGGTGCTGATTCTATCTCTGAGGAAGTTGCGGGGTTTTCTCCATTTATGGTTTACCCGAGGAAAAACACTGTGTTCATTGTCTCTTGTGTTTGATTACTGTACTTGTTATTCTCTCAGTTAAAGATCCTAAATAATGCTAGCTTAATGTTGAAAAACTAACACTGTGGCGGCTCTAGATATACCTCCTCCTGTAGAAGACCGTTGAGGAAAGCGGTCTTCACATCCATCTGATGAATCTTCCAACCCATCTCTACCACAATGGAAATCACTGCTCTGATCGAAGGAACACTAGCAAGTGGCGCAAAGGTCTTATCATAATCAACTCCCTCTAACTGTGAGAACCCACGCGCTACAAACCGAGCTTTGTACTTCTCGATGCTGACATCTGCAGCATGCTTGATTTTATAGAGCCAATTGGAATCACAACTGACTTCCCCTCTAGTCTCAAAAACACCTCCCACACAGCATTCTTCATGATGGAATTGTACTCTTCCATCATGGCATCTCTCCAAACCTGATGTGCAGATGCCTCCTCATAAGCAATAGGCTCGAACTCACGCAAGCTAGTCACCTGTGCCAAATAGCAGGAAAATTTCTCTGATGCCCTGCTCTCTCTGGCCTCCTTCCTGGGTGGCCCCACGGACTCCTTTGCTTCCTTAACAAGCTCCTTAAGCCAACTTGGCCTTCTCTTCTTGGAAGTAGCATCATGTGGAAAACCCTCCTCTTCATCCTCATCAAATAAATGTCTCCCTAAAGAAGTACCTATGGTTTGAGATCCTCTACCTGGTGAACCTGAACCTGAACCATGTGTACCCGAATTACATGAAGGTGAAACTTGTGAACCTGTGATCTGTGACTTGTGACCCTGAGCCCTGACTCGTTGAACTCTGAGATGTCGTCACCTGTGGCATAGCCATCTGCTACTGCTCCTCTGACTCTCAAGACTTTTGAAAGGCTCGCTCCTCCTCAAATCTCACCTCCCTCCTCACCTCAACTTTCTTCTGTGTAGGAAGGTATATGAGGAAAGCCTTCAAAGTCTCATCATAGCCAACAAAAATGCCCCTCTCCAATAGCCTCCAGCTTTGTCCTCTTCTCAGAAGGGACATGGGAATATGTAGGACATCCAAAAATGTAGAAGTGCCCTATCTCAGGCTTCTTCCTGATGAACATCTCCTCAAGAGTTTTGCACCCCAAGGCACGGTGTGGACTCATGTTCTGTACAAAAACAGTTGTGCTACAGGTCTTTGCACATAGGAAGAAAGGAAGACTCTGATCATGTAGCATAGCTCTAACTGCAGCCACTATCGCACAGTTCTTCCTTTCATCCACTCCATTCTGCTGTGGAGTGTAGGGAATTGTCAACTGCATCCCAATGCCCTCCATTCTACAAACCCATCGAATGCATGGGAAGTATACTCATCCGCATTGTCTGATCTAACACCTTGATCTTCTTTCCTATCTAGTTCTCCACAAGAGCTTTGAACACTTGGAAACGAAGCAAGACCTCCTATGACTTCTTGCTTCTTAGAAAGTAGATCCAGGTCTTCCAAGAAAAGTCTTCGATGAATGTAATGTAGTACTCAAAACTTGTCATCAAGGAAGAAGACATGGGACCACGCAAGTCTGAATGAATCAAATCCAACACTCTCTTTAATCTGTTGTCACTGCTCGAAGAAGCAGTCTTGGTGTACTTTCCCAAAGCACACCCTCTGCATACACCACTCTACTCTGTACTGAAATATGGCAACCCTGTGGTCATGTCTCTCAACATCCTCAAAGTTGAATGATGAAAATGGGTCATCAGTTTGTGTCATAACTCACACAACTCACTGCTACTCAATGAAAAATTGGCAAAAATCAACAAACCATGGCAAGCATTAAAAAATACAAACCAAATCCATTTTTTTATTAGACATACAAACCAACAACATCAAATAAACACATTGGCACAAAAATATGAAAAAAACACCAATATATATGATGTATTGGATGCCAAATAAAAAATGTTACATCAAAGTTGAAACTGAACCTTGAACACCGATAGTTGTCCAATAAAGGGCTCAAAAGTTGACAACCAATATAAAATGGCATATATATAATGATCATCATCATCATGATCATATATATATATGATGATGATGATGATGATGATGATGTATATATATATATATATATATATATATATCAATCATCTACAATGACAAATCTTGCAATTAGATATCGATTCCCCCTCCCCCTTTTACAATGATGGAAATGGCCCATTTGCAACCCTAAGGTCCTACATCATCTATTTAACAACGACTGGAGGGTGTAGTCGTATCAATCTACGTAAAAGGTGGTGTTGAAGATGCCACCTTGCCCTCCATGTTGTCAAAGTGCTGCTTCGACCCCATACTTGGTGGCCCTTCCCTACTCCCTACGTCCACTAATGATGATGCTCCTCTAACCACTCAAGTGCTTCCTCCATAATAGGCATCTCAAACTCCACCCTCCATTGAGACAATATGTCAATGTTGTCCAAGAAAATCACATTTACATCAAGGATTTTCTCAAGCTACCTCTCCCATAGTTGGAGATTGTAGTGGATATAACTCATACCATTGAAGCATTGAAAATCCAACCTATAAGGTTCATAATAAATTTATTGAGTCTTGAGGGTCATAAATATAAGTGGGTTAATAAGTCTTGAGGGACATAAATATGTTAGTGGGTCATAAATTATAATAACAATAAATGCTTAGTGAAGTTCTAACATATTGCACTTCTTTGATTGTATTTTTTCAAATACACTGATTGTGCTAGCAACCTAAAGTGTTGCAAGTTTGGTTTAGTGTTATGCCTCAGAGCTACTACAACATTCCAGCGGGACAAAACCTAGAGCAAGGGATCTAAATGTTAGAATATAATCCGTAGGGATTATATATTGTAAATAAATAAAGAAATCTGAATAGTTAGGAAGCTGAAAAGGCTGGGCGGAAGGTGAAAGACAACCGTCACATGTAATGTATAAAAGAATGCATTAGCAATGGAATAATATTGAATCGGGAGTTATACCTAACAAGTGGTATCAGAGCTTGGCTATTTGCCATAACTCCTGCCTGCTGCATTTCAGTCCTGGCATTCTGCTTGCCAGTCCATTGCCATACTGCCTGCTCAGTCAGTCTGCCAGTCGCATGCATTGTATGCGTTATTCTCTTGGAGACCTGCCTAACCCTAATTCTTGGTATTCTGCATACCTCTGTGAAATTGTTGCTGCACTGCACCCTTTGGCGTTGCATTTTAGAATGCCCTCCTCCTTGAGATAAAGGAATTCTGGTTGTCTCTCGGCCACAGTCCCGAGTGCTGAGTCTCAACAAGAATGTCTGGCCTGTGTTGTCTCTGCCTGCGTGCCGTTTACCTTTTCTAACAACTTTCTGAGGCACCAATTTTGTCTTGCAGTTCTATCTCACGTACCTGTCACAGTCCCCAACCTTTCATTCTTTATACGCTTTCAAATTCTCCCAATTCAAGTCATATTGCAGTGCTGCAGCCTCATCTCTTATCCACCATGGCTGACTCGACTCCAACCTTCAGACTCCCATCTGACTTTTAACTTCGGATATGGTATGACCGTAATTAGATCACATGATCAAATGATCTATATGCCACTTACTGTTTATTAGGGTTTCCTTTCTCTCCCCCTTGTCTTAGAACCAGAGTTTGGAGCTTCGGCGATCTCTGGGCTCTGGATGTTGCTACAGCAGCATAGAAGCAGTATTATTATTATATAGTATTACTGCATTGAAGGCTCTAATACCTATAGTAGTAAAGGTCAGCAATGAAAGCATTTGTTCTGTGTGTAACAAGCGTATAGGGGGCAATGCATTTGCTGTGTATCCAAATGATATTAGTATGGTCCACTTGGCCTGTTTTCGAGATTCCCAGACCATCAAAGCCATAGCGACTGCACCATAAGAGCATCGTAATTCCATTTTTGTATCTGGTTCACTTGCAATCACACAGCTTGATGTTTTTGTAAGTTGTGTTCTATATTTCACAGCGTCTGCAGGTCGCAAGTTCCAGTCTCATAGAGGCCTCCGTAAAATCTGAAGGATATACATCAGAGTTGATTACATTGTAGGTACTGGTGCATGGTATGAAGCGTGCTGCTGAAGGCTGCGGTCTATCTTGTAGGATGCGTGCGTTGAAGGCTGCGTACTGCTGAAGACTACGTTGGAGATGTAAGCATTGTATTCAGCGACTCACTAGAGACTGCGATTTTATGAAGAGACTGCTGGCTGCGTTGGAGAATAATGGTGTATACATGCTGTTGTCAGTAAAGACTGATCATATATATACTGCGTTGGAGAATAATGGTGTATACATGCTACTGTCAGTGAAGACTGATCATATATACACTGCGTTGGAGAATAAATGTGTATACATGCTGCTGTATACATGCTGCTGTCAGTGAAGACTGATCATATATATATTGCATTGAAGAATAAATGTGTATACATGTTGGTGTATACATGCTGAGATCTCCGTTGAGATTGCTTGAAGATTGAAGTTGTGACCACATTCTACGTGAAAGGAGATTGCTGAGACTGCCCATCTTATTGACAGCATATTTTCTGTGTCATTGTATCATTTTTTTTTTTTTAAACTTGAAGTTGAAATATTAAGATTGTAACTCACCTTGGCAGAGACTGTAGACTTGCAAGGCTATTATTTTTCTATTTCTCTTTGTCATTATTGTAAATTACACTAACAGTTGCAAAAGATGCAATCTTTGGCATCAATAGTTGGTGCCTCTCTCTCTGGCACAGATCATCCCAAAGGAGAAAGCAGCATGAGAGGAAGAGGAAGAAGAAACTTCAAAGGCAGAGGGGGCAGAAACAACTCCAACAAAAGATCAGATCTGTAGTGCAAGCGTTGTGGAAAGACTGGGCACACATCAGATCAGTGTTGGGCTTCGTGGGACTCCATCAAAGACAAGCATAACCAGAAGAAAGATGACAATAAAAATCAAGATGCTAGTAAATCTTCTGATTCTGCTCATTGTATTGTTGCACGTTGTAATCTTGGAATTAATGAAATGACTTCACTTTCATCTTACAAAGATTGTTGGCTGCTTGATATTGGTGCAACATCACACATGACATTTAAAAAAGACTGTTTTGAAGAACTTAATGAAACAATAGATGGCATAGTTTACTTTGCAGATAAGTCAAGTCTTAAACCAAAGGGAATGGGCACCATTCGACTGAAGATGCCTGGATTCCCTAATTTCTTGTTGAAGAACGTTCTCTATCTTCCAGAGTTGCAGAGAAGCCTGCTGTCCTTGGTGGAGATTCGACAGTGAGGCCATTCCATCCACATGTTTGATGGAATCGTAGAAATAAGAAAGTCCTCTGACAACCGAGTCATCATGACTGGATACGAAGATGGGAAGCTGCTGAAGCTAAAGGGTTCATCTGCAAGAGTTCAGAACTATGCCTACCTCTCTCAGCATGGAGAAGGTAATTTGTCATCTAGTTCATTGTGGCATGCAAGATTTGGTCATCTAAATTATAACAGTCTTCGTTTGTTAAGAAAGAATGGTGTATTTGGTTTGCCCACCATTCCTAAAGAGAAGAACAAATGTGATTCATGTATATTAGGGAAACATAGTAAGCTGCCATTCCATGAATCTAATTTCAGAGCAAGTAGGAGAAAACGTTTCTTCATAGTCAATTCCTTTACATGAGCTCTACGTTGTCATATTGGGCCTTGAACTTCCATGTTTTCCCTAGTTAGAGCTTTGCTACCTAGACCTAAAGGCTGATAGCTTATGCCCTAGCCGCAAATATAGAAAATCATCTTAAGTAGAGGGACGTTGAACTCGATTTCTCATAGCCCCCTCTAAGGTTAGAGATTGAACTCTAATACCCTTCCTTCAACTCTCTTCATTAAATTCTTGTATCTTTTTTAAACAAGAATTTATATATTGGAAAAACCTAAAAATCAGATATTGAAAAAAAATCTAAAAATCTGAAAATTCAAAATTCAAAAAATATATAGAAATTTGCAAATCTGATCCATAAAAGAGGTTCGCCTTAGTCAATCTATCCACTAATCTCCAAGGGCGTCTAAGTCTATGGTGTAGAATACTTGAAACTGTCAGTAATTCTAATCTGCCACAGACTGTCAAATGAAACCCCTGTTGAATGTCACAACGCAGATCTGAAAAAGGCCTTGTTTGCAGATTTAACTGGGCCAATAAACTCGCCTCATCCATTCTGCTGCTCTCCACACTAGGCCAAGTTTTTCTGTTGCTGTACAAATCATTTTTCAGTGCTACTGCTTACTGTGTTAAGAGGTAGAAAATTAATTAGAGTCACTGTTTATCTCAGCCCTCTTATCTTCAGTGCATGAATTGAAATTGGGAGTTTGTATTAACATCTGATTTATCTTTAAAGCGCTGAATATTTGATGATAATAACCTACAGGACTGAATTACCTCCTCATACCATCTCTGTGTCTAATTACAGTGGCTGCCATAAGTACAGTGGCTTTATTTTCAGTTGGCAGCTTCAAGTCTAAGATTTGTCTTGGATGATAAATTACATTACAGTGCTGATATTTAACTGATGTTTGCTGATAGTAATCTACAGTACAGAATTAACTCTGTGGTCAGGTTTAGTTGTCTTTACCATTTCTGACTCCAGACAAAGCACTGATCTCTGTTATAAAGGCTGTGTAGATGGGTATTTGCTCATTGGTGTTTGCAGGTACCTTTAGAAGGGTTCTCCCCTGGGTTTAGGAGTTACCCAAAGAAGTTCAAGGAGTTGGACCGAGGTGACAATGGGTTTGGCCTCCTTGAGTATGCTTACCGTCACTAGCCTAAGACCATATAAAGTCTGTTTAGAAGGGACTGCTAGTTTTAGTGATAACGGCTTAGCACCCAAACGACAAAATTTCGTACAAGTGGTGCTTTTGCACCATAATTTTTCCACCAAACATCTACAGCATATAAGAAAAAAAGGACCTAAATTACATCTCTAGGAAATAAAGAAAGCATATTTCAACTTTCAAATAAAATACATAATTCAAATTCTAACCCTATATAATTTAATAAACATTCTACCCCTAGAACAATGTACCAATAAATTAATAAGAATCTTACCCTTCCAATTTGTCCAACCATCAAAAAAAAAAAAAATCCATTTGAAGCTAATAATAAGTTGAACCACTCACTGATGACCACCTTGTTGAATCTATTCACTATGCATCCAATAGCCTCCCATGACTTATTCTGGTCCTCCAATGTAGTTGTTGTTGCACAAACAGTTATGGGGAATTTTGGTACATGTTTCTTTGCTCGAGTTCATTGACAGAGATCAGAGATGCCGTACTTCCAGTGCACCATACCTGCTATACCATTTTGTGTGTGGGATTCTATGACCCTATACATCCTTCACAAATCAGTTTTAAGGTCCTCATATACCAAAGCAGATCAGAGATGGATCAATCCTCATTGAGCACAGAGATTTTTGTAGATTTGTATATGATGGCTAAGATCATTCTATGGATAGAGCAGGGCCTCAAAGCATTTTCCCACGTTATTGCTGAGCCACTTCTATGGGTCCCCTACTATATGTTTTTATACCTATATATGCTGCTATTCCTTGAGATGTCTGAGCTTGGATATTGATTGCTACTCGTTCACATGCTGCCTGTGGTGTTCCTCTTGCAATTCCAATTATGTATTAGATGCATGCCTAGAGGGTGTTATATATGGATTTATGATTTATATTTATTATTGACTGATTGACTAGTGGTAGACTCTGTTTTACACTCGTGATCTTCGCTTAGCATTACACCTAGTGATAGTTCTTGTTTTATATACATATCTATATTTGGCAGGGTCTCCAGAGTATTACATGGATCAAAACATATCCCTTGGTTCCATATATATTGCCCTTATCTATCTTCCATTGATCCACCCTTGCTTATGAAAAATCCCATTGATCCAGATATGACTAAGTAACTCAAGCACCTTCCCTTCTGTGACCTCTTTGTTAGGATGGCCCCCATGTCTACCCTTGGTGTCTCAACTCTAATGTGTGACAAAAGCCTTCTGACCCTGTTGATCTCTTTCTGCTTGAAGACCCCTGTGGACTGAGTGCGAGCTAAGGTTGGCCTAGTCACCAGAACTGTACTCTTGAGGCTTGAAACAAGTTTCCCCCACCCTTGAAATTGGTTGGTGGCTAGAAGGGTTGGTACTCCTTGAATTAAGAGGTATTGCCTATTTTCTCTAAAAAAAACATTACTGTGGCAACTCTTTCGCACCTATGGACGGTGGATGGTAGCAAAGCTAAGACCGTGTCATAACTGGTTCCAAAAAGGCAATCCAGGGCCAGTACCTTTCAATCATTAGCCAACTAAAGGATTTGCAAAGAAATGGAGTACTTCAAAGAAATATTCAAAGAAAGACAGATGCTTCAAAATGAAAAAGTATCAAAAAGTGAAGAGTGAAATGAAAATGAAAGTGAAAACTGTGAAATGAATTAAAGGGGGGCTTGCTAGAGTCAAAGGGATACCTTCTAGCACATCATCCATTTGTGAAACACCCTACTCCCTTTTTCTCCAAGAGTAACTCAAGTCTCCCATTATCAATACTTCACTTACCCTGTTGACTTGTTCACCATCCACTCCACCCAAGAGAAAGGTTGATCTATGCAATGCTTTGTGATGGCTTAGTTAGATGTGGATATGTAAATAAAACACTAATTGTTTACTTGATGTTTTGTTATGCTCCGGTCTTGTGATGAAAAATTATGCAGTGATTTTGTAGTGATCACTTGTGTAAGGTAGAATCTTAGACTTACTTGTCATTCAATATCTATTATCCTCTAGAGGTTTTGAATATGGTCTTTATATCAGATTTCATCATTGTCAAACTTTGACCAAGTTTGACTTTTTCAACAATTTCTCTTGGTCAAACCTAAATTTGACTTGATCAACAAGACCAGCTAACAGTATGGGATATTCACATTGTCATCTTATATCATGCTACAACCATTGGAGGCCATTTAGACCCCTCCAAAAATCATCTTCAGCTAATATGCATTACTGGGCTATTAATGGTTAATTTTTCCCAAGTTTTCAACAAAATAGCCTAAGTATTGGATTAATTATAGCAGCCATGTATAGCAGATTTCAAATTGGTTTTGGGCATGGATTTGATCCTTACCATGCATTTAGAGGTCAAGGAACTCACTCAAGGCATCAGATTGCAAATTTGACAAAGGAAACACCAAGATCTAATTAATGTAAAATTATTAATGTTGTGAACAAAGGTTAATTTTAAAAAATGCCTAGGTTTCGTGGATTTCAAATAGATTTCAAATATTGGCATTCTGAAAATAGTGGCAACTTGGGTCCTCATGAAATATTTTTCGTAACAATACCCCAAGTCTGAGAATCTCCATCCAGTTTCGTGGATTTCAAATAGATTTCAAATATTGGCATTCTGAAAATAGTGGAAACTTGGGTCCTCATGAAATATTTTTCGTAACAATACCCAAGTCTGAGAATCTCCATCCAGCATCTCAAATGAGCCCAGCATGAGCTTCACTTCCTAAGAGCGAATTTATGAAAAGCAACAAATTCAATTGTAATGTAAAGGAGGACCCCTAGTGATCCCCCCATGTCCCCTAGTCATTTAACTCAACAATCAAGTCATTTCCTTGTAATTTCATTATGTTAAAGATGGGTTGCAAGAGGCAATTCACCCCCCTCTCCATGATAATTTCCAACTTATTTAAAATTGTAAATCTGAGATAAAATATCAGCCATTGATCTCTCTTGCTCATGTTTTAATCACAGTCCTTCATCATTATGGGCTAGGGATTTTGCTCACCTCTTCTCTATAAAAGTGTGAGCTATCCATTGTAAAAGACTTTTGGTTCATTTTCAGCAGTGAATAGAAAACCAAGTTGCAGATCTCTTCATTTCTCTCTTGTCTCTTGTCTATTGTGGAGGAACATCACCCCTTGCCACCTTCTTTGTAATTTGGAATAGCTGGTACACTTGCCTGGGAGTTTGTTTTGTAGGTTGCATACAAGAATTGGCCAGGAAATTTTCCCAAGATGCCTTGGTGAACTCAAGAGAAAGGGGTTTCTAACCTAGATTTGCGTTGCCTTGTGTTATCAATTTTGCAGCACCTTCTTTCTCTTGCTTGCATGTTTATTCTTTCATCTTGTAAGCTGGGTTTTAGTTTGTGCTTGATTTATCTGTGATTCTCAATCACTAATTGAAATTTCTTGCTTGCAGGGTGAAGGGGCCAAGATTTCCAAGTGCGCCCTAGCTTGTGGAGGAATATTTCTGGACAAAGTTTCAAATCCCAATGCTGAGGGTAGGGCGACTCATTTCAATATACAGGACACATGTAAGTGCCTAAATGCCGTGTATTTCGCTGATACTCCACTAGTCACCCTATTTTAATTTTTTACTGCTTTCACTCGGTTTGTGTTGCATGCATGTGGTTTTGTTTTAGCTTCTTGTGTTTGTAGTTGTGTTTACCTTTCCTAGCTTTCTTTTCCTTTAGAAAATCTCCAGTAAATGATCCCAAATCGCCCTAGGACTAGACATTGGTTTCTTAAGCATTAATTTCAACCATTTTAATGCCTTTAGAACACCATGCACATGTTGTTTGCCTGCTGCTTGGTGAAATTCAAATCAGATTTCTTTATAGCAACAGGTCCTCTAGTGCACCTTTAAACTAAGCCCATCTCTAATTTCTTAATCATAGATCACATATTTCAGCTTCTTAAAGGTCCAATCATCTGAAAACTAAACCATCTAAGATGCTGGTATTTTCTTCTTAGCTCCAAATCTCCAAGGCCTAAATTTCCCTACCCTTCTAGGTTTTATTCATAAACTGTCCCAATTTTCTATGTAACTAAAACCCTTCATGCAGCCACCTAAAAGTAATTCTAGTGACTATTTGTGTGCCTTGAAGTGTGTTTTGTGATGGTCATATAGAAATAACACCTGACCTAAAACCTTAATGTGTCAAGCAGAAATTCCACCAAGCAGCGAAAGGCATTGTAACTGATGTTAGCAATCATGTTTTGTAGATGTCTGTGTTGTCTAAGCAGGTCGTGCCTTGGTTTTAATTCAAGCGACCTGTGCATCCATTCCTATCTATTTTCAGCTTGTTTGACTCTTTTGGGATTGTTATTTTCCTTGTTTAAACCTATAAGTTACCCCCTAAATCGAATCCCCCAGGGTACCGTTTTTCCCAACCCGTTTAATCTGAAGATGCCATGTTCCTCTATAATTCGGTCCTACAACTAATGTGAGAAAGCTGGTTTCACCAGCAAGTATACGAAAAAGTTGGATTGGGGACACATCCCATGGTTAGCCTGGACTTGCTTTTAATAAATCCGGGAAACCTAAAGAGAGGGCGGACCCTTCTTGGCATGACACTTTGGGGCAGAGTCCCAAGGTTCCATTGGTTTGGCGATCGTCATTCTCTGTTGATCCAAAGATCGCCACATAGTGTGACAACAATACTATTAATATCATTCTTTCCAGAAGTATTGGCCCCTACAACTCCTCATAGGTAGGGCACTTATACCCTAGAATAACAATAGTGATAGCACCACACATTTAGTGGAAAGATGGATTGATTTTGTAAAACTCAAAGGCTCCTAAACCCTGTATGTTTCTTGCTTCTCCTTTTTTATAACCTTTGATAAATAGAAGGTTGTACCTCATCTATGATTCTTGGAACAAAGAAAGGTGAGGTCCTGATGAAAGGTGAACCATTGGAGTCCCTCTCACTGCCCCAACTCCTAGATATGCATGTGGTTGTTGAGGATCTAGCCACACCACCGAAGCAAGTTCAACTTTGAGAGCAGTTGCTTCTTCCCTCTTTTTATCCTTTTCATATATAGCTTTGTGCGTAGTTCGCATAACCCCAAGGATGGTTTACTACAAAGTTCAAAGCCTAGCCTCAAGCCCTGTTAGCCTAGCAAGGTGGTATTTCAACCAACTAATCCCTCTTGTTATGAGCCACCAACACAATTTATAAGTCAATCTTTGTCAATTTTTCCCATTTTCAGGTTCATCATACTGCTAAAATGGGTTCAAGCCTTTGATATATTGGCAACACAGTATTCAACTTCCAACTTCAAAGCCAGGGCAAAAAAATCAAATAAAATAAGAATGAACAAACAGTGTTGGAAATACTTATTAAATAATAATAATAAAACACCATATTGGTAAGCAAAACAAACAAAAAAACTATAAATTATTCTATAAAGCACAAAAAAATAATAATAAGAGGCAAGCAACATGCACTTTGAAAACCCTACATAAATCTAGAAAGAAAACTATTTAAGAGGGTGGAATATTTCTAAGATTTGAAGGCAATGAAGAACATTTAAATTGTTTTAATCAACAATGTAGGACACAAAGTTCTACAATCCCATTGTAACAAATTGTAACATTTAGGTCCCCATGTCCGTATACCACGTGTCGAACAAACGACAAAATCAAACATGCATCAAACATGAGTTTTTACATGTCTGAATATCAGGACACATTTTTTGAACATGTCCAACATGTGCCCTAACCTGATCTGATTTTGGGACACGTCACTTGAAAAAGGTGCCGACATACGTCGACTTTTACTTTCTTTTGGTCATTTCTAAAGGTTGAGAGCTCTTAAGAGTGGAATTTTTTGTAGTTGAAGGGTTAAACAACGTATTGAAGGGATTGCAAGTGGATTCAAGACAAATTTGGCAGCGAGAGGAGTCAATTTTTTTACACAACAGTGACGATTTTCATTTAGTTCAAGAAAGTGATGGCTCAATCATCATCAAAGGAAGGTTTCCAAAGGCCAAAAGAAAAAGAGGAATGTCATTGTTGGTTGTCCCTCCCCTCCTAACTTTTCATTATTTATTGACGACAATGCTTCAAGTGGAGTATCCAGTGCTTCCATGCCATCATATGACCCTTCTATAGCAAAACAACAACCCCAAGAAAAAATCGTACCCCCTATGGAAGTGTGTAACAAGGAAACAAGGGCTCAAATCAAACCTTGGTGGGGGAGGGAATGTTGTTTGGTCATGTAATTTCTAACAGAGTGACTTCTAGAGCACCTGAGGGCCATTTGTTGGGCCTTCCTTGTGGACTTGCAGCATGCAAAACAATCAATGCTACCCAAAGATATGAGTTGGAAAAAGAGAATATAGTTGGCTTGGGAAATGCGGCAGCAACAAGCAAGAAAGTTCAAAAAACATGATGACCCTCTTCCTGTCTTAAAGAATCCATCTAGCAAAATTTTATTGAAATATTGTAACTTCGAAGAATATTCTAAATGTATTTTACTGATGTAACCCAAGGGAGATGTCTTATTTCCTCCGTCGAGATATTACTATTGTATTTGGTCATCCAAGAGTCATGAGGTATAACCTCCATCGTAAGTAGTGTCAATAGTACCCTCTTGAATATAATATAATATTGTTTTGTGTCTTCCTAGGTGAAGTAGACCCAGTAAGTTTGTTGGGGCCGACTTGTTAGGGTAAAAGTCAAGTGACAGAAAGAGTATAAATAGAGGAATTGTGTTCCTCATTTGAACACACACACTCACTTGTGTATAGCACGTAGGAGAGAGAGAGAAACAGATCAGCAAGGAGAAGGAGCACCTGTTTTGGGGTTTTACCTTATACATCTATATAGAGGAAGTTTTGTTGGGTTTTCTTCCCCTTGAGAGTTTCCCAGGATAAATATGTGTCTATCTTGTGATTGTGTTTCTTTCAGTGATTCTGCATATGCTATTGATGTGAAATTGGATTAAACACTAATGATATCTAGCTAAGCATATGAAATCTTAACATGTATCAAAGCTAGCTTGAATAGAACAGCTTTCACAAGGTGAAACTCTCTCTCCTCTCCCTCTGGCAAGAAATTAGGGTTTCTGTCAAAATTGGAATTTTAGAAATTTGATTGCATAGAAAGTTGTGCCTCCCTAGAGCGCATCTATTGAGCCCTGGATCAAAGTTTTTGAGTGGGTGGATCTCCAGGAAATCCAAACCCTAGTTTGGCCTTGAACCAGAAAACTGCAGATAATTAAATATGAATAAATAATAAATAATAAAAATAAAAAAACAGAAGCAAAAATCTATAGAAACTGAAATCTCGCAAGCTTGTTTTGAAGGGTGAAGATTTGGAATCTCCAAAAAACAAGTGGACCAACCAACTCGCCTCAGTCAAGCGCATCTCCTGGTAAGGTCAATATTGCATTTTCAGAAATTTCATTTTTTAGTGACCTCCTAGATAAGATGGCCCCAAGCACTAAGCTTGAGGACAAGCTAGAAGGCATAGAAAACTTCCGAGCATGGAAGTATAGGATTGGCCTCATTCTGAGAAAGAATGATCTTGAGAAATATTTCAAAGAAGAAGTTGCAGAACCAAAAGAAAATGAAGCTAAGGAAAGGCACCAGAAGGACCTAATCAAAGCAATGAGGATCATTGTTGATTCAATCAAGGATCACTTGATCCCTCAAGTGTCATCCAAAGAGACACCAAAGCAAATGTATGATGCCCTTTCCAGAATGTATGAAGGAAAGAACATCAACAGGAGGATGAATTTGAGAGCTCAATTGAAGAGTACCAAGATGAGTAAAGGAGAATCCATTCAACTTTTCAAGACTACTTCACAAGAGTCTCGCAGTTCAAGGAGCAACTAGAAGCCATTGGAGACTCCCATGATGAAGATGAATTAGCTATGACTGCTCTCAATGGTCTCACTAGACCTTGGGATTCATTCATACAGACTATGTGTGCCAGAAAGATATTAAAAAAGAAAAAAAAAAGTATTAAGTTTGACATTGTATGGGAAGATTGCATCCAAGAGGAAGCTAGAGTAGCTAACAAAGAAGCTCTACTCAAAGAAAATGATTAAGCCCTAACCACCCATACCAGAAGAGGAAGAAGGCAATCAAGCTTCAAGAAGGGAAGTCACAAGGAGTATCAACCTCCCAAGAGGTTTCGAAAGAAAAGAAAAAATAGTCAGAAGAAAGACTACACCCAATATCAATGCTACAATTGTCACAAGATAGGACACCTTGCCAGAGAGTGCCCATTAAAGAAGAAGAACAATAAAAGACATCATGCACATCTAGTTGAAGATGAGGATGAAGAAGAAGAAGAAAGGCCTCGAAAGATACAAGCAAAAAAAGAAAATGTAGAAGAATATGTACTATTCTCTACACTCTCTAGGTCTGTAATACCTTGAGAAGATACATGGCTTATTGATAGGGGTGCTTCAAAGCACATGACAAGACAAAAGAAAACTTTGTCAAGACTTGAAGAGAAGAACTCTCCTCAAAAAGTATCATTAGGAGATGACTATCAATATCCCATCAAAGGTATTGGTAAAGCAAACTACAAGCTTGACTCTGGAACTCCCATGAAGATGAAGGAAGTACTATATGTAGCAGGATTGAAGAAGAACTTACTTTCCATCTCATCATTAGATAAGAAAGGATATAAAGTTGCTTTTATAGATGGACAAGTACTCATGTAAACCAAAGGAAAATCAATTAAAGATGCAGTTGTCATTGGTGAAGAAGGAGGAGGATTATATAAACTCAAAGGACATTCAGAAACAGCCTTTGTCCATGAGATCACTAGCTCAAGTGAACTATGGCATAGAAGGCTTACTCACATCAACTACAAAACATTACCCTATGTGAGCAAAGTAGTAACTAGCTTACCAGATTTCAAGATGGATCATGAAGGAACTTGCAGAGGTTGTGCAAAAGAAAAGAATATCAAGAATCCATTTCCGAAGAGTGAAACAAAAACTAAAGGTACGTTGGAATTAATTCATTCAAATGTATGTGGTCCAATGCCCTCCACATCTTTAAGTGGATATAAATATTATGTTACATTTATTGATGACTATTTAAGAAAGACATGCATATACTTCTTGAAAACAAAGAATGAAGTATTCGGGAAATTCAAGGAATTCAAAGCCTTGATAGAGAACCATTCAGATAGAAGAATCAAGACACTTGGAACAGATAATGGTGGACAATATACTTCAAAAGAATTTGAAGTCTTTTGTAAAGAAGCTAGATTCAAGAGGGAACTAACCACTCCCTACAATCTCCAACATAATGGTGTTGCAGAAAGAAAGAATAGGACCATTATGGAAGCAATGAAGACAATGATCCATGATCAAGATCTTCCTATGCATCTATGGGCTGAAGCAACAAGAACAGCAGTTTATGTGCAGAATAGATTATCCCATAGTGCCCTTGGATTCAAGACTCCAGAAGAAATGTACACAAGGAAGAAGCCTAAAGTGAGCCATCTCAAGATATTTGATTGTCCAATGTATGTCCACATTCCTATAGAAAAGAGAACCAAATTGGACCCTTCCGAAAAGAAGGGAATATTTGTTGGATGCTGTGAAGACTCCAAAGGCTTCAAGATATACATTTCAGGATTCCATAACATAGAGATTAGTAGGGTGTAACATTTGACGAAGAAACAACTCTTAAGAAATCTATAAAGTGTTAGCATGAAGAAGTACATGAGGAAAATGTACCTCCCAGAAAAGTAGAAGTTGCACCCTCTCCTGAAATAAAAGCATCAAAAGATCATGATATGCTAGAACCTCAGGAACCCCCTACTATGGGCATATCTCAAAAAAGAAACCCTGCTTGGGTAAGAGAAATCATACAAGAAGCAAAAAAGTATGGAGCTCCAAAAGGCTCCACAAGAACAAGCAAGAGATCAAAGCCATTCTCCAATTATGTGGCCTTGATGCGTGATATTGTAGATCAAGTACCAACCAGTTACGAGGAAGCCGTACAAAAGAAAGAATGGGTAGAAGCAATGACGAAAGAATACCAGTCAACAATGAAGAATGATGTTTGGGATATAGTACTCAAACCAGAAAACAAAAGTGTGGTATCTTCCAAGTGGATCTACAAGATAAAACATGCAACTAATGGAAGTATTGAAAAATACAAGGCAAGATTTGTGGCCAGCGGATTCTCTCAGAAAGAGGGGATTGATTATGAAGAGACATTTGCTCCAATAGCAAGGTACATTTCCATCAAAACCATCATGGCACTTGCATCCATGATGAAGTGGAATCTACACCAAATGGATGTAAAGACAGCCTTCCTGAATGGTGTGATTGAGGAAGAAGTATACATTGTACATCCACAAGGATTTGAAGTCGAAGACAGAGGAACTCACGTATGTAAGTTGAAGAAAGCTCTATATGGACTCAAGCAAGCTCCTAGAGCTAGGTATGGAAGATTAGATAGTTTCTTAACAAGCTTGGATTTTACCAAGAATAAAGTTGACCCCAACCTTTACCTGAAGGTTATGGATGATGAACCTGTCATACTATTGCTATATGTGGATGACTTATTCCTGACAAGAAATGAGAAACAAATTGCAAATTGCAAGAAGAAACTTGCTGAAGAATTCGAGATGAAAGATCTTGGATTGATGCACAATTTTCTCGGCCTAGAAGTGTGGCAAAGCCCAAAAGGAATCTTTCTGAGCCAAGGAAAGAATGTAGTGGAAATCTTAAAAAGATTTGATATGTTGGATTGTAAAGCCATGGCCACACCCATGGACACCAACCTGAAGCTGTTGTCTGATGAATCATCAAAGTTAGTAGATGTGACTGAGTACAGACAGATTATCGGGTCGTTGATGTATCTGATGAATACCAGGCCAAATATATGCTTTGCTATGAACACCCTGAGTCAATATCTAGTTAAACCTAGATGTGTTCACCTGATAGCTGCAAAGCATGTGATGAGGTACTTGAAAGGTACGATAGACATTGGACTATACTATGATAGAGATCATGACTACAGATTGTATGGATATACGGATTCAAATTGGGCAGAAAGTGTCGCAGACAGAAAGAGTACCTCAGGTGGATGTTATTGTCTAGGATCCACCATGATCTCGTGGTTTAGCAAGAGACAGTCTAGTGTTGCTCTCAGCACGGCAGAAACAGAGTACATAGCAGCCTGTTCTGCTAGTTGTGAAGCGATATGGCTTCGGAAATTGATGTCAAGCATATTTGACTTGGAGTTGGACACCACAGTGATTCTATGTGACAACCATGTTGCATTTTAGCATTAGCATATATTCTTTAAAATTTTGCAAACTGGAAGGTAGCAATAAGACAAGTGCATTAGATAAATCAAAACATCACACACATGAACACAAGATGTTTTTCACAGGGAAACATTTAAAGGACAAAAACCCCAAAAGCCTTAGTAATTCATCCCTTAAATGAGATGATTGAGTTTTTTTTTAATCTCGGGATTCTGAGATGAAAGTTCTTCAATAATTTGCCAAACTCTAGCAGGCTTGTACAACTTCAATCACTAACAGATCTTGACCAAAACTTTACACAAAAAGATAAACATCACAGAAAACTTCAGATTAGGGCCACTGCCCAGATTTGTCTTTTTCTGCTGTCCAAATTTTCTTTGTCTGCTGCCCGAAATGCCCAAACTTATTCTACTGCTGCCCAAGACCCTTTCTTCTTGCCCAAGTTGCTACCTAGACTCTCTGTTCTTCTGCCTAAGGCCTGTTCTACTTGGTCGAGGTCAACACAGGTCTTCCTGAGGCTGCCCAAGCAGCAATAATGCTGCCCGAAATGTACAACAGCCTACTAGCAGTCTACCCGTCAGGGTTTACTGTTTGCCCGAGGGTCTGTGCAGTTGTCGGCTGTTAGAGCTAGGCTACCCGTGCAGTGAGCAAGATGCCCAAGGTGACTGACAGGCTACCCGTGCAGTGAGCACGCTGGCCAGAGGTGACTGATAGGCTACTCGTGCAGTGAGCAAGCTACTTGAGGTGACTAACAGGCTGCTTGTGAGCCTGTACTGTTGCCCAAAGATAGACAGAGGCTGCCCGTGAGCCTATACTGTTGCCCGAAGATAAACAGAGGCTGCCCGAGGTTGAAATCACTCTGCCCAAGTAAATAATTGCCTGCCTCAATATTGCAGAGGCTGCCCGAAGGTTCTGTTCAGCTACCTGTTGTTTCTCAGTAGCTTGCCCGAGACTTGTCTGTAGGTTTTGTGCATGCCCAAGCTTGGAAGGAATCTGCCCGAGACTAGAAGGTGGTTGCCCGTGAGTGTGTTGTGCACTAGGGTGAAACCCTAGATCTGAGTGGAGAGAAGTGATACCCTAGCTTGCTTAGGGTTACTGTTGTTGATTGTTGAAGACTAATGGAGATGCCCTAGCTAGAAAAACCTCCATGCTAGGGCCTAAACAAAAAAAACTAAGATCTTCTCTCACTTCCAGCGAAAACCATCTAAGGAACAGCTCAACGTTTATGATCTAGTGTGTGTAAATGAAATGGAGTTGACCTTCCGTTATAGGCTTTTAGTCCCTTGGATGTGGACCAAAACAAAAAAGAATAAAATAATATGATTTTATTCTTTTACTTTTTGACTTTTACCTTTAGTGCTACTAAAGGCCCTTTTGCATTTTCACTTTGACTACTTAGTGGTCCAAGGGTCTTTATGTATTTTTGACTTTTACCTTTTAGCCCTCTTCAAGTGCCCTGTGGTCAATACAAGTGGTCATAGGGGTCCCTCATACCCACTCAAAGTACATCATCATATAGGGAGAATTACTAATGCTTTTATCTCAAACTCCTTGTGCCACCAAGTTCGGGTACTAGGTGTCTTAACCAAGGGTAGCTAATCATTGGAGAAGGTCACAAAGCCCACAGATCGAGAGTAGGAGTGCCTCACATGCCCAGACCCAGTCTAGGACTTATAGTGATGTCCTGGTAACTAACCAGTTGCCTCAAACTTGGGCTGCATAATTTGACCAAGCGCCTCCATTCTCCCGAAGAATGGCCCTCAACCCTAAGTCGAGTCCCCCAGTCCTAGACTCGTTCATATTCCCGGTAACTGACCAGGTGCCTCCATTCAAAGAATGGCCACTCAGCTCTAGGCTGAGTTCCCCTAGTGTTGGACTGGTTCCACATCCCGGTCCTTGACTAGATGTCTCCATTCAAAGAATGGCTACTCAGCTCAAGGTTGAGTTCCCTCAGTGTTGGACTGGTTCCACATCCTAGTCCTTGACCAAATGTCTCCATTCAAAGAATGGCTACTCAACTCAAGGCTGAGTTCCTCCAGTGCTGGACTCATTCCACATCCTAGACCTTGCCCAGATGCCCCCATTCTCCAATAGAATGGCTCTCGGTGTTGCTTAGGAAAAATCAACAAAACCAGAGTTGCATAAAGATGACAGAGAATCATGTGTTCCATGATAAATCAAAGCACATAGAAATCCGATATTTTTACATAAGGGATATGGTACAGAAGGGAGCTATAAAACTCCAGTATATGAGTACCGATGAGCAAGTTGTTGATGTATTGACCAAACCTCTATCTCAAGCAAAAGTTTGAATACTTCTGTGACAAGCTTGGTGTAGTCCGAAAAGACTTTCCTCGTAGGGAGGAACAGTGATGATGATGATATAGATCTTTCCTCGCAAGGAGGAACAGTGATGATGATATAGATCTTTCCTCGTAGGGAGGAACAACGATGATGATGTGACAGACCTTCCTCGCAAAAAGGAACGATGATGATATGGACCCTCCTCGAAAAGGGGGAGCAGGTCGATCACATGGACCCTCCTCGAAAAGGGGGAGCAGGTTGATGGTATGGACCCTCCCTGAAAAGGGGAGTGATGATGAGACTAACTGTGAATAAAATGGCAATGATGTTCCAATGCAAAAAAGGCCAAGTGCGCCCACAGATGCTGATGAGGTCCAACATTTACTTGTGGACAAAAGTATCCTCTCTTGAGGATGGTCTTGCAAACAAGAACATTCTTCTCTTGAGAGTGGTCCTAGCCCTTACCAGCTGAGGATGGTCCTGCAGACAATACTCTCTTCTGGAGAGTGATCCTACATTCACTTGTAGGATGGTGTCATAGAAAAGAACACTCTCTTGAGAGTGGTCCTAATGCTAACAGGCTAAGGATGGTCTACGATGAGTCCTGCATTCATTTGCAGACGATGTGGTCCTGCATTCATTTGCGGACAAGATCTGCATTCATTTGCAGACGATGTGGTCCTGTATTCATTTGCGGACGAGATCTGCATTCAATTGCAGACGATGTGGTCCTGCATACATTTGCGGACGAGATCTACATTCATTTGTAGACAATGTGGTCCTGCATTCATTTACGGACGAGATCTGCATTCATTTGCGAACGAGATGGTCCTGCATTCATTTGTGAACAAGATCTACATTCATTTGTAGACGATGTGGTCCTGCATTCACTTGCGGACGAGATTTGCAATCATTTGCAAACAATATGGCCCTGCATTCATTTGCGGACAAGATTTGCAATCATTTGCAGACAATATGGTCCTGATGTAGGCTGATGAGGATTGCATCATCCTGGGACTAATGTAAAAAATTAATAGGGATTGATCATCCCGCAAAGAGATCATGTGTGCTGCAGGTTATGATGCTTCTGACAATGTTATTAATCAACAGATCAAGCACGGATGCAGAGGATGAAAGTATTAATCGAAGGATCAAGTGATCGAGTGTTGCAAAGGATCGAGTGATAGAGTGCTGCAAAGGATCAAGTGATCGAGTACTTCAAAGGATCAAGTGATCAAAGTACTGCAAGAAGATGAAGATCAAAGTGTTGTTGCAAACGATTGAGTGATCGAGTGCTGCAAGAAGATGAAGATCAAAGTATTACTGCAAAGGATCAAGTGATCGAATATTGCAGAAGATGAAGACTCGGTGCTATAGAAGATGATGTTCCAGTACTGAAGATATTCCAGTAACAGTTCCAGTTACTGATGATTGTTGAAAACTTCCTATGACATATAGATGTATTACCTTGATACTGCTGAAGATGCTCTCTCTCCTTCCTCCTATAGTTGATGATGTTGTTGTCAGTAGAATACCCTTCTCGTTAAGGGGGAGTGTTGAAATATTGTAACTTCGAAGAATATTCTAAATGTATTTTACTGATGTAACCCAAGGGAGATGTATTATTCCTCCGTCGGGATGGTACTATTGTATTTACAATTTGGTCATCAAAGAGTCATGAGGTTTAACCTCTGTTGTAAGTTGAGCTAATAGTACCCTCTTGAATATAATATAATAATGTTTTGTGTCTTCCTTGGTGAAGTCGACCCAATAAGTTTGTTGGGGTCGACTTGTTTGGGTAAAAGTTAAGTGACAGAAAGAGTAAAATAGAGGAGTTGTGTTCCTCATTTGAACACAAACACTCACTTGTGTATAGTGCATAGGAGAGAGAGAGAAAGAGAGAGAGAGAGACAAATCAGCATGGAGAAGGAGCACCTATTTTGGGGTTTTATCTTATACATCTATACAGAGGAAGTTTTGTTGGGTTTTCTTCCCCTTGAGGGTTTCCCAGGATAAATGTGTGTCTATCTTGTGATTGTGTTTCTTTCAAAGATTCTGCATATGCTATTGATGTGAAATTGGATTAAACACTAATGATATCTAGCTAAGCATATGAAATTTTAACAAATTTGGGAGTGGGGCTAAAATTCAACCACAAAAAAGGAGGGCAACCCCAACTTATGGTCCAATGGACAAGATTTATCAACAAGAAATGCAAGATGAGGTTGATCTTATCGTTGCATTATTTTTCTATCTCAGCTTCATTTCATTTAATGTTGCACAATCGTCTTTGCTCATTGAGATGTGTTGAGCTCTAGTTGAAACGGCTCCAACCGAGTATGTGCCTCCAAGTTAAGAGAAGCTTAGAATCACATTATTAGATAAGGCAAAGAAGGAGGTGGACAAAATCTTGAATCCTATCAAATCATCATGGCCCACATCCAATGTTATTATTGTTTCTAGTGGATGGACGGATGCAGCACGCCATCCACTCATCAATCTCATGGTGTCTTCCGATGATGGACTGATCTTCTTGAAACCGATGGATGCTCTTGGAAAATACAAGGATGCACAATATATGGGTGAGTTGTCAATTAAAGTTATTGAAGATGTAGGTGTTGATCCTTGTGTGCAAATCATCACGGATAATGCACCTATTTGAAAAGTTGTTAGCATGATTGTGGAAGTTAAACATCCACAAATATTTAGCAATTAATATATTGCTTCAGGACATGGATTGGCAATCTAATCTATGATGCATGCCATATCCACAATTTTGTACAAAACCAATACCAATGCCTTCAAAATATATAAAGAGTACACACATATATCATTGTTGAAGGTTGCAAATACTCGGTTTACTTCCTCATTCATCATGCTCAAGAGGTTAAGGGAGGTCCAAGCTGCTCGTGGGGCCATGGTTATTTCAGATTTTTGGTATTTTTAGAGAATGAGATCAAGCAACTTCAAAAAAGGTAAAGGACACATTGTTAGATGATGTTTGGTGGGAGAGGGTAGATCTTGTCGTTAAGATCATGGACCCTATCATTTCTTTGTTGCAGGTTGTAGACACAAACCAACCCATCTTAGGAGATGTTTATGAGGGGTGGGATTCCATGATTGAGTCTATGAAGGCCATTGTTATGCAAAATGATTGTCCCAAGTATGGGACATCAATAGAGAACTTATGATTCACCATATAGGATATTCTTGAGTGCCTAAATCACCGCGTTCGCCGATTTTCAGCCTTCAAAATCAAAAATCGACGAATTTTATTAGACTGCAAATTTGTTCCTTGAAGTTCGTCGAATTTAATGGCATTATGGCGCACATCAACAGCAAACACCAATTTGATTTATACGACCATTATATTATGCGGAATCATTTAATTCTCCGTTGAAATCATTTAAATTCAACAGAAAAACCTGTTATATAATTGAATCCGAACGTGTTATAGAATTCTCTCACTGCCAATCTAAGTTTGGGCTCTTGATTCTGTGTTACACCCTCAACCACAACCGAAACTGTAAGTTTGTAGCAATCCTTCCATCGAGATTTGCTTGCTGTCGTCCGGCCCGTGAATATTTGCTTTGCCATTGCCCAAAGCCATAAAGTCTCGAAAGTTCAACATTGAAATATATGTTCAATCATTAAAAGATTAATGTTGGTATAATTTTTAAAAATATAAAGTATTTATTTATAAATAAATAATTATTAAATAGATCATATTACCTATACAAAATTTATACACATTTAGTATTATTTTTACTTTAGTTAATGTGCCTTAGCAATGATATTTTAATGTTTTTTTTATTTTTATTTATCATTATTTTAATAATCAAATTGAATTTTATTAAAAAAAATTCATATATTTTTTTATTTTCAAATTTTATACTATCAAATTTAATGTCAAATTTTATCACCAAAATTTTCATTGCCGAATTTTTGTCGAACTTCAAGGTCGCCGAACTCGAACACGAATTCGAACTAGGTGACTTAGCCGAGTGCAATAAGAATTGCACACACTCGCAGTACTTGGCTCACCCATTGATTCCTTGGTTCTATAGCCATGATTGACTCAATGGTGGGCCTTCTCACATATTCCCTCCTCACTTGGATGGTGAGAATTCACAGGGGAGGAAGGTAGCATTTAGAAGGATATATTAAGATAAAGCATCCCTTCAAGAGGTGGAGGACTTCATAGAGTCCTCCATTGTCACTGGGAGATTTAGAGGATATGATGTGCTTAAAGACAAGGGGGTCAAGAAGCCCTATGGTTGGTGGGCAACTCAGGGGACATCATGCCCTATTCTACAACAGCCAGCCATGTCAGTGCTTTTTTAAGTTACTTCATCCTCTTGTTGTAAGAGGAACTAGAGCACATATGGGAATTTGTATAGCTCGAAAAAAGAGCAAGCTTGAGCAGTCCAGGGCAAAGGAAACGATGTATGTACACACCAACCTTTGTCTTATTTACAAGTAGATGCAGGAGTGGTTGAAGGGAAAGACGAAGATGTGGGATGTGTTTCCTAATGATATGGGTTTGGACAACAATGTAGAGTTGGCATTAGCCAACATGGATCTTAATGACCCGGAGCTAGAGCTGATCATGGAAGAGAGAGCAATGACAATGATGGTGATTTTTCCATGGAGGAGGACTATTGACAGTGGCCAGTGAGATTCTTCCTTATTTTGTATCTACTATTTTATATTTTCCAATGGAATTCTATCGATATCTATATAATAGATTTTAATTTTGATAACTTAATAAATAATCTAGAGATTATGGTTCTAAACTTTAATTATTCTTGTGTGCTTGACCACGATTCATCACTGAATAATTGATGTAGTAACTAACTGTAAATTGTATCATTGTATGATGTATCGATTTGAACCATGATGTAAACATGTCTTCATGTCCTACTTTTGGGGTCGTCGTGTCCCATGTCAGATACCCGTATCCATGTGCCCTCTATGTCCAGTGTTAGATTCTGGTATTCACATGTCCTCTGTGTCCCATGTCAAATACTCATATCCATGTGTTCTTTGTGTCTCGTGTCAGATACCCGTATCCACATGTCTCGAGCCATCATGCCATGTGACTTAGCTTGGCACATAAAATTTATATTTGACAAGCTTTGGGATCAATCACTGTAATATCCCAAATACTGATATTCTACTGATAATGTGTATAATGCTAACTCGTACACTCAATCTTGTGCAAAAATAGGGAATAACTGTGCATGCAAACTTGCCATGCAAAAATACCCTAAAATATAGCTTAATTAGGGATACGGTTTGCAGAAAGGAATTTAACACTTACCACTAATAACTCGGCTGATATTTTAGGCTACATGCATAAAGTGTCGAATAGGTGAAGTATCAGTGCTACCTTCCTGCTGTTGACGCCCAGCTGCACACGTGTGCACCCCTCAGACTGAAGGTGACATTTTTGGAGGAGGAATGGTCAGATGCTGTTGAAACTTTGTGGACTGTCACATGCAAAGGTTTGGCTGCCTCTAAGTGCCCTAGCGAATTGGCTTGTTGTTTTGCTGCTCACGCCCCCCAATCTCTCTGTTTTGTTGATAACTGCTCCAGGTGAGCAAACTGATGGCTGATAGTCACTCTATGTCGTAGGATAGGCCTGCTGAGAAAGAGGAAGCTGACATGCAGAGGAAAGACTGGGTTTTATGGTCCCAGTGAATCCTTCTGAGGTTTCCTAGCTATTTCCAGCTGCAAAACCTGGATCTGCTAATAATTCTTCTAAGTGTGTTGGATCCCTGGATACTGATGTATATGATGAATGCCATGGATAAACCTAGATGATCTATCCCAAAAAGAGACTAGGGCAGATATCTCACTGTCGAACCCTCGTTAGCTGAAAACACCGTCTTCAACCCCAACTGGCGCGGCTGCACGCTGTGCTGCTGCTCAAAACTCCAAATCAATCAACTATAATAATAGATACCCTCTTTAGTCCAATAACCCTCTTAAATAGAGTCTCATGCGTCTTTAGGGTTTACATGTCACTTTTAGGGCTTCTGCTTCACTTTTGCATCCATGCAATTCTAATTTGATGTTAACTTTTAAGCCCAGAGAAATAAGGCTTATTTTATCCGACTGTTGACTTTAACACTGAATGAATGTCTTGATCTGCTCTAAGTATCAAATGCCCTTAGTCAATTCCCTCGCATGCAATACCCGCTTGAACCTATGGGAATTAAGTACGTTAGCGGGTGTTTTGGGTGCTTAATTAGAGGGGGGCAGTACAGTCCTCCCCGCTTGAAATTGCTTGTCCTCAAGCAGCTGCAAACTAGGATGCTGCAATCCCTGCTCTCCCTCCCATGTGGCATCCTCCATAGGTGATTCTTTCCATTTTACCAAATACTCTCGAATCACCTTGTTTCGAAGCTTCCTTTCTCTTATCTATAGGATTCTCTCTAGAATCAGTACCAGCTGCCCTTCATCACCTAAGGGAGGCAACTCGGTGGATGGAGCAATGTGTTATCCTAGTGTTTTCTTGAGATTGGACACATGAAACACATTGTAAATCTTCCTCTCCTCTGGGAGTTCTAGCTCATAAGCCACCTCTCCAACCTTCTGAACTACCTTGTAAGGACCATAGAAGCGAGGTTTTAGTTTTTCCGCTCCTTTTTTCTTGAGGGAAGATTGCCTATATGGTTGTAGCCGTAAATATACCAGATCTCCTACCTCAAAGCTCCCCTTAATCTTGTGTAAGTCTGCGTATAGCTTCTATTGATTTTGTGTTGCCTGTAAGTTCTCCCTCGGAACCTTGAGGATATCCTGACTGTCTTGTACCCAATCCCTTGCCTTGGGTGCTCTGCTGTCTCCAAAAGCTAAATCTGCGAAGTTCAGTGCCTCAAAGCCATACAATGCTTTAAAAGGAGTCATTCGGATAGACATATGGTAGGTAGTATTGTAGCAGTACTCCCCTAAGTGTAGCCATTTAATCCATGCCCTCTGTTGGCCTACTACATAATTGCGTAGATACCCTTCAACCCACTTGTTGACAATCTCTGTTTTTCCGTCGCTTTGCGAATGATAACTCGTACTTGTAGCGAGTTCTGTCCCTATCAACCTGAATAGCTCCTGCCAGAAGGCACTAGTGAATTCACTGTCCCGATCACTGACAATGGTTTTGGATAGCCCATGTAGTCTAAATACCTCTCTAAAAAATAAAACGGCTACCTGTGCTGCTGAATAATCAGAAGAGATAACAAAGAAGTGAGCAAATTTGGACAACCGATCTACCACTACATATAAGCAGTCTCGTCCCTGTACCTTGGGTAACCCTGTAATGAAGTCCATTGAGATGCTTTCCCACTTCTGCTTCAGAATTGGTAGTGGCTGAAGTAACCTTGCCGGATGAGTGTGTTCGATCTTGTTCTGCTGGCAGATGCTGCATTCCCGAACGTGCTGCATTACTTCCTCTCTGAGGCCCTTCCATGAGAAGCTCTCTCGGATCTGCCTGTAGGTCTTTAAGAAACCCCGATGCCCTGATAATGGCGAGTCATGTGATGCCTGTAGGATCTTCTTTTTTAAGGCTGATTCTAGGACGAGGTGTATCCTGCCCTTGTAATAGATGATGTCATCAATGATTTTGTACCTGTCATCATGAATCTGTCCATCCAATAACTCACGAGCAAATTTGTCTTTGGAGTACTCTACTAAGAGAAGAGACCTCCAATCTATGGATATACTCGTGAAGGATAATGAAGCGGATCGTGTGGATAATGCATCAGCGATTACATTGCTCTTACCCTTCACATACTCTATCTCGAAATCATAGGCATGCACCTTGTTGACCCATTTTTGTTGGTGCTCATTTAACTCCTTATGCTCCAAGAAGTACATGAGACTGTTATGATCTATCTTGATTTTGAATTTGTTGCCCACCAAGTACTATCTGAATTTAGTGAGGGCATGTAAGATGGCTAGCATCTCTTTGTCATATATGGAGTAGTGGCGCTCATAGTCTTTCAATTTCCTGCTCTCAAATGCAATCGGGTGATTGTTTTGCATCAATACTACCCCTAGTCCTTCCCCTGAAGCATCACATTCCACTATGAATGGCTGTGAGAAGTCTAGTAGTGCCAAAACCAGGCAAGAACTCATGATGGTTTTCTTTTCTTCAAAGGTTTTATGTGCCAAATCTATCCATGTGAATGCCCCCTTCTTTGTGAGATCGATGAGTGGTGCAGCGAATTGAGAGAATCCCTTAACATACCTCTGATAATATGTGCAAAGGCCTAAGAAGCCCTTATGTTCAGTGACTATCTTTGGTGTGAGCCAATCCCTAATAGCTCTAATCTTCTCCATATGAACCTGTACCCCTTCTGCACTGATTATGCCCTAGATACAACATCTCTTTCATGCCAAATTCACACTTAGACATCTTCACATAAAGCGAGTGCTCTTCTAGAATTCTCAATACCTCATCTAAGTGTTTCAGATGTTCCTCCCAAGTTTTGTTGTAAATTAAAATATCATCAAAGAATACTAGCAAATACTTACGTAACTGAGCCCTGAAAGTGTGGTTCATGCACAACTGGAAGGTGGCTGGAGCATTGGTGACTCCAAACGGCATGACCAAGAACTCGTAGTGACCATAGTGGCAACGAAAAGCTGTTTTGGAAATGTCTTGATCCCTTACTCGAATCTTATGGTACCCCGAGTGAAGATCAATCTTTGAAAAGTATTTGGCCCCCCGCAGCTCGTTTATAGTTCATCAATTCTGGGAATGGGATACCTGTTTTTTATGGTCTTTTTGTTGAACGCTCTGTAATCAATGCACATTCGCAATGTGCCATCCTTCTTTTTAACTAAGACCACTGATGATGCAAAGGGACTAAAACTGGGTCAGATATATCCTAGTTCTAGTAATTCCTTGATCATCTTCTCGATCTCATCCTGGTATCTTTTGGGATGCCTGTATGGGGTGGTGATGACTGCTTGAGTCCCCTCCTCTAACTCAATGATATGCTCAAATCCCCTGTCTGGTGATCTACCTGCTGAAAGATCTTGAAATTCCTTCTCCTGCTTCTGCAATAATGCTTGAATATCCGTTGGGTGTTGGGTGTTGTTCTTTGGAGGTTTCCTAAAGGTGAGCAAGCACTCTGCAGACCATTCTATGTCACCCTGCCTGAGCACGACCTCCATTCTCTGTGAAGAGATTGGTTTTGGGGGATAGGTGTTCATGCCCCTCAAAACCACTTGTTTCCCATCTAGTCTCTGGAATTCCATTTCCATTGCCCTGTAGTCTGTAGTATATTTTCCTATTGAATAAAGCCATTGGACGCTTAATACTACATTTGTATCGGGCACATTCACTACATAGAATGAATATGTCATCTGGCAGTTGCCTAATGTGACATTCAGTTTAGGAATCCAATAGTTTCACTCGATGCTAGAGTTTTCGGCTACTGCTATAGTAAATCCCTCAAACTTCTCTATCGAAATACCCCTCTTAGCCACCCATGTTGCATCAATGAAATTGTGGGTCCCCCCCCCCCCCTTCAATCAATACTCCTACTCTGTGGCCTTGTACTATGTTGAATTTTTAATGGTTATATCAGATCTTAAAACATTTAGCATCATAACAGCATAACCATAAGCCAAAAGATCACTGAAAGATAGACAAGCACAACCACACAAAAAGAACACAAAGATTTATCCTAGGAAAACCGAGCAAAAGCTTCCTCAATATAGATGCCCCAAAAGATAAAAGGTAAAACCTAAAAAGACTGCTCCTCCTTCTCCAGCTACAGCTCTTTCTCTCTCTCTCTTATGTGCTACACAAGTGAGTGTGTGTGTCTCAAATGAGAAGCACCTCACCTCTATTTATATTCTTTTGTTCACTTAATAATTAATTCCGTTATGTAGGCTCGAGTAATCCTAATTTAATCTTGTAGGCTCGAGTAACCACAACCGGGGTATTAATGACTCGACTTACAACGGCGGGGACTTCCTTATGACTCTTATTAGTTCTCCCGGTTAGAAACATCGGGATATAAAGAAATACAAGTGATTCTCCCGGTAGGAACATCGGGGACCACAAAAAATACAAATAGAATATTCTTTGAAGTTACAATATTTCAACACCCCCCCTTAACAAGAAGGGTATTCTATAACAACATCAACAACAACAACAGTAGGAGAAGGAGGGCATCATCAGCATCATCATCAGGGTGACACATCTATAGATCATCGAAAGCTTTTCATCATCTTCGACATATAGTCTTCATCTTCAATCTTCAGCAGCAACAACACTTTGACCGCTCGATCGACAACAACATCATCAACATTTTAATCTTTTCAATCAGCAATCATCATCATCAACAATACTTTGAGCAACATCATCAGCAATACTTTGATCTCTCGATCAGCAACATCATCATCGTCAGCAACATCATCATCAACACTTTGATCTCTGGATCAGCAACATCATCTTCATCAGCAACATCATCATCAATACTTTGATCTTTCGATCAAACAACATCATTGTCATCGGCTTTGATATTTCGATCAAACACCATCATTATCGTCATCAGCAATACTTTGATCTTTTGATCAACAACATCATCATCATACTTTGACTTTTCAATCAGCAACACCATCATCAGCAGCAGCAATAATTTGATCTTTCGATCAACAATAGTATCATCATCATACTCTGAGCTTTTGATCAGCATCATCATCATCATACTCTGAACTTTCGATCAGCATCATCATCATCATCATATTCTGATCTTTCGATCAGGAACATTGTCATCATCACATTCTGATCTTTCGATCAGGAACATCGTCGTCATCACACTCTGATCTTTTGATCAAGAACATCATCATCATCAGCAACAACCTGCAATTCACAATACGAAGACGAAAGTCTTCGGATCACTTTTGGACTTAAAGTCCAAGGATGATGCAATCCCACCACATTCTCGACAACCTAAGTCACCAGATTCAATTACGGGATAATCACTCCCTATCACTTTAGGACTAAGTCCAAGGATGATGCAATCCTACCACGTTCTCGAGTACCGAAGTCACCGGATCCATTCTGGACAGAAGTTCAAGGATGATACAATCCTACCACATTCTCGAGTACCAAAGTCACCGGATCCATTCTGAACAAAAGTTCAAGGATGATACAATCCCACCACATTCTCGAGTACCGAAGTCACCGGATCCATTCTGAACAAAAGTTCAAGGATGATACAATCCCACCACATTCTCGAGTACCGAAGTCACAGGATCCGTTCTGAACCGAAGTTCAGGGATGATACAATTCCACCACATTCTCGAGGACCGAACTCACCGGATCCGTTCTGAACCGAAGTTCAAGGATGATACAATCCCACCACATTCTCGAGGACCGAAGTCACCGGATCCGTTCTGAACAGATGTCCCGAGATGATACAATCCCTCTTCATTCTCGAGGACCGAAGTCACCTAATCGCTTTAGGACAAGTGTCCAGGGATGACACAATCCCACTGCAACATCACTGCTCCCCCTTTCGAGGAAGGTCTTTCCGAACAACACTGAACTTGTCTCGAAAATATTCAAACTTTATTCGAGACAAAGGCTTCGTCAACACATCAGTGTTGAATCATCATCTTGTAACATCATCATCTGAACCATCATCATCTACATATTCAGTATGTGAATACTGAACTATCATCATTTGTATCTCCAGTATGTGAATACTGAAAGCATCATCATTTATATCTTCAATATAGAAATATTGAAAGCATCATCATCTGTATCTTTAGTATAGAAATATTGAATCACCATCATCTGCATATATAGTATGTAAATACTGAAACATCATCTATATCTTCAGTATGGGAATACTGAAACATCATCATTTGTATCTTATCTCGTATGTAGAAAGATTTCTATGTGCTTTGATGGAACACAGGGTTCTCTGTCATCTTTATACAACTTTGGTTATCACATAGAATCACGGTAGTATCCAACTCCAGGTCAAAGAGACCTGACATCAGCTTCCGAATCCATATGGCTTCATAACAAGCAGAGCAATCTGCTATGTATTTTGCTTCAGCCATGCTAAGAGCAACACTGGACTGTTTCCTACTAAACCATGAACTCATAGCAAACCCCAGACAATAACATCCACCTGATGTGCTTCTTCTGTCTGAGACACTTCCAGCCCAATCTGCATTTGTATAGCTATACAATCTGTAATCATGGTTTCCATCATAGTATAGATCAAAGTCTATAGTCCCTTTCAAATATCTCATCACATGCTTTGCAGCTATCAGGTGAATTTGTCTAGGTTGAACTAGATACTGACTCAAGGTGTTCACAGCAAAACAAATGTTTGGTCTTGTATTTGTTAGATATATCAATGACCCAATAATCTGTCTGTATTGAGTCACATCCACTAACTCTGACGAGTCATCAACTAACAACTTCAAGTTGTAATCCATGGGTGTGGCCATGGCTTTGCATTCCAACATATCGAATCCTTTAGATATCTCTACTTCATACTTTCCCTGGTTGAGAAATATTCCTTCTGAACTTTTCCATACTTCCAGACCTAGGAAATAATGCATTAACCCAAGGTCTTTCATCTCAAATTCTTCAGCAAGTTTCTTCTTGCTTTCCACAATCTGTTTCTCATTCCCTGTCAGAAATAAATCATCCACATATAGTAATAGTATGACAGGTTCGTCTTCTAATACCTTGAAGTAAAGGTTAGGAACGGCTTTACTCTTCGTAAAGTCCATGCTCGTTAGGAAACTATCTATCCTTCCATACCAAGCTCTGGGAGCTTGCTTCAGGCCATACAGGGCCTTCTTCAACTTGCATACGTGAGTCCATCTGTCTTCAACTTCAAATCCCTGTGACTATTCAATGTAAAACTCTTCCTCAATCATACCATTAAGGAAGGCTTGTCTTTACATCCATCTAGTGTATATCCCACTTCATCATGGAAGCAAAGTACCATGATAGTTCTGAAGGAAGTGTACCTTGCTTCCTGGAGCAAGTGTCTCTTCAGAATTAATTCCTTCTTTCTGAGAGAAACCTCTAGCCACAAGTCTTGCCTTACTTCTATCAGCAACATATTTTATCTTGCAAATCCATTTGGAAGATACCACATTCTTGCTTTCTGGTTTGAGTACTATATCCCAAACATCATTCTAGTATTCTTTCATCATAGCATCTTCCATGAGGTCATCTTGTCAGCTCATCAACATATCCTAGTCTTCTGCATTCAACCTTGAAGGTTAGAACCCACTTTACTCTTGGTAAAGTCTCAATCCATCACGAAGCTGTCCATCATGTCGTACCATGTCGAACTCAGAGATCTTCTATAGTCACTCCCCCTGAAGCAGAGTATCATCTTCCCTCTTCATTTTGTACAGGTGGTTCTCTACTTAATATATACTTCTAGTGGGTCTGGTCAATAGAGTATGTCATGTCATAGTCTATTCTTTCTGAGGCAAACCACAAAACTTGCTTTGTACACTTGTTCTTGTAGATCCATATGGAAGATACTACGGACTTCCCTTTAGGTCTCGAAACCATATCGTAGACATCATTCCCCATGATCAACTGTTACTCTTTGATCATAGCTTCTTTCATAGCTGGAAAGGTTAGCATCAATGATCTCACCCAACTGTGTTACACAACTAGAGTGTGTCTGAGGCCTCTTACTTTGGTTTGGAAGTCTCGCCATTCTTTTCTTCATCTTGAGCTACATCTCGTACCCATGGTGGTCTTCATCCTTCGAGGTGGATCTACCGCTCTCTGAAGCTCTTTCTTCCGTCACGGTGTCTCTGACCCTGGGAGCTTCAAATTCATGTTTATTGGAGTGAATCTTGAATTGTCATCACTTGTTCTTCGGAACAAGTCTCGTCCTTCTTTTCTTGTAGGCGGTTGTACAGGACCTTTCCTATAAGTCAAATGCACCAACTGCATGGTTAGAACCATTTCATAGAACATATGCATAACAACGCATCATTCAACTGTTTAGCCAAGACAACATTCATCCATATCTCACAGAAACTTTCTAGATGACATCATTGAGATTGTGCACTAATCCAATATGTCAGCAAGGAGGTTTAATTCTAGATAAGTAGCAATGGAGAGTTGTATAGCACCATGAGCTACTTACCCATCACATGCATACTGTCATTAATGCAAACATTCTATCATGCATAACACATCAACTGAATATAAAACAATATCATGAAATGACAATTCAATACTTATCTTTTATTCGTTTCATGGGTAGACTCCTTCTTGATCCTTCTGCTTCATCATCTTCTTCATTCATGACATCATCATTTCTTATCCAAATGCTAAGATGGATAAGAGGTTCTTCAAGAATTGAGTTCTTCATATTCCTCATCGCTTGAGGGATCTTCTTTGAATCGTGAGCACTTGATCTTCAATTGCTCCCATCTTCTCTTCTCTTATTATGAGTCGATTTTCTTCTTGTGTAAAACTTTAGCCTCATTTCCCTTTGGAACTAGAACCTCTCCACTTATGTAGGTGTCCAATTCATTTTTCTTCAAGAACCAGTAAAATCCTATGCTTCCATACTCAGAAGTTTTCACTTCACCAAGCTTGTCATCAAGCTAAAGTGCTGGGTCATTTTGAAATGAGAACCTCAAATGTAGATGGCAAAATATTAGATCTTACCGGTTTGAGATGTTCGTCCTGGTTCCGAATCTGGCTGATCTAGGGTTTGTCAGAGAATCCCTAATTTTCAAAACTTGGAATCTTTCAGATCTGATTGGATAGAAAGATATGCCTCCTGAAGGCGAGTTGAGCAGCATATTCATTTTCCCAAAATTGTGATCAGAATTGCAAAATATCTGATGCCCTAGTTTTCTTCAGTTTCTTCTGTAGAATGCCTGATATTGTTTCTACGGTATCTCTAAAATTGCCGCTCCTCTGTGTCTGAAATTTCGTATTGAGGTAGCCTCTTCTGTTCTTTGTCCAACACCACATGTTTGGGCAGAATTGGTTTCACCAGTTGGGACTTATGGGCGTTTTACCAAGGTGACTTATTTCAAGACTGTTCAGAAGAGCGAACTTGTATGGACTGACACGTGTCACTGTTTCATCTTTGGGGTCTGAAATTTTTACCACAGAAAGTAAAGTCTGTGCCATTTCTGGAACATCTTGCGAAATTTCATTTGGACCTTCGTAGACCGAGATATAGCGATTCTCCCTAGGTAACCTGTTTAAGGCTGAATCCTAAGAGAGGCTAGAACCCTAACTTGGAGGAATCATATCTCCTAGAATATAGCGAATTTGAGGCTGAAACTTTTACACAGTGTACATCATGAATTTATCTTTGGCCTGTGAAAGTTTGGTTTTATATAGCGAATCTACCAAAACTACTAGTTTTAGTATTTTAGGGTTTTCAAGCATGAAACCCTAATCTTCCATAGTTGTAGCTATAGCAATGTTTCGACTGCATAATGACTTCTTTCTGGGTGGCTCTAATACCATGTTGAGTTTTTAATGGTTATATCAGATCTTAAAACATTTAGCATCATAACAACATAACCATAAGCCAAAAGATCACTGAAAGATAGACAAACACAACCACACAAAAAGAACACAAAGATTTATCCTAGGAAAACCCTAATGGGTAAAACCTAGCAAAAGCATCCTCAATATAGATGCCCCAAAAGATAAAAGGTAAAACCCAAAAAGACTGCTCCTTCTCCAGCTACAACTCTTTCTCTCTCTCTCATATGTGCTACACAAGTGAGTGTGTGTGTCTCAAATGAGAAGCGCCTCACCTCTATTTATATTCTTTCGTTCACTTAATAGTTAATTCAGTTATGTAGGCTCGAGTAATCCTCATTTAATCTTGTAGGCTCGAGTAACCACAACTGGAGTACTAATGACCCGACTTACAACAGAGGGGACTTCCTCATGACTCTTATTAGTTCTCCCGATTAGAAACATCGGGGTATAAAGAAATACAAGTGATTCTCCCGGTATGAACATCGGGGACCACAAAAAATACATATAGAATATTCTTCGAAGTTACAATATTTCAACATACTACTCTGACCCTGAGAGTATGAAACCTAGGTACCCAAGATAGTGTAGCAATAACTCCCTCTGGTGTATCCCCTTGGAGTGACTCCTCTACTGCCCACAATTCCTCTGTTGTTTCCTGCTCGTAGTCCTCCCCTTCACTGTCTGAATATAGCTCTATGTAATGGACTTTGGCCTTTCCTGAGCACCTGTGTCCTAGAACCCACGATTTCTTCCGTCTCAAGTCTTTCCGTGTGTCATCGTCTAACCAAGTTTTCTTCGATATGTCCGGCTAGAAAGGTTTCCTATGCTTATCTCTAACTGGAAAGTTGGTCTTGAGTGGAAACCTGTTATTCGGGACTAAATCCTAGAGATCTGGCTCTGCTGATCGCATCCTGTAAAGTGGGGGGCTTGTAGGCTTTCACCCATCCCCGTAGTGGTTCTGTCAAGGCCTCTCCGTCTAGGTGGAGTGTAGCCAATTTAATGGCATCTGTCTCTATCATGGGGTTGAGTTGGAAATAAGTATCCAACTTCTGAACCCATATCTCCTCCCTGAACCTCAGCAAGCCCCATAGAAGTTTGGGATGGTGAACCTACCCAAGACTTACTGCAACTCGTAATTATGATTGAATCCCCTGTTGAAATTCCTGGGTCTGTTCCTACTCTTCATGTTGCAAAAATCTGAAAAGAACATGGCTACATGCAACTCATCCCCTAAGTCCCTGTATTCCTGTAAATAGGCTCCAACTGGTTCACTAGGTTCTATTGGCATGACTGGTCCTACTACCGCATCTGCCAAGAAGTGAGGCATAGTCAGCCGGCTGGAAGGTCTGTTATATATGTGTGGTGTGTTTTGCATATTGGTGTATGCATGCTTCCCACTACTGCTTGTAGACCCTCTATCTACAGTGAGAGAGGTATACTACTATTACGAAGCTTTGGTCTTGCCGACAATCTATTTATTGCATGCAGTGCGTCCTTTTTCCCTTTGGCTAGGTCCTGTAATGCACTTACTAAGCTGCGAAACTCCATCCTGTCCTCGTCTTCTCCTATTCCTTTTCCCCTGTCAGAGTGTATACATGTTGGATCCATGTTTGAGTTGGTATCTTCTAGCTGGATATCCTCAAATTCCTCTGTGTACCTACTCCTCCTCCTATAGGTTACAAAAGTGTCTTCTTCTGTATTCATTTACTTCTCATGTCCAAGCCCACAGCTGGCAAGGAACATGCTCTAATACCATTTTAATATCCCAAATACTGATATTCTACTGATATTGTGTATAATGCTAACTCGTACACTCAATCTTGTGCAAAAATACGGAATAATTGTGCATGCAAAAATACCCTAAAATATAGTTGAATTAGGGATAGGGTTTGCGGAAAGGAATTTAACACTTACCACTGATAACTGAGTTGATAATACTCCTGAGATAGGTTGCATGCATAAAGTGCCGAATAGGTGAAGTATCAGTGCTACCTTCCTGTTGTTAACGCTCAGCTACACACGTGTGCACCCCTCAGACTGAAGGTGACGTTTTTGGAGGAGGAATGGTTAGATGCTGCTGAAACTTTGTGGCCTTGTCAGTCTTCTGCTGCCAAAGAGATGGACTATCACATGCAGAGGTTTGGTTGCCTCTAAGTTCCCTAGCAAATTGGTTTGTTGTTCTGCTACTCACGCCCCCCAACCTCACTATTTTGCTGATAACTGCTCCAGGTGAGCAAACTGATGTCTGATAGTCACTCTATGCTGTAGGATAGACCTGCGAAGAAAGAGGAAGCTGACATGCAGAAGAAATACTGGGTTTTATGGTCCCAGCGAATCCTTCTAAGGTCTCCCAACTATTTCCAACTGCAAAACCTGGATCTACCAATAATCCTTTTGAGTGTGTTGGATCCCTAGATACTGATGTATATGATGAATGGCGTGGAAAAACCTAGATGATCTATCCCAAAAAGAGACTAGGTCAGATATCTCACTGTCGAACCCTCGTTAGCTGAAGACAGCGTCTTCAACCCCAACTATCGCAGCTGCATGTTGTGTTACTACTCATGTTGTGTTGCTACTATCGCAGTCGAGATAGGTTGCATGCATAAAGTGCCGAATAGGTGAAGTATCAGTGCTACCTTCCTGTTGTTGACGCTCAGCTACACACGTGTGCACCCCTCAGACTGAAGGTGACGTTTTTGGAGGAGGAATGGTTAGATGCTGCTGAAACTTTGTGGACTTGTCGGTCTTCTGCTGCCAAAGAGATGGACTATCACATGCAGAGGTTTGGTTGCCTCTAAGTTCCCTAGCAAATTCGTTTGTTGTTCTGCTACTCACGCCCCCCAACCTCACTATTTTGCTGATAACTGCTCCAGGTGAACAAACTGATGTCTGATAGTCACTCTATGCCGTAGGATAGACCTGCGAAGAAAGAGGAAGCTGACATGCAGAAGAAATACTGGGTTTTATGGTCCCAGGGAATCCTTCTAAGGTCTCCCAACTATTTCCAACTACAAAACCTGGATCTACCAATAATCCTTTTGAGTGTGTTGGATCCCTGGATACTGATGTATATGATGAATGGCGTGGAAAAACCTAGATGATCTATCCCAAAAAGAGACTAGGTCAGATATCTCACTGTCGAACCCTCGTTAGCTGAAGACAGCGTCTTCTACCCCAACTATCGCAGCTGCATGTTGTGTTGCTACTCAAAACTCCAAATCAATCAACAATAATAATAGATACCCTCTTTAGTCCAATAACCCTCTTAAATAAAGTCTCATGCACTTTTAGGGTTTGCATGTCACTTTTAGGGTTTCTACTTCACTTTTGCATGCTTGCAATTCTAATTTGATGTTGACTTTTAAGCCTAAAGAAATAAGGCTTCTTTTATCCGACTGCTGACTTTAACACTGAATGAATGTCTTGATCTGCTCTAAGTATCAAATGCCCTCAATCAATTTCCTCTCATGCAATACCCGCTCGAACCTATGGGAATTTCAATTAAGTAGGTTAGCAAGTGTTTTGGGTGCTTAATTAGAGGGGGGCATTACAATCACATACATCTCTATTCGTTCAATTATAATGCGGCAGCCACTTGTGAACGCAAGGATCTACATAACAAGTTGAAATTGAAGGATCGTCTGGCCATTCTCTTCCACACCCACAATGGAAACACTTTATGTTCTATCTTGTGGTTATTGGGGTTCTATAGCGAAATTTCCAACAAAATGGTTTGTTGGGATTGCCACAGCAAATGTCAGCATGCAATCCAAAAGATTCAAAGGATGATGATAATACGCAAATAATTCATCAATGAGAATAGGACATCCTTAATTTCCCTCTCCAACATTGTGACCAGTAGTGAAAATCCAGCATACTCTAAACTTGAGGAAATCATCATGCAGCAGAGAGGACAAATTCAAGCACTTGAGCCTGAGGGTTCATCCCTCAAAGCCACAGTGGATGCTACTCACAAAGACAATTACTCGACAGCTTCCAACCACAGGAACTCTCTAGGCTCTACTCCAGCAATCACAAGAGAAGATGAAACAATCTCACAGAGTATGGAAGACATGGAAATCGAAGAATCAGTGCCACAGCAAGGCAATGAAGATCCAAGAGAAGCCTACAGTCAGCACTCCTTCCATTACAATGCTATTATGTTATGCAAAGTGCTTTTTTTAGGCATATATTAACAGATATATGCTTGTAATAATCTCTTTTCTTTTGGAAGTAGGGAAAAAACAGTTTCTTTTTGTGAAGATGAACATCTGGTGATCACGCCCAGACCTGTCCACATTTTGTATTACTCAGCTGTATAGTTTGGCAGTAGCCTTTTTAATACAATATAAGAACCGTTTCTGTTATAAAAGAAAAAGAATAACTTTAATGCTATATCTCTGTCTAAATTGTGAATGTCTACGCAAAACTCTGAAATATCTCAGGTTTGGAGTTGTCTTCCGAGACAACACATCATGAAATTTTGGAGCTGATAAACTATGATCTTCCAGCCATTGGCATAGTACTCTTAGACCTATTTGCTCACAATTTTGATAGATATGGTAGTTATAACAGCTTTGATTTAGATTTTTGGGTATTTGTGCTCATGATGGGTTTCCCTTGCAACCCACTAATGTAACAAAAATACATTAAAATAACTTTTTGAAGAAAAAGCAGAAGCAGCAGCTGCTCAGGCTGAAAAGATATATTTCTTTTAGTAATGGTTATAGCGTATATTGTTTGTTTATTAATGATAAAGAAAGGATTTTCTACGACAACTCAAACTGATTGAAAGGAAGAGACTGTTAGACTCGGATAATTCGTATGTGACAAAGAGAGACCTATTGAAGTGTAGCTGCAATATATTGTTCTGGGTATGAGAGAATGCTATAGAAGAGCAGCCTAGCATAAAAATTTTGGCTGCCCATATATATTTTGACTACATAGGACATGCTTGAGAAGATGCAGTTGGTTGTCCCTCAGAATTCCACCAAGCGGTTGTATGATCAATGCGCACGTAATGATCAATATAGGACCCTAAGCCAAACCCAGACACAGAAGAAGAATAAATTCAGTGGTGCAGCCAACAAAACAAAACAAAAAATGAATGGTTTATGTTGTGAACATACCACCAGAAGTCCTCGACTGTATTGAAGGTGTAAACAGCGCGCAACGAACTACCCCAGGTGGTCTGCTTAGACTTCCCGTTTGGATTATCAAACCAAAAAGTCCATGAATGCTCGAGTGGGTGTGTATTTGCAGGCTCTAAAGGCCTTTCAATGGCCTCCATTGACTCCACAATTTCCCCTTCTTCCGCTTCTCCGCTCTCTTGATATAACTTTGAAGGGTCACCCGTCTCCGCTTCCCCCATTCTTCTTCTGCTGCAATCGCGCTAACTAACTGCCTACAACAAACCCTCAATAAGGAAATGACAACAATAAGAAGTACAGAACTGGACAATGAAATCACAGGGATAACCGTCACTCACCCAAATAAATAAACCCAATGCAATGCAGAAAACCTTCAAACGAAGTGCCCTAAAGAATTCAAACTGGTGCACTAAACAGTGATTCGAACCTGTGAACGGTCTAGAGTTGCGGTTGAGACCTAATTTCCTGATCTCCTCTGTCAAGCTTGTCTTCAATTGCTATTGATATTAAAGAATTTAGGGTGCGGACACACAGTGAAACAATGGCGGCGATTATATGTAGTCTGACAAGGGTATTCCTGGGTAAGAGAGAAGGTGGGACAGTCGGGAATGAGAACAACTACGGACCCTGTTAAGCCAAACCACCCGCAGAGCACGCCCTGGTGGTGGGTAACTTATTCCACCACACGAGTCCAGTTGTTCAATTTACCATTGACACTTTCCTACCACTCTCTCCTCTTTAAACATGTGAACAAACCAGTTATCCAAGTAGTTAAATGACTTGTGGGTAAAAGGAATACAAAAAGTTCACTTAATGTTTTATTTTTAATACTAAAATTTTGATTTTATAAGTCGTGAAGATTTCTTTCGATAGACTTATATGTTAAAGTGATTTTAAATGTTACAATTGGGTTTTTGTATTCCAGCTTAATGTATTGGTTAAATGTTAAAGTGATTATAAACTTTACATTATTAATCTTTTGTATTTTTAGTGGTTTTAGCTAGATACAACTTTTTATTTAAAAGTTTTTTTTTAATTGTAAAGTATGATTTAAAATTATTAATGATTAGTTAAGAATTTGTTCACCTTAAATATATGGAAATAGGTTAATGATTCAAGGTTCATAAATTTTTAGTAAGAGTGGAAATGTCTCCTTTCAACAACCAACAAGTTATTTAATATGGCCAAATTTTGTTTACACAATTTTTAATATTAAAAGTTTGGTTTTATAGATTTTAAATATTTCTTTTGGGTAGAGGTTTAGTTACAAATGGGTTTTAGTATCTAAGTTTCATGCATGGGTTAAAGATTAAGTGCTTCTAGATACTACGTGATTTATCTTAGTAGCTTTAACGATGATTAGTTGGTAGCTAGTGGATATTACTCATTAATTGAAGCCATGTTTTGACCATAGAGTGTGACCTCAAATTGTTTATGATTAGCTAAAAGTTTGTTTTCCTCAAACATATGGAAATATGTTAATGGCTCAAGATTCAAAAACATCTAGCAAGAGTTGAAGTCCACCTCTTTCAACCCACCAACAAGTTATTTAAGATGGCCAAGTTTTGTCTACACACATTGATGTTGTTGCATGTTAGATTCTTGAGATGTACCACCAATGCTAGGTCAATAGCCCTGAGTACTATAAACCTTTAACCTACTTTGAGAAAAAGATTGCAATGGTTGGCTCACAGTACCATATAATCTTCAGTATATCATGATCCTTATATCAATAGATTTGGATTTATACACTCAACTTTGTAGTATATACGGTTGATTGGTCCTAGTTTCCACTTATACCTCCCCAAAAATTTTATAATCACCCAGGCCTCTTCATTATTTCCCATAGTTCTCAAAGGCCTCACCATTATTTGCTTGGTCTCACACTTTATTATTATACAAATCTTTATTTGTATACCATGTTAATAAGATTGAGGTGGACATGTTAGAGTTTTTGTAGAGTGCTCCCTATAGAATGAATGAGAAGCCTCCTACTCAATCCCCTATTCATTTCAATTTCTAGCAATACTCTGAAACTGGGCCACAACACGACATGGGTTGGGTAAAACATGGAAGAAGAGAGCAAGCTACGAGGTGCAACAAATGGCTTTCTTCGCCACCATAAGATGACAAGTACCCTTGTCTAGCTTGTCCATCTCTAAAGTTAAAAAACAATTTAATCCTACTCAAGAGAATAATGTATGGGAACCCATCATCTCGAACCTTGAGTGTGTTCATTATGGTTGGGGGCCACTCTTTAAAGATCACAACGACCCTTCGCTAAATGTAGGTATTCCTATTGTAGTGTGATAGTTCTCTTTGCTAATTTTTAGTTTCTTTATGTGCATGAGTTTGCCATATTTACTTTATTTATGTGGATTGTGAGCTCTTGTATAGTTTTGATTTTTGAGCCAGTGCATATGTGTATTTAATTTCTAGGAAACTCAACTCATTGAGCATGCATCCAAAAACCATTTTTTGTATATATTGAAGTAAGTTTCTCATGGGGGTTAGGAATAGCCTCAAATAACCAAGTGGAACTCTATGCCTTGTACTTTGGATCTATATTTTTGCAAGCCTATTAAACTAAGAAGATTATAATTCTAGGAGATTCCCTCTTCGTCACCAATCAAATGCAAAAGAGGGTTCTTAAGGAGGAGACCTTTCCATACATAACTTTTCAAAGATACCTCCAGAATTTCGCAGAGCTAGACAACGTCAAGTTTTTTCATGTCCAATGAAGCCTAAATGGAATCATTGATTGTAAGGCAAAAAGGTTGTGTATTTGGACAAGGGGGTCCTGGTTAAAAATCGGGACCCCCCTAATAGGTTATAAATCCCCTATATTAGTTATGAAGCACAATGTTGAGCACTTAAGCCACATCAATTGTATTGTTTCAAATTAACCTATAAAGGATCCACTTGGCACTACCAAAGCAAGGACATGGATGTGTGACTCTTCACTGTTAAAGGCTCATGCGAGGGAGAACTTAATCTACTATGCACCAAATTTCCAAAATAGCATGAAATTATAAATAGAGAATAACCCAACGCCTTGAGAATAAAATAAAGAAATGAATAAGAAGCCTTTTCATGGGGGAGACCTCCTTTTACAATGTATCAAACACATAAGACAATATGAGATGATCTCTAAAACTAAGTCTCCTTTGTATATATACAAGATAAATGGTTACAATTACAATTAAGGTCCTAGTTTACTATACAATTATAATTAAGGCCCTATCCCTATCTAGCCAATAAAGACAATACTAATATAACAATAGAAATGCAATGTCATAATATCCACAACTTATTATGCCCCCCTTCAAACAAGTGTTGTCCTCAACACTTATTAATCGTGGATGTTTTTGCCTAAAGAACTCATCTTTCCATTGTAATACCCCCGGTTTAACCGTTGGAATATATTGAATCCATTATGTAAATGTTTTCCTTATTTGAATTACGTGATTGGCACATCAAGCTAATCATAATGCTATGTAAGTATTATGTTGAAAATTAATATGAATGGACTAATATTTCTTATAATATGCACCAAAGGGCCTATGATTGCACTAGAGGGAAAGAGGAAAGGGGGCCTATGCGGAATTGAATTCTTGATTGCCAACTGTCAGCCATAGAGCCAACTTAATTGATTCCATGTTCCTTGAATGAGCCAATTACTTCCTTCTTATTGTTTTCACTCAATCATCAATTTCATGTGTGAGGTCAGTAGGAGAAGTCCTTTCCCACAGTTAAGGAAGCATGGGGATTGTAGGTGTTTCTATGACAATGTACAAGCTCCTTTCTTCATGGTCAAATGTTATGTCAGGGGAACCTATTACTTTCTCCTCTATCGTACCTAAGGAGTCAGACCCATTGACCTTCCCTTTTCACATAGGCATGCTCATAGACTCAGCACACATTCATCCTTACATTGAGAGTCATTCTCACAAACACCAACCCGATCACACTCAGACCCTCACCTGGATATTTTCCTCATAATTAGCATCCTCGGTTTTGCCCATGCTAAACTCATGCACACCCTGAAAGCACTTGTCAAGATGGAATGATGAAGGGATCCTTGAGCCTCGAAGGGTGTTGGGTGGGACAGATTGTTTTACCTTGCATTCAAATAATTTACACTTGCATTCAAACTTGTTTAGCCTTGCGTCCAAATCGTCATTGTGGGAACCATCCCTTCATTTCAGACTTATGTGTACCCTAGACAACACAGACACTCATTTTCGCAAACACAAAGACTTACCCTTGCACTTAGACCCTACTCTTACACAGATACCTCCTTCACTCGTTTCACTGCATATGCATATTTGTCACTATACATTGTGTTTCGCCCTAAACCCAAACCTTTATCTCGATATGTAGATTAGAGTGAGAGAGAGAGTTGGTTGTAAGTGAGCCCTGAGGCCTGAGACCGACCCTGTGAGTTCTGCTACTCTTACATGGTTAATAAGATATGATTGAAAGCTACAGGTAGATCTCCAATAGTATGCAATCAGTTGGAACCTTTATATGCACATACTATAAGCACTTGGGAAGATGGGTCGCCCTAGGGACCCATATTAGTGGAGGGGAAGCATGAGGCTTGAAGGTGTTGTGTGGGGTAGGTATTATGGAGCCAAGGGTATGCTAGTTGAGTGAGACTACTATAAAGCTCTATATAAGCATGTGATTGAGCATGGAGAGCATAATGGGTTATGGGTTGTGTTAGCACTTGTGCTAAAATTTGGAGATTTCTACATAGACATCTGCACTATTTCCCTTGCAAAGGTCTAAACCAAAGTAACTAAAGGGGGTATAGGAAAAAACTTTCATGTCTGGTGATTTGGAGGTTTTGTGGGAATCTTTTCCTAAACCTGAATAGCAAAATAGAGTATCCCATGGTATGGAATAAACAAACATCAAAATCTGGTATATATAACCCTACATATTAGGTTTAGATGTGAAAATCCGCTCATAGTTATCCAATGGCGAAGATGAAGGGCGTAGATCCATGGCGAAAATGATCCACGGCTGATAATGATTTCGTTGAGGAAAGATGCTCATTTTTAATAGAGGCTTGGCTTTTGTAGACATGGTTAAGTGTCAAGCAGGGTCAACCATCGGATGGGCAGGTGATGTGGATCGACGGACGAGGGGAGATTTCGCTAGGGAAAGATGCGCCGAAAAATGAACTATGAAGGTATGCAAAATCAGAGAAGTCGTATAGGTTTTAATGATTAATATTAAATGTTATCCAGGATCGATGACGAATGGAGATTTCACGAAGCCAACTTGCACGGAGGATAACCCATCCCAAGATTGCGAAATCTAGTAGGCCCCGTGTATTCCAACGGCCACGATTTTTGGTAGGCCGAATCTACAGAGGAGAATCATTTCGCTGCCCAAACATGCACAAGAGATAAGACTGTGTGGGGCTGCGAAGTATTGGTAGGCCCCACGGTTTTGAACGATGGAGATCTGGTGGGGATCCTATCAACGGTCCTATCTGATTTCGTGACGAAAAGGTGCATGACATATAAAAGGACGAGGCGATGCGAAATCTTGTAGGGCCTACAGCCTCGAACGACAGAGTTATGGCGGAGATATGATCAATAGCCCAAGACAATTTTGCGAGGGAGACATGCATGACGGTTAACCAGATGAGGGATTGCAAAATTAGGGAGGGGCCACATAGTTGAACGGTTGAGATCACTCGTAGAGGAGATCTACAGCCGTGGTCTATTTCACAGTCCAAAGATACTAGGGGAGATAAGAAAGAAAGGGGATACGAAATGGAGATCGAGGCAGGTAACATCAACGACGTAGATTACATCTTGGGGTGATCAATGGCCAAGGAAGGTCGCGGCCTTTGACGACATAGATTGCATCCTGGAATCCAAAGATTTGTTTTATGATGCGCGTGATGATGATGAGCGACATAATTATTAGGTAAAAGAAGATGGGTATGACCCTTACATGCAGTACAGTAAGGAAGCAAGGGCACTGAAAACAAGGGTGTATCGATACCATCATAAGGAGGGATCGATTAAGTGATAAATGTCAAGTCCACACACCATGAGACAACTTGCAGCTGATTACAAGTGACGCTGAGGATCACTTTTGTCATTAATATCATGACGCCACAACAAAAAGGGGCGGGGTAGTTGGCATCTCCACATAAGGAATCGGATCAAGAGCCCACATGACCGTTCGTGTTGTCATCATGCCACTTGATGATGGCGTGTGTGAGGATTTGAAGGACTCGTTGTTGAACCCAACCGCTAGTGATGATTTAGTAACCTCCCAACTCTTTATAATGCCACAATCAGAGTCGTTCTAAGATACAGAGTGAGTGAATGCTAGTGAAGAACGACGATGACTAACTATTGTTCTGTTGAGGGTCATGGGGGGTCCTAATATGGAATATGTAATGACTGTTATGCTTGGGAAGTCTATTGTTCGATGATTTTTATTGATCATTGGGCACTTCTTGGAAATTTGACCAATTATGGGCCTTCATGCAAAAGCAGCTCCAGCCGTCGGGGTAAAGATGTTCATTATATTAGGAAGACATTCTGATGCCAGTAAGAGCAATATTGTCCTAAAAAAGTGCAACACCAATGTGGAAGCAATGTCAAGAGTTCTCGGCCCAAAGTATATCCCGTCGAAGCCTCCGGACAAGGCCGTGGACTTAATTACCGCGGTGCATAATATCCATTGCTAGGAGCGGTCGATCTGAATGAATGCTCAGACTGGGGTAGAGGAGATCAGAGGTCTACGTCATTACCATCCTTACTGCAAATTGTTAATTATAATGAAGGTGGTGTCGAGTCCAAATATGTGTTGCGCTGGCATGCACTGGAGGAAGGATCTAGTCCAGGTAACTGAGTAGTACAAGCATCCAGAAGTAGACAAGAATGACAAGCTCGTCAAGGATTTAGTATTATTGATAAACAAAGCTATCTTCTTGAGGTATGCAAATGCAACAATGTTACTAGGATAAATAGAGGCTACCAGACATAAATCCAAACAAAAAATGAACATAAACCTTCCCACCAACTGCAAACACAAACAAAACATATTATCAAACACATAATGAACATAAAAGTCAGAAGCATAAAGGGTCACGGGGATAATTCAACCTATGCACCAGAAGTTCCGCAAGGTAGTTGCCTCGGTGAAGATCTATGACCATGATTGATTTTGTAGGATCAAAAGTATGAAGAAGGAAAGGAGCAGTGAAAGATCATTGATAGATTCGGGAGGACCAGATACACGTTGCATGCCCAACATGAGGAGAAACAGGTCGAGCCGAGTCAACAGGAAATCGTTGAGGGTGCTCTGATCCATTGTTGTCACGTCGAGCAAGCCTGATCCCCAGCGATCAGATTACCTATTTTATGTAGCATGCTTAATATTCCTTATTTCCCATTTTATGGAAAAAAATCATGGCGAATGCACCACTTCACAGCTGTCAGAATGTACTATGCTGATTTGGGATTGATTCCCTTTTTGTAACCTAATTAGGCTATGTTTCGAGGTGGGTCTCGGGAGCCATAACATTATAAATATAACCTCTTCAAAGGAGAATGGGGTTGGAGGATTGATGAGACTTTAATATTTTTGAGGCCTGTGCCCAGATCGCATCTCTGTAAACTTTTTTTGGTAGTGATAATGAAAAATGCTTCCCTAAGTTTATGAGATTCATCACGGTGTCTATGTTCACATTGGGCCAGGAAAAGGGCAAAGGAAAGTGCACAAGGAAGAAGCACGCTTACAAGCAATGAAGGGAAAATGGCGCGCATGACAGAAGGGGAAAGCAGGCTAAGAAGGAATCGACGCAGAAAAGATGAAAACATGCGCGCGACGAAGAAAGAACACGAGGAAAGTTGGGACATGATAGCTGCGACAAGGAAGGCATATCCGAGTCGGTGGAAGAGGCGGGTGGAGAAGTTAAAGCTGGAAGGCAGAAGTCAAGGAAGACTATAGAAGAACGAGCCAGCAAAAGAAGGAAGGACAGTTTTGTGGCTAGTTATGACTGGTACAGACAAGCTAAAAGACATTTTCGCGGCTAGTTAAAGCCGTGGTTAATGTCTTCCAGAACTTTCACGACTAGGTATGGGTTGACATTTATGTAACATAATATATTTTGTAAGTTGTTGAGTATGTAATAATTGAGTTGTACTCAATCGACCCTGGGAGGTCTTGTAAATATTATAAATACGAGGAACCCGCTCTGTATAAGGGTTCGACAAGATAGATAAGTCGCAGTTAGAGAGTCAGTTAGATTCCATTGGAATTCGGTAAGATTGAGTAGAAGTAGAAGGTTGTTGAGCCACAGATCTTGCAACTGTGTGCGTAGACCGTTAGAAGTAGAAGGAATCTGTAGTTGAGTGTGCAGATAGTACGATAGAAGAGTCGGTCTAGGCTGTGTGCGGATTAGTAGGAGTAGATAGAAGAATAAACCAAAGAGCACGAGAGCAAGAATATTGAGTCAAAGACATATCTTAAGAACAATCTGCAGGTCACATACTGCAAGGTGCTATATCCAATTCTCATGCCAGATGAAGAGCACCTTGGTGGTTTTTCCCAGATGGGTTTCCACGTTATTCCTTGTGTATATGAATGAATGTTGTTAAATGGTGAATGTTTACATGAATATTTTCTTACTGTCTGTTATTACATTTACTAGTGAATGTATGTCGTAATCTGATTTATCTATGAATGAATGGTTAAGTGTTGGTTGGAATGGTATGTATGGATCATGATTAATACTGTTAAGCCCAAATATAGTCATGCAATGTCTAATTGAGTATAAGGGATCAGCTGCGTCGCATTGTCACACCAACTGTTCGGTTATAAGGATGAGGTTGGGTGGCGCGCACGATGTGACGCCTCTCCGTACTATTGATGCGTCACCGTAAGACTCCATCATGTTGCCTTTATCGAGTTCCTTGGCCCTGCGCCAAGGGACTATACTCCCTCGCCAACTACGGAAACATGGTTCTGGCAGTTACCCATTAGATATCTCGGGTGAGACTGTGCCTGCCTCGCAAGCATTGCCGACTAAGCTTGCTCTGTTGGACCGATGTCTTCTGGTGTCATGTTGGTATTGTGTTATTGTTGAACTACGGATCGAGACAAGAAGGAGAAAGAGGCCAACAAATGGTTCCAATGCTGGGACCTCATTTAAGTCAAGGGAGATGTTATGGCACCCGACAAAAAACGAGATAGAGGACTGGTTGGAGTCCAAGACGCTGACATTCGTGCAAGAAGAGAGCGCAGGATCTTAGTTAATCACAGAAAACTAGGTAGACTAGTACATATATTCTGATGTTCACGAGGTCTTCTTTTTAGAGTTTCCCATCGTGTTGCATGAGTGGTTGTCCAGGTTGGCAAGAAGACAGACCAATTTCTAGATAAGAGAAACAGTCGAGTGGAATGATCAGTTGGTTCGCGAGGTAACTAGTGTAAGTACCACCATCTCTAGAGCTATTATTTTTGGGTTGACAGTATTTTGCAAGAATATATTACTGAGTTTGCAGTAGAGGCTATAACCTCATATAGTGAGGCAGATGGAGCAACCGAATCCGGTTGGTTCGTTAGTAGTCGAATTCGACTATCATTTTGAATGATAAATGTTATAATATATTAGATGATGATAAAATGTACAATAAGCTTGCCTCTTATATGGCTTGAGCCAACATAGTGAAGGGTTATGCCCTTTCACTAGTAACCTAATAGTCTAATTAATATTGTATTTTATATTTGTTACATTGCCACTCCCTTTAAGGGAGCTTTGTCCTCAAAGCTCGAGTATTTCCTAATGTCATATTTTATTCTGGCTCTATGTCGCATTGATGACTTGAGAGGTGCGATTTTGATTATGACCATTGACTCATTTTGATTATTATGTTTTGGTATTTGCAATAAGTATGAACTTGGTGAAGTTTTGTTTACGCTTTTTATACTTGCGTGATTGCTTCTTTTAACTATGTTTGTCGCCAATTGAACATGCTCAACATACATTACAACCTTAATTATTTTCGTGTTGTTATCCCCAACACATTTTATGTCAGTTCCCTTGAACGGGCTCCCTGTGCTTATAATGCCCATAAGAACATCCGTCTTATCTTGTGTCTAATAGATATTATAGTTGCTTCCCTTGATGTTCTTTATAGTCGTCTTTGTGATGATATATGTCCTTCATGTGACATTTTTGTCGCAGCATTGATCATCTTTATTGTTAGCAACATCGGCTTGTCTCTTATCACAATCTTGGTCAGGATCATCCTTCTCCTTGTCAATTATTTCGTTGTCAATTCCCTTATTACCAGGGTATGTTATATCTTTGTATTGCATGTTATATTGATTGATGCCGTTACTCTCATCGGGGATGACATAGTGGCCTACTCTATCTTTCCTTTTTTCATCCACTTTGGTGGCTTGTTCTACGTGATTTTCACCTCCATCTATATTTAATTTAAATGTTTTGTTAATAGTTTTCTTTATTTCATCCATGTCCTTAAGGATTTTCTCAAGGAGATTTATGAATTCGTCACTCTTACTATAACACTATTTTTGGCTTTTGAGGCGAAATTGAATAATAATATATTAATTAATTAATTAATATTATATATATATATATATTTTATAAACTACATAATAATTTGTATATAGTTTTTTAAAAATAAATATTGTAATAATAGTATTATTATTATATAATATTTAATTTTTATATAGTTTATAAAAAATAAATATTGTAATAATAATTTTATTATTATATAATATTATTTTAAAATTGGTTTTATTTTTATTTTTTGGTTGCAGGTCATGGAGGTGGATGGGAGCTATGGCGCGTTGAGGCTGCAGGGATGGAGCGCGGAAGGGAGATGGATGGTGGCTGTGTGGAGAGTTGCAGAGAGCAGAAGGGAGATGGGAGTGAGGATGGGTGATGGGTGGGAGCCGACAGGATGGGTGATGGTCGTGTGGGGAATAAGGGCAGAAGGTGCCAGATGTAGAGGAGGGGCGGTGTGGAGGATCATGTGCGGTGATGGGAGATGGGGAGCCGATGCATGACGAGCAGGGGAGAAATGGAGGTGGCGGTTTGGAAGGGGGGTCGAGGGTTGACAAGGAGGATGGTGGATGCATAGAGGGAAAACCTGGCGCACGATTGGAGTATGGTGTGGCTGCTGGCAGAAGAGGGTGCGTGTGAAGATGGGGAAGGAGAACAGTGTGGAGAAGGAGAGTGGAGGAGGTATGCATGGGAGTGGAGAAGGAGAGATGGCAGCGTGTGAGGAGTGGGGGTAGGGGGAAGACGAGATGCAGGGAGTTTTGGGAAGTTGGGTGCATGGAGATGAAGGAGCAGGTGGGAGAGTAAAGGCAGCGAAAAATGAAAAATGGGGGTGGCAGAAGTTTAGATGAGAGAGGGAGGATGAGACGAATCCGAGCTTGGGTCGAAGGAGCGAATCTGCTCTGATACCAAATGGAGCAACCGAATCCGGTTGGTTTGTTAGTAGTAGAATCCGACTATCATTTGAATGATAAATCTTATAATATATTAGATGATGATAGAATGTACAATAAGCTCGCCTCTTATACGGCTTGAGCCAACATAGTGAAGGGTTACGCCCTTTCACTAGTAACCTAACAGTTTAATTGATATTGTATTTTATATTTGTTACAACAGAAATAAATTTTTTCTAAGGACCACAAAGAAGGTATTTGTTATCTATCAGCACATGGACTAAGATACTCGTTTATGAGAAGGGTATCATGTAGTTTAGTAGTTGAGTTGCATACCGCGGAGGAAGGCTATGCCGCAGACGACTTGTTAAGAAAATGGGAAATGGTGAGTTGAAATGTTCCCAGGAAGTACAGAACCTGAACTAGAGACTGGATTCCTAAGGAGTGGAAGGAGATTCAGATATGGGAAGAGGAGAAAGACAGAGGAAGGTCGACGAACTCCCAGTTTGTTCAAGGAAAGCGAACATGAACTTCAGTTGCAGGTATACGAAGGTCTTGCGATGAAGAGGAGGAATATAGACCGATTTCAGATGGACTAGAAGACTCTGAAGAGTCTGTCAAGTCACCAAGGTCAGGATGTAACTACATCACACTAGGAGTATCCCCAGAGGTAAGGTCTAGATCCTAATCTCCTGAAATAGCTATTAATACTAATAGTGTTAGTACTGCGACTAACGCGTAAGAAGGAACACCTTCATTAAATCCTTCATCAGAAAATCCCGACGCCAACTCAATGGTCGGGAATGATATTCGGTTACTTACCTTCAATGGAAATGGATCAAAGGATCCCGAACAACATTGGTTCATTTGTGAAGCTGTGGATGGTTCAATTAGTTCAGAATGCAGACTTAAAGAAAGCACATATGATCACGACTCTAAGGGGTCGTACGTTGGATTGGTTTATGAAGTACTGCATAGTACCATAGAAGACCCTTGAGGAGATAAGGGCTGCGATGATCTCTGAGTTCAAAAAACCTAAATCTGAGTCACAGTGTACCACTAAGATCAAGGAGATAAAACAAGCGTTGGCAGAGACAATATGGGACTTTGACCAAAGATTTAAAAATTTGATGGCCAAAGTTAGTTTCTAGATGTCAGATGTTCAACATAAAGAGTGGTTCATTGTTGTGTTGTTACCACACATCCGAGGGTCATTGATGCAACACAAGATTGAGTCGCATATAGAAGTGCTAGAGTTGGCAATGAAGTTAGAAGCCTCGCCAATTGGCGACGGTACCACGGGAATGGTGCGGATCAGTCACAGCTGGCTAATTTGACGATACATTTGCAAGACATCAAAAAAGGTAAGGAAGCACAGGAAGATTTGTGGTGCACGAAATGCAGAACAAACGGACACACCAAAGATAATTGTCTGACCTTCATGAATTATGTCTCATCCGGTGCACCAAACCCATTAAATGGCCATGGACTACCTTGATGTCGCATATGCCAGTCTAGAGGGCGTCACGACAAGGAGTGTTTATATTTGCAAAAAGTTGTAAGTACCCTAACGAACCTCTTTTGTAAATTTTGTAAGTCAGTAGGACATGAAGATAAAGATTGTAGAGCATACCGGCTCTTGAAGGAAAAGACAACAGACACATAATTAATGAAGAATGAGGGGCAGGCTCAGGATGAACCCGCGCAAGCATCGTATTAGCCTGCACAGTTCCCACCCGCACAGTATCAGAACCAATATTAGCCTCAATATGCACCATCGCAGCCATACGCGCAACAAAGTCACTACCAGCAGAATCAATACCCACCACAACAACCACAACCGCAGGGAAGAGGTGATGGAAACTTCAGAGGCCGAGGAGGAGGAGGTTTTAGAAGAGGAAGAGGTCAGGTTACATGCTTTAACTGTGGAAAACCAGGTCACTATGCTAGAGATTGCCTAGAACCTATGAAGACATGTTCATAATGTAAGGGATATGATCATAATGTGGAGCAATGTCCATAGTTGATTGCAAAGTGGTAGGCCAGGACCATCGTAGGTCCTACTCCTACACAGAATCCCAATATGAATCCTAACTTAAATGTCTAGATGATTGCCGCTGAACCAAGGGATCTGAATGTTGTTGTCGTAACACAAGGAGGTACTGCGACCGGAGCCGACCAAGAAGCCTAGAAAGAACAACTGCAACCGTAGGTACGACCTGCGACACAAAATAAGGTGTCCTTCGATGTCTAGAAACAAAAGGAAGTATTCTTGGACGTGCAACTAGAGTTTGTAAATCTAGAAGAACCATTGATGTCAGAAGAAGTTAGGGAGATGCCTGGACAATTCCAGCATGTCTTCCAAAAAAGGGCCCCACAAAAGGTTAGTAAACTCAAAACCTTTATATCAATTTGTTTAGCATTGATACAAGATAAAGACACCATCACAAAACTACAAGCACTGATAGAAGAAACACCGAAAGAGCCACAACCTGAGAAAATAGTTAACTAGGTTGAAAAGAAATTCAAAATTGGGTGCAAGTTAAGAATGATTGCACAATTAAGAGATTATGATATGGACTATATCATTTTAGAGTTGGGCTCTGATGTCAATATTTTGACGCGACAAACTTGGGAAAGTATGGGTAAGTCACGCTTGGACTGGTCTCCTGTCAAGTTGCGACTTGCCAACCAGGTGAAGGTCCTCCCAATTGGTAGATTGAGTCAAGTCCCCATTGACATTGAAGGATTGTGCACATTTGTAGACCTTAAGGTCATTAACATTATTGATGACACAAATCCATATCCTGCGCTATTGGGAATAGATTGGGCCATAGACAATCAGACCATTATCAATTTTAAAAAAGGATACTTTCATTCGAGGACAATGAAATTCGAGTAGTGTCGCCCATTGATCCTCTGGAAGGACAGAGATATGTTGAACCTGTCTATAATGAGGGACAGGGTGACTATCTCAATCAAATCTACAATGTCACAGCTATGCAAGAAGATTATATCAATCCGACAGCAGATGGCAACCTGAGCTGGAAGAGTGCTAGTTCCTGCACATTTGACTCAGGGGAAGCCTTGGAAAATTGGCAAAATTGATTACATGAGGTCTCTATGAGGAGGTGCGCGAGGATTACAAGTTCTATGTGACGGGTGGAAAATGAAGTAAGAGAGCTGCCTACCTATGAGGGTTTACCTAACCTTGCGACATTCCTCACCGAGTTTGAAGGACTCGTCATAGAGTCGCAGCGCTTATCTGCGCTAGATCATGTACTAAAGGCTACGCCTGCTAGATGGTGGGGTACACACAAGTAGTTCATAACAGAATGGCCACAATGCAGAAGGTTGATGGAAGTTAGATTCGGTGAAGAAGTCACTCTCGTAAATTACAAGAATTCAGGTTTGGAAAACCCTATTGAACATCTTAACCATTGTCGCATGGTATTTGTAGAATACCCGTGACAAGAGTGCGTCCATCATTTCATTCATACATTAGAAATGACACCTAGAAGCTGATACATATCTATAGAGTTACAACAAGGAACCCAAGATTGAGAAGGGCTCGCTAAGTAGTTCACGCACACATTCAAATTTGTTGAGAGCACCCTACAGTGGATGCTACGATTCAAACGATAAAGGAGAAGATATTCACTGAAATCCCCGTTGAAGAGGCCAATTCTCACCAATGCAGTGCGACCATTTAGCAATGGATGGCTTGCTACAATCTGGCAGGAGATCCAGATGATGATCGAACTAACATAAACATACAAGAATCAAAGGGCACACACGAAGTAGAAGGGAGTGGTATTTCAAGTGACCAGTTCCTTAAGCCATTGAAAATCAAGAAAGTAAACATGGGGTCACCTGAGAACCCAAAGTTTGCCAATATAGGAGATTATTGGGATGAAGAGACAGTCACGAGGATCAACGACTTGTTGCATGAATATCATGACCTATTCCCTACCAACTTCTTAGAGATGAAGGGGATAGTGGGAGACATAAGGGAAATGAAAATACCCCTGCGACTAGATACTAAACCCAGTAAGCAGCAACGGTATATGATGAACCCGAAGTATAAGGAAAGGGTAAAAGTAGAACTGGACCGCATGCTCGATGCAGGAATCATTGATCTTGTCGAAGAATCATAGTGGATCGGCCCTATATTGATCCAAGATAAGAAAACAACAGGTGAAGTTAGGATCTGTGTCGACCTGAGGAAGTTGAAAGACGCATGCTTACACGATCCATTCCCAACACCATTTACAGATGAAGTACTTGAAAGTGTCAGAGGGCAACAGATGTATTCATTTACCGATGGCTTCTATGGCTACCATCAAGTCAGTATTGCACAGGAAGATCGCCACAAAACAACCTTCGTCACCAAATGGGGATGCTACCAGTATATGGTAATGCCCTTTGGACTCAAGAATGCACCTGCTATTTTTTCTAGAATAGTAGTCTCTGCTTTTAAATATTTTATTCATAAAATTCTTGAAGTCTATTTTGATGGTTGTACTGTGTTTGGACTAGTAAGATACCATATTGAGAGTCTACACATGATTCTGGACCGATGTCGCCAGTATCATATCGCTCTTAATTCTAAAAAGTGTATTTTATGTGCACCATTTGGTTTTCTATTGGGTCACGTCATATGTCACGACGGTATTTTGGTCGAACCAATAAAGATTGCAATTATTCTTGACTTACCATCGCCTACATCAGTCATGCAACTCAGATCAGTTCTGGGACACACATGCTACTACAGGAAGTTCATCAGAGGTTATGCAACGATCACTACACCTATGGAGAAACTGTTGAACAAAGACGCAAAGTTTCAGTGGACAACAACTTGCCAGGAAAGCTTGGATAAGTTGAAGAAAGCAATGGCCACTACACCAACACTTGTATTTCCAGACTGGAAGAAGGAGTTCCATGTTCATGTTGACGCGTTGTATGTCGCGCTCGGTATAGTATTGACACAACCAGGAGAAGGTGCGCTTGACCACCCTATTGCTTTTGCTAGCAGAAACTATCAACAACAGAAAAGAACTACACCATGATGGAAAGAGAAGGCCTCGCTATGGTCTACGCGCTTCAAAAGTTCAGAGATTATTTGTTCGCTGGGCATTTTCAGATGTGCACTGACCACTCAACACTGAAATACTTAGTCAACAAGCCATTGTTGGGGGGAGGAGATCTATAGATGACTTCTCCTCTTTCATGAATTTGATTTTGAGGTAGTTGTCAAACCTAGTCGACTGAAGGTCAGGCCCGACCACTTGTCAAGGATAGAAAGTGGTGAAGAGCCAACTAGCTTGGAAGATAATTTGCCTGACGCACATCTATTTGCGATCCACATGATGGACGATAAGAACCATGATTTTAATGCCATCATTCACTTTTTGAGCACAATATATGCACCTGAAGGAATGTTAAAAAATCAGAAGAAACACTTGGTCATCAGAGTTGCTGATTATACATTGATAGCAGGACATCTCTATAAGCTAGGTGTCTATGAAGTACTGCATCGATATGTCTTTGACTATGAACGACCATGGGTTATGAGTGAAGCACATGCCGGTGTTGCAGGTGGACACTACTCGGGAAAAGCAACTGTGCATAAGATATTGTAGGCAATATTATGGTGGCGAACCATACACATGGATACTAAAAGCTTATGTAGGCACTGTGATATCTGCCAAAGAATAAGAAAACCGTCACGTCGCGACGAGATGCTGCTTGCGCCATAGATAACCCTTCAAACATGCAAGAAGTGGGTAGTTGATTTTGTTGGACTAATCAGCCCACCAGGAACATGCGCGCTACATTATCACTACGATGGACTACTTAACCAGATGGGCTGAAGCTGTGCCTGTTAAAGATTGTACTGCTACGACTGCGGCAAAGTTTTTGTTTGAAAATGTAGTCACCAAATTTGGCTGTCCAAAGATACTACTAAGTGACCAAGGTATGCATTTTGTTAGCAAAGTAATTGCTAAGCTAACTGCATAATTTTAGATCTAGCATAAGAAGACGACTCCTTATCACCCTCAGGTGAATGGAACGGTCAAAGATTTCAACAAGATTATGGACAATGCATTGACCAAGGTATGCAATGTTCATCGAGATGACTGGGATCAGAAAGTCTCAGCTGTGTTATGGGCATATCACATGACTTGCAAGCGACTGACAGGCCACACCTCATTCAAATTGGTATATAGACAAGAGTCTGTTGTACCCATAGAGTACATTATGTTGAGCCTAAGGATTGTTGCATTGACGAAGATGACTGAGGGAGATGTTGTTGAACAAAGGTTTTCACAGCTCGTTCAAATAGAAGCGGAACGCTTCGTTGCATGATTTCATCAGACACTTGAGAAGCAGCGACAAAAAGCATGGCATGATCACCATGTCAGGGTTAAGCCATTCGAAGTCGGAGGTCTTGTGTTGTTGTATGACACCAAATATTTCAAACATCTAGGCAAGTTTAAGACATATTGGCTAGGGCCATATGTGATTGCGCATATCACTGATGCGAGCGTTGTAAAACTGCAGAAACTAGATGGTACGTATGTCATGGGTATGGTGAATGACAGTTGCTTGAAACCATACTATAACGGTCATAACATTCCTGGCTAGAACCGCGTTGCGTAGATTTAAAAAAAAAAATAGGATAAGAGAAACATAAACTATTTTGTCACACGTCCGCGACAAGTGCATGCAAAATCCTAGGAAAAAGTGGGAAGCACAAGGAAAGTGCGCATGATAGGCTGGATGGCATCCAACACTTGAAAGAAATATCCGACAAAAAGATTGAGACAGTTATGACAACTCAGAGACATAAATTCGATAACCCACGAGGAGAATGACGGCGTGATTTTTGGTCCCATCACCCATCCTCGACATAACTGCCATAACTGTGCTGACAGTTACAACCCACAGATCGAGTAGCATAGTTAATGAAGGAATGCGATGGTCGAGATGCCCATGTGATCAATTGGACATCCACCTTCGATTGCATGACGACTGCAAAACGATGGGGTGCATATAAATACAAGGCTTCGCCATCAAGCATTCATTTACGCACCCAAAGAGAGCCGAAAGAACTAGAGTCGAGCATTTGCAGAGTTGAACCCTATCATAGACTAAGCCAACACCCATGGTAATTGAGATCCCCAGTGAGAGCGAGCTATCAGATGCAACTATTATCCCGGGTTGCCCAATCGACGAGGAAGAAGAAGTAGAATCATCAGAGGTACAATAATAAGAGTTTCAACCTGACATTGATCCGATGGCAAGAACCAAAAAGCAACCTGCCCCAGTGACCGCACCTAGACCTGCGGCCAAGCCTGTCAATATTCCAACCCCTAGTTTGTGCCCTATGCCGAACACAGTTCAGAGACCGCCAGCTACAGCTACAGCTGTGCAACCATTGAGAGAGCCAACACACGCTAGACAAAGCACACCTAGACAATCATCCCAGCCTGAGAGGGCAAGGAAACCGAAGGCTAAGGCCATTCTGAGTAATATCGACAAAGCACCAATGGAGGAAGATCCAGATGAGGACGACCTCATGGAAGAGGACTCGCCACCATGAAGAGGACCCGATGCTGAGGATGACGATGAAAATTTCCCTCATTACGTCAGGCCAAGGAGAGCTGATGTAGAGGAAGCAGAGCTTCCAAAGAAGGCCAATACAATTCTGGTATCGCCAAGGATCCCTGAGAACATTCCCTTGTTGATGGACATAATGCCAAAGATCGTTAAGTTGAAGTTCGAGGACTTCGACACCCGACAACAGGAAAGGTTGAAAAGAGCGGACTATATGGTCCCGGATCAGCCCGACCCAACTGGACCATAGATGCTAAAGCCAATGCAATGGGTTGAGGGCATTGGCCGCACAGGTTTGTTAAACCTACTGTTTATGCCGCATTTTGGTCATAGTCTACAGGTCAACACATACGTGAAACAACTTCTGGTATGTTTCCACAGAGGATGCCTATGGCTCGATCGTCCATACCCAGTCGACATCGAGCTTATTGCTGAAATAACGGGTCTGCCAAAGGAAGGAGAAGACCCCGCGCCATACTTGGCCCATAAAGACAACACCGAGATGAAGCAAACGTATAATCTTCAGCACGCAAAAAGGGGCTTCCTGATTGGCCCTATCGAAGATGCAAGTGTATGGTTTTTCGCAAAAATACTCTCTTGTAAGCCGCTACACAGGATGAGGCCCACTCAATGTACTACGGGAACAGTCGAGCTTGTAGAGCTGTGCGCTAGGCAATATTTTTAACTGGTCGTGGTTCTTGTTGAATGAGCTAATAGATGACGACGTGAATGCCAAGGAGGATCCCAACTACAAATCTCATTACTCCTGGCTTCTTGTCTCGATCTCATTCACCCTATGGGCCAACCCGCCAGATTACGAACAAATGGACGTCCCACTACCTTTCCATGGGGCAAAGTACCAGAACTTGTGGGAAGACAAGAAAGACAAGATCCAACAAAAGGATAACAACATTGAGGTCTTTTTCCACGTAGAGGCGCTGCACAATGTTGTTTGTCGATCTCATCGTGTCTGGGCCACGATGGTGCACAGGTAGACAACCTTCATCAATTTTCAGGCCGGTGCGCATAACATCAATTTAGAGCCGAAGAAGGACTCGACCAAACAAGTACACCATGTTGGATTCATGGTCACAGATGAGGATGTGGATGCAATCATCCAGGAATGGCCGGATGAATGGCTCGACCAACTGGCAGAGCTGCTGCCCGAAGAACAAAACGAAGAGGACCCACCAGTGCACCAAGTTGATGGCCAAGAAAACGAAGGAGGCGATGATCAAGAAAATTAGTCGCAAAAAGGGGAAGAGGAAGATGATAATGCTGGCAGGGGTGGCTCTGATAATAATGATTCAGAGTGCATGCCTAGTCAGGAGGACATTCCAACCCAGCATCAAATGCAACAACAAGGACGGGAACCCCTACAAAAGAAGAGGAAAGCAAGCAAAACTATCAACATGGATACCTTGACTAAGGAGGATATCCGTGTGCTAGCAAATGTTGTCCCAGAAGTCGCCAAGGACAGCCTCACAACTTTAAGAATGTAGCAGGAAAGCGTCGTTGATCAGGTGTCGCAACACCTTAATCAACCAGTAGAGGCCATAAACAATGTCAAAGCCACTATGGAGGCTGAGACATATGGCGTGGATCCAAGTGTCCCATTAGTCACACCTGAGTTGGTGCAGCTAATGAAGGTAAAAATCCAGGTGGAGGGTTTGATAGGAATGGCTGAGTTTGATACAGCTATGCATGGGTTTGAGAACATGCACATAGAATTCTCCAAACTAAGCTTAAACGTAGTTTATGAGATCCAGCAGGCAGCCACGACCAAAGTACGGTTGAGGGAGAATGTCGTTGCCTATCAGGAAACAAAGCAACAAAAGAAGGAAAAGGTGCGCAAGGCCCTCCTTAGGGATAAAGAGCAGGAAATTACTGCGCGTGAGTAGAGCAGGGTTTCACTCCATTAAGAACGTTGTCACCGAGTTCCCACCAAAAGTGGGCCAGGAAGATGAAGATTCAGTAGCTATGGTTTCCTGGTTGTCGTGCATCACAATGGAACTAAAGAAGCAGGTTGAGGAGCTTTAGGCTAGGCTGGTACCGAGCACGCCTCCGAAGGTGCTCAAGGAGAGAAGAAGAGTAGCGTCTGAGGCTGCTGGGAAGATTACTGAGGGCGAAACACTCTATGCGAAGGCAGTTGGCACTGTTTCCATAATTTAGGAAGCACTCCTGGAAGATGAAACTACAGAAAACATAAGGGAAAGCGCACGACAAGCAGACGATAAAATTAGCGCAACAAAGGCAGAGATGAAGAAGCTGCCCTTCTAGGAGAAGGTGATAAAAATGGCAGAGATCAAGCGACTACAGCAGGAAGTTCAGGCTCTATGTGATCAAGAGAGGACTAGGGAAGCTGAGGTAGAGACACATTAGTTAGAGGCCGAGCGGCTCATAGGCCTTATTTAGCCTATGCAGCAGAAGATTCAACAAATTGCGCAACCACTAGAGGCAGGACCGTTGGAACATGTCAGTTTCGACCGTGTAGAGAAATGGGCGACATAGGAAGAGAAAGTCATAGAGGAAGTTGCTAAAGTGCAACAAATGGTGAAGGAGTTCTAGGACAAGGTTGGTCCCCCCGTGCACTCTGAACCTGCGCCAGAAACATAAATTTTGGGGAAAAGTAAAGTTTTGCAGTAGGACATTCTTGCAGACAAGTTTCTTTTTGCTTAGTGGCTCGGGACGAGCCACATGTGAGTGTTGGGGGCCAGTTGGTTGAGGAAAAGGGCCAAGAAAAGTACATAAGGAAGAAGCATGCGCACAAGCAATGAAGAGAAAAAGGCGTGCACGATAGAAGTGGTAATAGGATAAGAAGGAATCGACGCAGAAAAGATGAAAACATGCGTGCGACAGAGAAAGAATAGGAGGAAAGCTGCAATAGGATAACTGCGACAATGAAGGCAGATTCGAGTTGATGGAAGAGGCAGGTGGAGAAGTTAAAGCTAGAAGGCGGAAGTCAAGGAAGACTATAGAAGGAGGGGCCATCAGAAGAAGGAAGGACAGTTTTGTGGCTAGTTATGACTAGTACAGATGAGCTAAAAGATGTTTTTGCGACTAGTTAAAGTTGTGGTTAATGTCTTCCAGGACTTTCACGGCTAGTTATGGACCAACATTTATGTAATAGAAGATATTTTGTAAGTTGTTGTGTTTGTAATAACTGAGCTGTACTTAGTCAACCCTGGGAGGTCTTGTAAATATTATAAATAGGAGGAAACCACTATGTATAAGGGTTCGACAAGATAGATAAGTCGCAGTTATAGAGTCAGTTAGATTCCACTGGATTTCGGTAAGATTGAGTAGAAGTCGAAGGTTGTTGAGCCGCAGATCTTGCAGCTATGGGCGCAGACCGCTAGAAGTAGAAGGAATCTGAGTCCAGGAAGTTGAACGGCTCATGCTTACACGATCCATTCCCAACACCATTTACAGATGAAGTACTTGAAAGTGTCGGAGGGTAAGAGATGTATTCATTTACTGATGGCTTCTCTGGCTACCATCAAGTTAGGATCACGCATGAAGATCGCCACAAAACAACCCTCGTCACCAAATGGGGATGCTACCAGTATACGGTAATGCCGTTTGGACTCAAGAATGCACCTACTATTTTTTCTAGAACAGTAGTCTCTGCTTTTAAATATTTTATTCATAAATTTCTTGAAGTCTACTTTGATGATTGGACTATGTTTCTCTAGTAAGATACCATATTGAGAGTCTGTGCATGATGCTGGACCTATGTCGCCAGTATCAGATCGCGCTTAATTCTAAAAAGTGTATTTTTTGTGCACCATTTGGTGTGTTGTTGGGTCATCGTGTGTTGCAATGGTATTTTGGTCGACCCAACAAAGATTGCGATTATTCTTGACTTACCACTGCCTACATCAGTCATGCAACTCAGATCAATTCTGGGACACACAGGCTACTACAGGAAGTTTATCAGAGGTTATGTAGTGATCACTGCACCTATGGAGAAACTGTTGAAAAAAGATGCAAAGTTTCGATGTACAACAGCTTGCCAGGAAAGCTTGGATAAGTTGAAGAAAGCAATGGCCACTGCGCAAATACTTGTATTTCTAGACTGCAAGAAGGAGTTCCACATTCATGTTGACGCATCGTCTATTGAGCTTGACATAGTCTTGACACAACCAAGAGAGGGTGTGCTTAACCACCCTATTGATTTTGTTAGCAGGAAACTATCAACAATAGAAAAGAACTACAAGACGACGGAACGATAAGGCCTCGCTATGGTCTATGCACTTCAAAAGTTTAGACACTATTTGTTGGGTGGGCATTTTCAGATGTACACTGACCACTTAGCGCTGAAATACCTAATCAACAAGCCAGTGTTGGGGGGGGGGGAGATCTGCAAATGGCTTCTCCTCTTTCAGGAATTTGATTTTGAGGTAGTTTTCAAACCTAGTCGACTGAATATCGGGCCCAACCACTTGTTAAGGATAGAAAGTGGTGAAGAACCAACCAACTTAGAAGATAATTTGCCTTACGCACAACTATTTGCGATCCACATGATGGATGATCAGAACCATGATTTTAATGCCATCATTCACTTTTTGAGCATAGGATATGCACCTGAAGGAATGTCAACTAATTAGAAGAAACACTTGGTCGTCAGAGCTGTTGATTATACATTAATCGTTGAATATATGTATAAGTTGGGTGCGGATGAAGTACTGCGTCGCTTTGTCTTTGACTATGAACGACCTTGGGTTATGATTGAAGCACATGCTGGTGTCGCAGGTGGACACTATGCGGGAAAAGCACCTGTGCGTAAGATATTGCAGGAAATATTATGTTGGCCAACCATAAACATGGATACTAAAAGCTTATGCAGGCACTGTGATATCTGCCAAAGAACAGGAAAACTGTCGCACCATGAGGAGATGCTGCTTGCGCCACAAATAACCCTTCAAGCATTCGACAAGTGGGAAGTTGATTTTGTTGGACCGATCATCCCACCAGGAAAAAGAGCTGGCGTGCACTACATTATCACTGTGACGGAATACTTAACCAGATGGGCTGAAGCTTCGCCTGTTAAAGATTGTACCGCTGTGATTGCGGCAAAGTTTTTGTTTGAAATTGTAGTCACCAGATTTGGCTGTCCAAAGATAGTACTAAGTGACCAAGGTACACATTTTGTTAACAAAGTAAATGTTGAGCTAACTACAGAATTTCAGATCTAGCATAAGAAGACGACTCCCTATCACCCTCAGGTGAATGGAACGGTCGAAGCTTTCAACAAGATCCTAGAAAATGCATTGACCAAGGTATGCAATGTGTGCTGAGATGACTGGGATCAAAAAGTCTTAGTTGTGCTATGGGCATATCGCACAACTTTCAAGCAACTGACAGGCCACACCCCATTCAGATTGGTATATGGACAAGAGGTTGTTGCACCCATGGAGTACATTGTGTCGAGCCTAAGGATTGTTGTGCTGACGGAGATGCCTACGGGAGATGTTGTTGAACAAAGGTTGTCACAACTCGTTCAAATGGAAGAGGAACGCTTTGCCGCAGGATTTCATCAGACAGTTGAGCATGGCATGATCGCCATATCAGGGTTAAGCCATTCGAAGTCAGAGGACTTGTGTTGTTGTATGGCAGCAAATATTCCAAACATCTAGTCAAGTTGAAGACGCATTGGCTAGGGCCATATGTGATTGCGCATATCACTGATGCGGGAGCATTAAAACTGCAGAAACTAGACGATACGTATGTCGCGGGTATGATGAACGACAGTCATCTGAAACCATACTGTGATGTTCATAACATTCCTGGCTAGAACCACGCTGCGCAGATTATAAAAAAAGCGGGAAAAGAGAAACAAAATTTATTCTGTCACACGTCTGCGACAAGTGCATGCAAAAGCGCAGGAAAAAGAGGGAAGTGCAAGGAATGCACGCATGACAGGCTGGACGACATCCTGTAGTTAAAAGAAATATCCAACAAAAAGATTGAGGTAGTTATGACAGCTCATAGACATAAATTTGATAACCCACGAGGAGAATGGCGACGTCCTTTTTGGTCCCATCAGTCGTCCTTGACATAATTTCCATAACTGTGGTGATAAGTACAACCCACAGATCGAGTAGTAGAGTTAATGAAGGAACACAGCAGCCAAGAATCCCATGTGATTGATTGGACATCCACCTTCGATTGCATGACGAATACAGAGTGATGGGGCATGTATAAATACAAGGCTTCGCCATCAAGCATTCTTTTACACACACACACACACAGACGAAAGAACCAGATCCAAGCATTTGCAGAGTCGAACCCTGTCACAGACTAAGCCAACACCCATAGTAATTGATATCCCCAGTGAGAGTGAGCTATCAAATGCAACCATTATTCTAGGTTGCCCAATTAACGAGGAAGAAGAAGTAGAATCGCTAGAGGTACAACAACCAGAGTTGCAACCAGACACTAATATGATGGAGAGAACAAAAAAGAAACTTGCCCTAGCGACTGCACCTAGACCTGCTACCAACCTCGTTAATATTCCAACCCTTGGTTTGCGCCCTGTGCTGAACCCAGTTCAAAGACCGTGAGCTGTAGCTGCAGCTGCGCAACCCTTTAGAGAGTTAACACATGCTGGACAATGCACACTTGGACAGTCATCCTAGTCTAAGAGGGAAAGGAAACGGAAGGCTAAGGCCGTTCCGAGTAATACTAACAAAGCGCTAATGGAGGAAGATCCAGAGGAGGACAACCTCATGAAAGAGGACTCACTACCATGAAGAGGACCCGATGCTGAGGATGATGATGAAAACTTCCCTCATTACGTCCGGCCAAGGATAACCGATGTAGAGGAAGTGGAGCTTCCAAAGAAGTCCATTACAATTCTGGTAGAGCCAAGGATCCCTAAGAACGTTCCCCTGTTGATGGACATAATGTCGAAGATAGTTAAGTTGAAGTTCGAGGACTTCGACACCCGACAGTAGGAAGGGTTGAAAAGAGTAGACTGCATGGTCCCGGATCTGCTCAACCCAACTGGACCATAGGTACTAAGGCCAATGCAGTGGGCTAAGGGCATTGACCATGCAGGTTTGATAAACCTGTTATTTATGCCGCATTTTGGCCACAATCTACAAGTCAACACATATGTGAAACAACTTCTAGTATATTTCTAGAGAGGATTCCTATGGCTCGATCGACCATACCTGGTTGACGTCGAGCTTATTGCTGCGAATGGGTTTGCAAAGGAAGGAGAAGACCCCATACCATACTTGGCCCATAAAGAAAACAACAACATGAAGTAGAAGTATAACCTTCAGTGTGGAAATAGGGGCTTCTTGATTGGCCCTATCGAAGGAGCAAGTGTACGGTTCGACGCAAGAATCCTCTCTTGTTAGATGCTACACAAGATGAGGCCCACTCAGTGTACTATGGGAACAATCGAGTTTGTAGAGCTGTGCGCGATAGGTGGGATTTTTAACTAGTTGCGATTCTTGTTGAATGAGTTGATAGACGACGCCGGGAATGCCCACGAGGATCCCAACTACAAATTTCATTACTCCTAGCTTCTTGTCTTGATCTCATTCACCCTATGGGCCAACCTGCAAGATTACAAACAAATGGACGTCCCACTACCTTGCCATGGGGCAAAGTACCAGAACTTATGGGAACACAAGAAAGAAAAGATTCGACAGAAGGATAACAACATTGAGTTCTTTTTGCACACATAGGCGCTGCACGATGTTGTCCATTGATCTCGTCAAGTTCGGGCCACGATGTTGCACATGTACACGACCTTAATCAATTTTCAGGTTGGTGCGCATAACATCATTTTAGAGTCGAAGAAGGACTCGACCAAACAAATACACCATGTTGGATTCATGGTCACGGATGAGGATGTGGACGCAATCATCTAGGAATGGTCGGATGAATGGCGTGGCCCACTGGCAGAGCCGCTACCCGAAGGACAAAACGATGAGGAACCACCAGTGCACCAAGTTGATGGCCAAGAAAACGAAGGAGGTGATGATCAAGAAAATCATTCGTAAAAAGGAGAAGAGGAAGATGATAATGTAGGCGGGGATGGCTCTTATCACAATGATTCAGAGCGCACGCCTAGTCAGGAGGACATCCCAACCTAGCATCAAACGAAACAATAAGGACGGGAACCCCCGCGAAAGAAGAGGAAAGCAAGCAAAACTATCAGCATGGATACCTTGACTAAGGAGGATATCCGTGTGCTAGCAAATGCTGTCGCAGAAGTCGCCAAGGGAAGCCTCACAACTTTAAGAACAAAGCAGAAAAACATCGTCGATCAGGTATCGCAGCACCTTAATCAACTAGTAGAGGCCATAAATGATGTCAAAGCTACTATGGAGGCTGAGACATTTGGCGTGGACCCAAGTGTCCCATTAGTCATGCCCGAGCTAGTGCCTTCGATCAAGGTAAAAATCTTGGCCCAGGTAATGGAGATAGTGATGACTAAGTTTGATACAACTATGCATGGGTTCGAGAACATGAACATAGAATTCTCCAAACTAAGCTTAAATGAAGTCGATGAGATTCAGTAGGAAGCTGTGACCGAAGTACAGTTGAGGGAGAATGCCGTTTCCTATCAGGAAACAAAGCAGCAAAAGAAGGCAAACATGCGCAAGGCCCTCCTTAGGGATAAAGAGCAAGAAATCACCGCGCATGAGTAGAGCAGGGTTTCACTTGCTGAAACCATTAAGAACATTGTTTCCGATTTCCCACCAGAAGTGGGCTAGGAAGATGAAGATTCAACAACTAAGGTTGCTCGGCTGTCGTGCATCGCAGTAGAACTAAAGAAGCAGGTTGAGGAGCTTCAGGCTAGGAAGGTATCGAGCACACCTCCAGAGGTGCTCGAGGAGAGAAGAAGAGCAATGTCTGAGGCTGCTGGGAAGATTATTGAGGGAGAAACACTTAGCGTGAAGGAAGTTGGTGTTGTTTCCATGATTTGGGAAGGGCTCCTAGAAGATGAAACTACAAAAAACATAAGGGAAAGCGTGCGACAAGCAGACGAGAAAATTAGTGCATCAAAGGTAGACATGAAGAAGCTTCCCTTCCAGGAGAAGGTGATAAAAATAACAGATATCAAGCGACTACAACAGGAATTTTAGGCTCTACGTGATCAAGAGCAGACTAGGGAAGCTGAGGTAGAGACACATCAATCAGAGGATGCATGGCTCACAGGCCTTATTCAGCCTATGCAGCAGAATCTTCAACAAATTGCACAATCACTAGAGGCAGGACCATCATAACTTATCAGTTTCAACCGTGTAGAGAAATTGGCCGCACATGCAGAGGAAGTCACAAAGGAAGTTGCTAAAGTGCAACATATGGTGAAGGAGTTCTAGGACAAGGTTGGTCCTCCCACGCAGTCTGAACTTGTGCTATAAACATAAATATTGGGGAAAAGTAAAGTTTTACAGCAAGACATTCTTGTGGACAAGTTCCTTTTTTCTTAGTGGCTTGGGACGAGCCACATGTGCGTGTTGGGGGCTTGTTGGGCCAGGAAAAGGGCCAAGGAAAGTGCACAAGGAAGAAGCACGCGCATAAGCAATGAAGCAAAAAATGCACGTGTGACAAAAGGGGAAAGTAGGCTAAGAAGGAAACGATGCAGAAAATATGAAAACATGCACACGACAGAGAAAGAACAGGAGGAAAGCTGCGATAGGATAGCTATGACAAGGAAAGCAGATCCGAGTTGGTGGAAGAGGCAGGTGGAGAAGTTAAAGCTAGAAGGCGGAAGTCAAGGAAAATTGTAGAAGGACGAGCCAATAGAATAAGGAAGGACAGTTTTGCGGCTAGTTATGACTAGTACAGACGAGCTGAAAGACGTTTATGAGGCTAGTTAAAGCTGTGGTTAATGTCTTAAAGGACTTTCATGGCTAGGAATGGGCCATTATTTATGTAACATAAGATATTTTGTAAGTTGTTGAGTCTGTAATAACTGAGTTGTACTCAGTCGACCCTGGGAGGTCTTGTAAATATTATAAATAGGAGGAACTCGCTCTGTATAAGGGTTCGATGAGATAGATAAGTCATAGTTAGAGAGTCAGTTAGATTCCACTAGATTTCAGTAAGATTGAGTAGAAGTAGAAGGCTGTTGAGCCACGAATGTTACAGCTATGTGCACAGACTGCTAAAAGTAGAAAGAATCTGCAACCGAGTGCGTAGATAGTAGGATAGAAGAGTTGGTCCATGCTGTGTGCAGATCAGTAGGAGTAGATAGAAGAATAAACCAGAGAGCATGAGAGCAAGAAGATTAAGATAAAGACATATCTTAATAAATTCTGCAGGTCGCAAATTGCAAGGTGCTATATCCAATTCTCATGCCAGATGAAGAGCCCCTTGGTGGTTTTTCCCATATGGGTTTCCACGTTATTCCTTGTGTATATGAATGAATGTTGTTAAATGGTGAATGTTTACATGAATATTTGCTTATTGTATGTTATTACAGTTACTAGTGAATGTATGTCATAATCTGGTTTATCTATGAATGAATGGTTAAGTGTTGGTTAGAATGGTATGTATGGATCATGGTTACGTTGTTAAGTCCAAATATAGTTGTGGACTATCCGATTGAGTATAAGGGATCAGCCGTGTCGCGTTGTCGCACCAGCTATTGGGCTATAAGGATGAGGTTGGGTCATGTGCACGTCACGACACCTCTCAGTACTGTTGACGCACCATAGTAAGACTCCATCTTGTCGCTTTTGTTGAGCTCCTTGGCCCCGCGCCAAGGGAATATACTCCCTCACCAATTGCATAAACGTGGTTCTTGCAGTTACCCATTAGATATCTCAGGTGAGACTCCGCCTGCCTTGCGGGCGTTGCCAACTAAGATTGCTCTGTCAGGCCGATGTCTTCTGGTGTCATGTTGGTATTGTGTTGTTGTTGAACTGTGGGTCGAGACAAGAAGGAGAAATAAGCCAACAGTTCAGTATGTGTTTCATGTTTACATCATTTTCCATATGTGTATATTCATGCTAATGCTTTCTAGTTGTATGAGAGGAATTTGTTTAATTAAGCACTCATTTTCATTAGATGTAGCATTCATTATGTGTCTGTAATGGTTGTTATGGAATTCGTCCTCGTTAGATGCTCCATCTCCATCATTTCCCGTATTTGTTATTCTGCTAAAGGTGTTTCCAAAGGCTTTATCCATAGATAGGTGCCCCTTGGCTGCACTGGACTTCTTCTCTTTTCTTCTGCCATCACTTGAAGATATTTGGTTGAATATTACACATACTTTGCCTCATAATACATATGGGAAAGTCATTGTTCATTGTTTGTTGTAATATCCTTGAATGGTTCGGACTGTGACTCCATTGGCCAATGGTTTTGATATCTGTCTGTTTTTTCAATCTTTTAATTTACAAACAAATCCGTACCATCATAAATCTAGCCTTATAAATGCTTATCAAGCTAAATGTATAGGTGAATGTTCTTGTGACAAGAGAGAGCCCTCTGTAGATGCATTAGCTAGAATGCAACCTAAAGATTGGTTTGAAATGGTTACCCCTATGACTTCCTACCGCAACCATAGGAAAATTACATGGTGATAATAGGTTGTGAGATAGAGGTGTTTAGGTGTTTTCCTTCACCTTGGTGGACTCATAGCCTATCTTGGAGGTGGACTCTCAACATAAATAGTAAATGCTAGACATAGTACCTATGGGTGGGTGGAAAATGGCACTTTCACAGCTATTTGGTTGGATCTTTATTCCAAATAAGTGCTCTCTTGTATTTGATATGTGCTTGGTTTGTTATTTACTGTTATTTGAATTTTCCATGTTGTTATAATTATGCATGTGATGTAGTATGTTGGTAACTGCATCTTTTATGGATGTGGATGAAGTTTAATTTCATTGTGTTTATATTATGCATTTGCACACATATTTTTTTTCTTGTTATGGAATGTATGTGGTTTTCAAGTTTAATCTAAAATCCATAATCATTCATATTTGCCTCTATGTCATGCAGTCTATGGATGAGGACATTACAATATGTTATCATAGCTCTAGGTTGTGACATTAGAGCTATATGGGCTTGAAACCCACATTCACAGACATAAATCGAAGTCGACGTTAACAAAAGTTATTTGAGAGAACAATAGTCTAGGACAATTGAAGTCAGAGTGTAAAGTTTGCAGAGAACTCTTGTCATCGCAAAAGACGAGTGGCCATTAGGTTTCAACATTGGAGTTGCCTTGTGATGTTCCAACTGGAAGGTCCGATGGGAAACCTTGACGAAGAAATCCCATAGTGAATCAGAGGATGACACATGGAGGGGGTCCAATGGTTGTTGGAGTTTGATATCAAGGGTGAGATTGGTGATACTCGAGAAAAATCTCAATGGAGAAAGCTTGATAATGAATCGATGGATGACATGTGGCATCAACCAAGAGGGGGTCATTGTAATGTATCGAGTGTGTCATAAAAAATGATGTGGTGAAGCCCAAATGATTTTCATTTGACAACCATTCAAGAGTTGAGAAGTGGAAGATTCTGATTGGATATTGGATCTCCATGTCTAAGGTGTCAATGCTGATATTCAGGAGAAGCCATTAAAGGTTTGGTCTAATAGCGTATCAAATGTGGATGCATGGAAGAAGTGGGGTGGTTGTTGGAGTGCCCATATCAAAGACACAAACAAGGATGTTAGGGGAAATTCTCGATGGTTAATGTCAAAACCCCAAAGTTTCACAAAAATTTAAAATTTTGAGATAACAATAAATGCTAAAAACCTTCGGTTTACTAACAACTAACAGTTAGCATAAAGGAAACAGTCAAGTAATTAGTTTCATTAAAATCTAAAATAAATTAACAGTTTATTTTTCGTAGCAAGAATAAAATCTTTTTGTGTGTTGTTTGCTTCAGTTTACTGATTAGTTCTTTTATGTCAGTAGGTGGAATCTACTTTTGAATCTGGGGCTTACTTAGCAATCGTGCTAACGCAAATGAATACTGTTTCTTACAGGTTTTACAGGTATGATCGATCGAGTATATTTTAAGAGATCTTTTAGTGTCAGCAGTATGTTGTTTGCAAATTAAAAAGCTTAGTAAAAAAAATAAGTTGCTAAACTCTAGACAGCTCCTGTAAGGTAAAATCATTTGATGTTCATCAGTGTTTCAATTAAACAAGATTGGAAGTAAGTAACGACAGTATAACATATTTGCGACTCTAAACATTAGAATCTCAGTTTCAAGTATTTCTACTTTAGTCTAAGTGTTTTGTAACATTTATAAACATTCTTTTTGTCAGTATTTATGCAATAGTATCTTATCTTGCCTGTGTATTTATTGTCCCTTATTTTGTTTCTATAATATACTTACAGCCTGTTATCTTCTTGACAGTAAAACCTTCGAGTGTAAAACTATGACCATCATGCCCTTCTATATGAGCTTATGTTTTCCGCTATTTTATTCCCAAGTCTAACTCTGTGTTCTAGTAACTTTTGGATTTAATAGGGTCGTTCCTATTCCAATTATCAGTTTTACTTCTATAATTATCTTACTGTCCACTAGACATTCTGCACGAGAATAAAACCCAGTTGAGTTATACTCCCAAGTGCTAACAAAGTAATGTCGCTTAAACTATGTGATAAAATTTCGTGATAACAATCTTATCTTCAGCTTTGTACTACTTCACAGCTTTGATGCTATTTGAGTTATCAGTTTAAGTAAATTTCATAGATATGCATAATTGATTTTTTCGATGGACATTCAATCTACCAATAGTTTGTTATTATAACATATTTTAATCTAGCCTTTATATTTCTTTGCATTATTACAAGGTGCTATTTATATAGTTTAGACTTGTAGTAATCTTAATGCAAAAGGGTTTACTATGCCTAAGCTATAGTTTATCTCTGCTACTAGAGAATCTATAGTCATCTAATAGCTAGCATGCACTCTTTTATGACTATATTAAAGACTTAAACTTTAACCTAATCTATAAACAAGACATATATTACATGATTTCTATCTTATCAAACAATGTTTAGAGTATAGTCATGTCACCAATTAACTCGTTATGGGGATGTTATTGTATAACAATATAATGTTATTGGTAGCAAGGGAATTATGTGTAATCCACTTCGGGCTTTAAACTAAGATTTATAATTGGCACTAAAGCTTGGTCAACGTAACCCCTACGTTGATAAACTCGTCATTATGCTAATATAAAACATTGTGCAAATGATTAGTGATTTGGTTACGAATTATTGGGTTGACAAAGGTTTAATCCATGCTACAATAAACAAATAATTGGAAAATTGCATCCATGTAGGAACTATAGGACATGACCCTCACTGCATGGATAAATTTGTTGCTACGTGGTTGATTTCTGTCCACGCCTGGAAAATATATAATGTACTGTAAACCTAACCAAAATCATTCTTGTCCCATAGTTTACGCTGGCTCTAGGGTTGCTTGGCTTGTCTCCCATGGTGGCCGTCGTTTCTCCTGGTTACAGTTGCCTTGTGCCTTGACTCCGTGCTACTTTCATTCTCTGGTGTGTGGTTTTGATTGATGGTTCTTTCTCTGCAATACGTGGAGTTGTCTTTTCCTGCTACCCTTGTCTCGCTGCTTGTGAAACCGTTCTTCCATAGCTTGCGTAGCTTGGTGACTGCTTCGGTTTCCTTCTCTGGCTCTCGTGGCTCGCCATTGTGTGAGGTTCTTGAGGGCTGTTGGGTTTCCAACTGCACTGCCTGTAGGTGATAGTGCTTCGTGAAGCTGTTCGTTGTTCTCCCAATGACCGGTAATTATCATAATGTAATTTCTTTTACTTACTGCAAGTATATAAAGATTGTTTTCAAGCTTTTAACAAATAAATGGTTTCACTGACAGTGGTTTGATACTTTGCTGTAGGTGCTCGCCACTGTGAAGCTTGAACAAAGGATAAAAGACAGCCTAATGCAAAGGCCGTGGCTCATGGTTCAAACTCAGGTAAGCCCCATGGTCTGAAAGATGGATTCTCCCTCTGTTAGTGTTAGGGTGGTCGTTGGACTCGCCCAGGGTTTTGGAAAACCCTCTCTTGTCTCGTCACGAGTTATGTTATTGTTTTTACTGTTTTACAAGATGTTAGGACAGTACTTAAATCAAACCCTTGCTAGGGTAGATTCGACTTGTACTGTGCACTATACTTAGTCTAAGCTTGGCTTCACAGTCGGGTTTAAGTTTGCAAAATTTTGTAAAGGTAGTACCGTTGTAAACTCGTTTTGGTTGCTGAAAGTTTATGCTATACTCTGTGTAATTTTAGGGTTTTAACCCTTCCTGAATATAATGAAGTTATAAACTCAGTTGATTTCCTTGTAAGGGTTTTATAAATTAAATTTTAAGGCTGATACCTACAGCAGTAACTTAAATCTTGTTTGTTTTGATGGAAGTCATGGGTTAGGGTTTGACAGGTAAAAACCCTTGTTTGATTTATACTAATCTTGTGAGAATAATTACATTGTTTCTCTGTTTTATTCTATTTCTCCTTAAAGGGCCGTGAGTATATTATTAGACTGGTTAATGATGGTTACATAATTGTTGCAAATTTGGTTAATATCTTGATACTTGTAATGTAATAGTTTTTAAGGGTTTTAACCCTGGCATTTATTTTTGTCGAAGTATGCTGTTATTAAAAGAAAAGCATTGTTTCTCTTATAAATACATTTATACAAGTTCAGTCAGTTTTGTAGTTTATTTTTGTGCATAAAATTTTTAGTTAATAGTTTGAAAAGAACTACTCTATGTGTAACCTATGTTACTACAGTATTTAAAAATACTTATCGAATATGGTCAGAATATGAGCTAGGGTTTACTCCCTTTTAACTTGGATAGAATATTAATTCCTGTGTTATTATCTTGTAAATTTAATCACTGTTACATAGTTTTTCTTCAATTTGTTTTTATGAATTAATAATTTATAAATATCACTGTTGAAGGATAATAATAATATTATTTGTATTTATAATATTATTATCTATGTATAATATCTATTCTTAAGCTTATGTTGATTTTTATTTGTATAATAATTATGACTGAGAGCAGTTTGTAACGTTTGTGTTATTTAATACAATTGTTTCTGTGATATTACTGAAGGAATATAAGAACTTTCTTACTTGTCAGTATTCTTTACATTTATACTATCTGCAAAAGTATAAGGACAGTTTCTTATAATATTAACTTAAACCTAAGTTACAACTTTCTTTAAGCTATTAAAGCTAAGAAAGGGATACTGTAACATTTATCATATTCTTAACTATAGTTCAGATAGATGCAGGAAGATTAGTTGTCACTAAAGAAAAAGATAAGCTATCTGTATTCTTTTTACATCTTTTCTTAACATAAATGATAACTTTCAACTGATAATACTAGTTCTTCTACTTCAATACAAATGTACAGTTTATAGAAGTAGATACTGTGTAGGAAATGAATTTATATACTTAACAAACTACTGTCAGTAAATAAAAATGTTCTTGTCCTTTATGATATTTTAAACACACAGTCTAGTTCTAACAACCTCTCTACAAACAGATTAATAAACTTTATGGAAAACAACTATCTACTAACAGGAACTATTTCAATACTCTGAAAACATAAATATTCTATTCATTTATATTCCTATCATACTTTATTTATTTAAACACATTACCTGTGCTAGAGTACGATCTGGATTACTCAAGATGGGGAAAAACACAGGTAGATTTTATCTTTCATCACAATACAGATTCAGCCTTGAAACAACTAAGAGATTTCAACCCAACATAACATATAATTATTCATTAATTGCTCACACACAGATATAAACTATAACACATAAATTAAAAGATAATGGAACCTGTCTTTAAAGCTAGACGACAACAGTAATGGGAGGTCGTTCCTCCCTACCAATTCCTGGAGAGCGCTCAAACAACGACTTCTCAGGACCCCCGAGCTTGTTCTAGTTTCCTTGGCTGGAACAAGGTGGAGCAATCAACAAAGTACTAGTCCTCAGACTCAATACCAACTCTGCATACTGCAGTAAGATCTTTCAGCTGCAAAGCTATACTAGATCATTTTCCTACAGTTTACCCCTCAAACACCTTCTTTCCAATTTCCCTTTCCAAATGAATTCCCTAAAGTGCATTCACCTGAATGATTCTTCTCCTGGAATGAGCAGCCTCAACTCTCTACATTGGGCACTTTTATTAAGATTGCCTAGGTCTTTTTGGGTTGGTTGTCATTAATTGAGCCACTTGGTCTGATCCCACTTTATTGGGGGATCATGACCCCAAATGTAGGGAAGTTGCCACCTGCAACATAGGAAGTGTTTGAGGATGTTGCCATTTGTCTTTTTGCTCTCCACCTAGTCTCCTCCACCAACTTGACCAGTAACACTCTTTTTAACAACTCTCCCAAGTTGTTGTCTCCACTTTTATTTATTTAAAATTAAATATTCAGAATTACATTCCACATCCTTGACTCTGCTGAGTCATTAGTTTCCACTTAGCATTAAATTTAACATAATGTCTTGGAATAAAATCAAAATAAGATAACATTATTTTACAAAATTGGGGCATGTGACAGTTAAGGTTAAGGGCCAATGGGAAGGTCAAACGGTGAATATTAATAAGACACGTGTCTGTGTTTGAATTTTTGCATCAGAGTTGTCCTGAGGCTTCTCTGATGAGAAAACCCAATGACGAAGTCTTAATAGGACACGTGTTGATGTTTTGGAGTTTTATGTCGGAGTTATATTATGGTGTCACTGATGGAAGGTCTGACGTAAAAGTTTGAAAGAGGACATGTGTCGACATTTAGAGGTTTTGTATTAGAGTTCCTAGAGGACAAGCATCGACCCATCAAAGCTATACATTGAAGTTGCTTTAGAGTGGGATGGGAAGAATGCCTAATGAATGAGGTCCAATAGCCAATAATAATTGAAGAAAGATTTGATCATGAGATGATAGATGCACTAAGATCAACTATTGTGATCCATAATGCATCCACTACTTTCATGAGGTATAACAATAGGTGGGAAAGTTGTTAGGAGGAAATAACCTCGCTACATGACAGTTTCTAACTAGAAATGACTTGAACCAAAACTTTTCATAAAACTACCTTCACACTAAGTCGTTACCGCTTGTAGTAATATAATACCACTGACACTTTTCTTCCTAAGTAAAGAAGGAGCTAACGTGGACCAACCATGTGGGTATGACAAGGACCAACCATGTGGGAATGACGTGGACCAACCACGTGGCCATAACATGAATAGTCACGTGGAAAAATCAAATTAGACTAATCATGATTGTTCGCTTCGATTGGAAGTGATAAAGCATTATGACAATAAGTATGCCATGGATTACTCAGATCAAGTGAGTAAGTCCTTATGAGGTGGATCTGACTAGTCATGCTAAGGGAAGGTAATCATGTGTTGGCCCTAGGAAAAGTTAGACATAATTTTGATCGAAAAGATGAAGACACTGGTCACACGACAAGAAAAAACTGCAATGGATGAGTCTTGATAGAAGAGGAAGAAAACAGGTTGAGACAAGGAGTCGACCCATTTTTGGTAAAGAGTTAGTTAGACTAAAAGCTTGAAGCTTGCTTTTAGTAATAAAAAATTATTGTAATTTTGATCGATTGTTCCTTTTTTTAGATGTAATGGGATGGGTTAAATTAGAAAGACAACTTGTCGACTGACAATTGATAGTTAGTTGACAGTTAAATCAAGAAGTCTAAAAACCTTATAAAAGCGTCGATCCAAGCTATGTACAAACGACGACCGAAGGAAAGAAAGCAAGAGTTGTAAAGCATAAAAGCATTGATCCAAGTTGTGTGCGGATCGGGGGGGGGGGGGGGGGGGGGGTGGAATTTACAGAGAAGAAAGAGAGAGAGAGAGACCAAAACTAGAGAGCATGAGACAAGGGAAGAATACATGAATTGTGAATAAAATCAAAAGAAGAGTCTGCAAGTTGAGTGCGCAGACCAAAGGTGCTAAACCATTTCTCATGCCAGATGAAGAGCACCTTTGTGGATTTTCCTGGATGGGTTTCCATGTTATATCTTGTCTCTATGTGTGTTTAATGTCCGTGTTTGTGTCAAATGCATATATATGGTGAATGAGTCGATCTGAATGTATTGCGCAGAACTTGTTGCGAATGAACTTGTGTGTGTGTGTGTGTGTGTCGCACATCTAAATGAGTTAAGTATGTGATGTGTTAATGCTTTATGTTATATATTTTTCTATATGTTGACGGATCAATAGGTTATATTCTTGAATGAATGTATGAGACATAGGTCTATTTCAGGTTTTGGTTGAGTTGTATGATAGTATTGTAACAGGGAAATCTCCCTCATTATCGTAGAAACCTAGTTTTGGCAGTTCCCAATAAGATATTTTGGGTGAGACTTCATCTACGTCACAGGTGTTGTCGATAGAGATCTCCTCTATCAGGTCGATATCTTGGGTTTTGTTAATGAACTAGGATCTGAACCCATGTCGACGAAAATTGTGCCAACAAATGGTTATGTTACCAAGACCCTGAATAATCTTGATGGGGATATGTTTTGGCACTTGACAAACCTAAAATTCAAGATTGGGTTGATTATAAATCACTAGAGTTTGCATGAGAAGAAAGTAAAAGATCGTTATAGATCTCGATAGAATGGTTGGAATGATACCTTTACACAGACATTCATGAAATTTTCTTTAGTGACTTTCCCATTGTATTGCAGGAGTGGTTGTTGAAGTTAGCGACCCAGAATGAAAAATCTCAGGGTGGAGAACCTACATAGTGGAGTCCTCAACTGATCTAATAGTTGAAGAGAACTTGTAACCCTATATATAGAGTTGTTAAATTCTGGCTAGATAGTATTTTGGAGGGATATATCATGGAAATTGCAGTCGACACGATAAAGTCATACAATTAAATAGAAAGAGAATTCTTCCAAGAACCTAGACTCCACTATATGAAATCTTTGAAGTTGTGGATTAAGACGTTATGTCAAAAAGGGATCCAAAGTATGGAGTTCAATGAGTAAATATTTGTGCATGGAGAACCGGGGTAATGTCGCAAGAAAGATTGTGACCAGAATGGATGAGAATAAACTAAGATCTTTTTTGTTGATAATGAGATTGATCAAGAAGGTGGTCTCCTGAGAAGTGGAAGAATATTTCGGTCGGAAAAGAGAAGAAGTACTGCGACCAAGAGAGGATGTTGCAGTGTGATCGAAAGAGAGGACTACAAATTGGCACAACATCTCGACGAAGAGTCTTGTGATGAAGAATAAGAATGTTGTCTTATATTAGAGGAATACGAAGAAGAAGAAGAGATACCATATATAGATCAAGATTACGACATACTGGAACCCTGCATACATCTTTTAGACCAGAGGTAAGATCCAAAAACACATCGCCCAGGGTTTTTTACAATCATAATAATAATAATAATAGTGGAATTAGCAGTCAAGGAACTCCCACTAGCAATCTAGCAATACCAAGAGTGAATATAATGGTTGGAAATGACATAAATCTACCAATATTTAATGGAAATGGGTTAGAGGACCATGAGCATCATTGGTCTCTATGCAAAGTCGTATGGACCGTGCGACAAGTGCAGGATGAGGCCATATAGAAATCCCAAATGATTACAACCTTTAGAGGTCGCACACATGACTAGTACATGAAATTCTCCATGGTTATAGTAGGAATACCTTAGAAGACATTAGATCAAATCTAGACGAGATTGATGGATGAGTTTAAGAAACCTAAATCCGAGTCGCAGTGCATTATGAAAAATAAAATAAAATAGTTTCCTATGGAGTCTGTTTGGGACTTCGACCAAAGATTCAATGTTACCACATATCCATATTCCTCCAATGCAACATGATATTGTATCACAAAGCGAGGCTCTTAAGCTTTCCATGAAGTTGGAGGTCTCATAAGTCAAAGAAACTGGTGCAGATACAATTGCAGCTTGCTAATCTCACATTGCAACTGCAAGATATCAAGAAAGTGAAAGAAATACAATAGGAACTCTGGTGTATCCGATGTAGAACGAAAGGCCACCATAAAGATTCATGTCCAGTCTTCACAAAATATCTTGCATTCGGCGCACCAAATCTGATAAATACATAAGGGATGCCTTGGTGTATAATTTGTAAAACCAGAGGACATCGGTCGGAAGAATGTCTATATTTGTAGAAAATAGTAAGCGCACTAGCCAATTTATATTGCAAATTTTGTTTATCAGTACGACACGATGAAAACAATTGCAGAGCATATTAGTTACTGTAGGAGAAGACATTAGATACCTACCTGATGAAGAATGATGAACATATACAAGGTGAGCAAGCTCAAGCATGATTTCCTCAGGCTGAATATATCCTCAAGGATAGTACCCACAGGCACAATACCCTCTACCCAAAAGGGGTGGACGTTTTAGAGGTTGAGGACGAGGAGGAGGATTTGGTCATGGAAGAGGACAAGTTATCTATTATAAATGTGTACAACTTGGACATTTCACCAGATATTGCACTAATCCTACGTCGACATGCTCGTATTGTAAAGCATTGAATCACACTATTGAAGAATGTCCACAGTTGATTGCGAAGTGGCAGGCTATAAATATGAAAGACCAGAATCTGCCTTAGAATGATAATCCTAATATATAGAATATTCCATTGAATCGAGAGAACCTAATATTGTTTGTTAGATTTTTATCATTTAAGCAATATGATCTTAGGATCTTATCTGAGAGAATAACATGCACATTAATAAATCACAAGAGACAATAGACACAAAGATTTTCCTATGGGAAACCATAAAGGAGCAAACCCCGCAACTTCCTAAGATATAGAATGAGCACCAATGGCAGCAGTAAAACCCAAAGACAGAAAGATGATCTCCAACAGCTGTTCTCTCTATCACTTGTGTGATCTTCTCTTCTCTCACCTATGCGTTAAAGCTGGGTGAGTGTGTGTGTCAAATAGAGAGGCTCACTCTCTATTTATACTAGTTTCCGACTTGATAATTACTTACCAAGGCCGACTTCTCTAGGAGATTCTAATAACCCTAGTGCCCGTTAACTGTGGGGACTTTGCCCCCCCAACAAGGAGGGTTAACCTTTACTCAATTGTGGGGACTATTGCCCTGACTTACAACAGAGGGTTAACCTCAATTACTTTATTATATTAATGACTTTCCCAATAGGAACATCGGGGTATAATGAAATACAAATGATTCTCCCGATAGGAACATCGAGGTACAATATAAGATATACAAGTGAATACATTCCGAAGTTACAAATACATCAACACTCCCTCTTAACTAATAAGGTATTCTCTTGACACAATTCATCAGTACAAGTCTTCGTCATTGGATCATTCATCAAAGCTGGATCATCATCAAAGATGGATCATCTCTAGATCATAATCATCATTGCTTCCGCTATCTCGATCAAATGGTGCTATCTCTCAACTCTACTCCTCATAGGAAGTTCTACAGAGCCAACCCTTTTTCATGTTGGTTGTAGGCCTAGACTCCATGTAGGTCTTCATATTCTTCAACACTTATATATGACCATGGGAGGAACACATCCAACATCCATGTCAGAAAGGCCCAACACTTACATCTGACCATGGGAGGAACACATCCAACATCCATGTCAAAAAGGCCCAACACTTACATCTGACCATGGGAGGAACCAATCCTACCACCATGTCAGAAAATCCCAGCACTTACATCTGACCATGGGAGGAACCAATCCTACCACCATGTTAGAAATGCCCAACACTTACATCTGACCATGGGAGGAACCAATCCTACCACCATGTCAGAAAGGCCCAACACTTACATCCATCGGCATGGTAGGACACACCATCTACCATACGAGGAAAGGCCCAGCACTTACATCCACCGACATGGTAGGACACACCATCTACCATCCAAGGAAAGGCCCTACACTTACATCTGACCATGGGAGGAACCAATCCTACCACCATGTCAGAAGGGCACACAGACTCATCACTTCCCCTTGTAAGGAACCTCGATATGGAGAACACCAAGCTTCTCCTTGAAGTACTCAAACTTCACTCTTGCCATTTATAGCATAGAATCACATCATGGATGATTACGTCCAAGGATAATCTGCAAGCTTTGCTCGGACTGATTACATTCGAGGAGAACCTATAGGATCATTTATGTCTGAGCCACCTACGAGCTTCGCCAAGATTTTATGCTCAAACAACCTATCTCACCGGCTATGCTAGAACTCCCTCTTTCGAGAGATCTCGATTTGGATCACATACTAGAGCTTCATTGCTCCTCTATGATCCCATACTGAAGTAGCACCCCAAAGTGCTCTTCCTATCAATGACACTACCTGCCCAATGCGAATCGACATAACCTTCCAGGTTAATCTTTTGATTCACCTCATACTTGATGCCATAATCAACTGTACCATTCAGGTACCTTAGAATATGCTTTGCAGCAATCAGGTGAACATGTCTCGGATCCGTCAGGAACTGGCTCAATGTGTTCACAACAAAGCAAATCTCTGGTCTTGTATTCGTCACGTACATCAAGGACCCAATCATTTAATGATACATCATAGCATCAACCGACTCTGATGAAGCATCATTCAATAGCTTCAGGTTTGATGCCATAGGTGTGGTCATGGCCTTGCAGTCCATCATCCTGAACCTCTTCATCATCATCCTGAACCTCTTCAGGATCTCTACTACATACTTCCCTTGTCCCAGGGAGATTCCATCAGCATTCTGCCACACCTCCATGCCTAGAAAGTAGTGCATTATATCCAAGTCCTTCATCTCGAACTCAAAAGCAAGTATCCTTCTTGCAACTTTAATGAGTTCCTTTTTTCTGTCAGGAACAAGTCATCGACATATAACATGAGCATCACTAGTATTCCACCTTCAACCTTGAAGTAAATGTTGGAATCGACTTTACTGTCAGTAAATCTTACAATCATCATTAATCTATCCATCTTGTCATACCATGTCGAACCTCATGATCTTCTGCAGCCACTCCCTCTGAAGCAGAGCATCATTCTCCCTCTATCTTTCGTACTCTATGCATTGAAACATAATGTACTGGAGTGACAAGTAGCTTCCTTTGCTACTAATATTCTATGTATCCATCTAGGGTCACTGGATACCAAGATCCTCTATCTTGAACCTTTTCAAAAGTTCTTCTCGCACCCATCTGTGAGCTTGTCATCCTCTATAAGATTTCATCTTCAACCTCATAGCAAAGGTTAAGATCTTCATCACTCTAGGTGATATTCAAGCTCCTCATGTATGAGTTATCCCATGGGTGTCTTCTGAGCTTGTTCAAGGCCTTCTTTAATTTTCACACATGATTCTTCTTGTCATGTGTCTCAACTCCCAGTGGCTGCAAATGCCTCTTCGTAGTATATTCCTTATTTCTGTGAGAAGCCTCGTGCTATGATTCTTGCCTTGTATCCCACGATGTTTCCATCTGCTGCATGATGGAACTTGTAGATCCACATGGAAGATACTACGGACTTCCCTTCAGGTTTCAATACCGCATCCTAGACATCATTCTTCTTGAACTGGTACACTCCTTCCCTTTCTTCTTGGCTATTTCTTCATAGATGGAAGGTTCTGCATCAATGATGTCACTCAATAGTGTCACATAACTGCATTGTGTCTAAGACTTCTTTCTTTCTTTGAAAGTATCATCATATTATTCTTCATCTTGGATTATTTGTTGAACTCTCGTCACTTGTTCTTCAGAACAAGTCTCATCCTTCTTTTCTTGTAGGCGATTGTATGCAATATTTCCTACAAGTCAAATGCATTAGTTGTATGGTTAGAAACATTTCATAAGGCATATTCATAATGGAAAATTCTTATGCATAAAGATATAATCATGCAACTATTTTAGCCAATACAACATTCATCCATATCTCACAAAAAATTTCTAGATGCCTTCCTTCTCTACCATGACATCATTGAGATTGTGCACTAATCCAATATGTCAGCAAAGAGGTTTCATTCTAGATAAGTAGCAATGCAGAGTTGTATAACACTGTTATAGCTAATTTTACCACTCCAGGTGAATCACACTTGTATGGCCTTCCCTTATCCCTCTGTAGAATCCTTAGACCCCTTGGACCATTTTTTGTCCTTTGATGTTTCCTTGACCATCCCTATAAACATGTGAAAAAATGATACACGCGACTTTTAAACCCCTAATCACGTATTACACGGGTTTGACCCCTAAAACCGCGTACATCGTGATGTGTACAAAATCCAAATCCTTTTGGAGTTTTCCTTGACATGGATTCGACTCACTTGACTCTTGGCCTTCCATATGCCTTGAGATTGCTCGAATTTGACATTTCATTACCCCTTTGAAAATCTATATAAGGAACTCTTTGGATACATTGAAGATATAAGAGAATTGAGAGCAAAGAAACTATAGTCCATTGTTGCTGGAACTTGTGCTTGAGTCTACATCCCTTTGTCCCTTGGAGCACTTTTGTGTTCTTCCCAAGCTTGCCTTTTTCTTGTGAGCTTGCTATCGAGAGATGGAGGATTGAGGTGGTGGAGGCCCAAGTGGGGGATTCAGTTTCTTTGACTCGCAGACGTGGCGACAGAGGTTGTATCCATTGTAATCTCTGATTTTGTATTAATAGAAATATCTTTTCCTGTCCAATAATGTATGCTTGAATGAATATTTTATCCATGGATGATTTCAAATGCTTATACATTGTTGATTATATATGCTAGAATAGATCTAACACCAATATATAGAGTATACTTGTCTTGTTTACTTGTTGTTGAGGAAGTGATTTATCAATTCAAGTTGAAGTTGGAAAGCTCAACGAGGATCTACTTCAATTGTCCGGAATAAGGTACGAGGTCTGATCCTTTAGTGTTAGATATTTGATTTCTATTGCATATTGGAAAGGATTGATTTTTGGAGTCAAGCTGTCTATTGTGGTACCCCAAGCCATAGGAATTTATCTCCGTAACAGAATCAACGACTCCGCTGGGGAGTTCCTAGTAGTTGTCCTTTGGTTTTTTTTATCGGCATTCAATGACTTTGAATTGCTCTTTTTCTCTTGTTTCTGTGTCAGGTCTGGGGGCATGTTTGCTTGGTAGTGTCTGATTGGTGTGAAGTTTATCTCAGCTTGTCTATTTGCCTTTATTTTTATGCACCTTTCTTCCTGTACGTGAGTTTTGAACTCACAGTCGCGTATATACGCGGGTTTCACTGCTATTTCCGCGTACACACGCGGGTTTACTATGAACAGTCGCGTATGCCCTTAGTTTTGCCTTCTAGAGGAAGTTGGATGGTTGCTGGGTGAATTTTCATAATTGTTGAGTCTCCTTTGATACTGCTAGAGTCTGTATACACCTCTATTTCTGACCAGAGACGTTTTTTTTAGGGTAAAATTTCTTTTTTGAAGAATGTTCTTGTCATGGAATTTTCGATATTTTTTTTGAGATTAGTGCATTAGATTTATTTTACCTTAGTACTTTGCTTAAGTGCTGCTTGAGTGTGCTTGCAGAGTCTAGGGGTTGTAGAGCCATTATTTTGCTTTAATATCTCATTTTTATTTCAAAAAATCCAAAAATATTTGCTTATCATCATGCATTGCATCTTGCATTTTGCATAGTACTTGCACTAGAGTTGCTTTGGAGTATTAGTCAGGATTTCATATAGGGAAGATTGCACCTATCATTTGAAGAAAATTGTGCATTTCACGTAGTAGAATACCTTGTTTTTCATGGACACAATTCATTTGCATTGATTGTTAGGTGTGCATTTTGCTTCATGTTGTGTCATAACGCCATTAGTTGCACGACCATATACCTCTTTTGAGTAATAAAACCAATTAAAATCAACGCTTAATTAAAATGAACTACACTATTTTATTTGATAGGGTTCACCAACAAGATTAGGTTTTAAGGTCCTGGAATAGTTCATTGTGAGTAAATTCTCCAAGACCACTAAACAACAACATGTATGTGTCTGTCCAGGTGAGTGTGTGAAATTCCTTGGTATAACCTGTGTTTCTCAGGATCCTCCTCTCAAAAGGGAGTTAAGCACGAGGCAGTGTGAGCGGTTATTGATTGGGATGACCCCTAGTCATAACCGAGTAGCACCGGAGATATTTCCAGGATTGTATTCGTATTTGGGGGCTCTTTCGAGAGTTTTGGGCTTTGCTACCCTGCCCATACGGTCAATCCCGCTTGCGACTGTCCGCCTGAGCATTGATTATATTGAGGTGACCTTATTGGCCTTACCTAGCATATCGAGGGGGTACTCTGCAGGGGTTATTCTGCAGGTGTCCCGGCCAGTTTGGGGTCGGACAGCATAGTTGCTTTACGCGTTGAAGCTGAGGGCCACAATAATTGGTTACGTACCTCCGCTTGTTGTGTATGGGAGTCTCAAGCCTCTCCTAGGCGAGACATACCTGCTTCATTCGGGAGCTCACTTATCCTACCCTTGATTGCTTGTGTTTGGCTTTAGATTTTATTGGTGATTGCTCTGTGCACGTTAGCTTTCCTAGCGTTTGCATAGATAGAGAGTCTTTTATATTTTTTGAGTCATTGTGGATTCGGGTGCCGCTCCACGTCGTTCTCGTCATTTAGCAGGACTTCCACCTTCTACATCTCCTCCTCCTTTGGGAGAGAGAAATAGACAGTCCAGGCGAACTACTTCGCACGTTGATTCACACACGATGGGAGACCATGTAGAAGGTATTCCTGAACCACCTTCTCCCATTCAAGTGGAAGATGGGGAGTTTACTCCTAACTACGATCCTTCACCTGATTTGACTAAGTTAGGTTCTGTAATTTATGAGATATGTACTTTTCATGATGGACCTACTTACTCTAGTGTTGATCCCCCATTGACACATCGCCGGTATGGAATGCCGGAAGATGATGAAACTCATTTTGTACCCGCGAGCACTAGTTATGGTAATTATGGTATGTCTGGTTTTCCCACACATGATTTGGCATTCCATGTCAAGTCTGAGTTTGAGCCTAACACTATGCCTGGGGGCACTCTCATTCCTTACCATGCGAAGAGGTTTGGGAACACGAGTCACATTGCACCTTCCATCCTGGCGATGGAAGCTACATCACATATTCCTCCTAGGTCTAGGGTTAGTGATCCTATTAGGATACCAGATCCGAGACGAGTGACTATAGGGAATAACACGTACATAATTACATAGGTCCCTCCATCTTCTGTCCCTAGTGCTTCGAATGTTCACCCTCCACCTCATTCACGTGGTCTTTCAGGCCGGAACGTTGCTACGAGTCATGTTTGTACTGCGGTTACTCGACCAATTATGTCTCAGGTTCATGTACCACCCGTTGTTTTGGGAGGTTATGCTCATACTTCTGGAGGTCATATTACTACTTCCAGAGTGTCTCATGGGACATCTCATGCGATGACTTGTGGACCCTATTATGGGACGCAATATGGACAGGGTTCTTCACCTTATGGGGGCGGGTATCAACAACCCGCTTACTCTCTAAATTACGGCTTTGTAGCTCCAAATAGTTAAGTTACACCACACTATGGTGCTTCCATGCCACCTTATACGGGTCAAATGGGAGGAGGGCACTATGGCCAAGGCCATGGTGGTTATGGCAATCAGACTTATGTGAATCAGAACTATCAAGGAGCGTTCCATCGACCTAATCATCCTAGGCTCCCTTTCCTCGCAACACTGAATCTTCCTGACTTGTTGAGATTGACAAACGATCCTGTAGCTCATGACCCGACTTGGCTGGCTGTCCCTACTAAGCTGCCCTCGGGCATACCCAAATTTGAGGGCAAACTGGGAGAGGATCCAAGCGAGCATGTTACTACCTTTCACCTATGGTACTCTTCAAATTCCTTACACCAGGACTCAATACGTTTAATGACCCGACTTGGCTGGCTGTCCCTACTAAGATTCCCTCGGACATACCCAAATTTGAGGGCAAACTGGGAGAGGATCCAAGCGAGCATGTTACTACCTTTCACCTATGGTACTCTTCAAATTCCTTACACCAGGACTCAATACGTTTAATGACCCGACTTGGCTGGCTGTCCCTACTAAGATTCCCTCGGACATACCCAAATTTGAGGGCAAACTGGGAGAGGATCCAAGCGAGCATGTTACTACCTTTCACCTATGGTACTCTTCAAATTCCTTACACCAGGACTCAATACGTTTAAGGCTATTTCAATGCACCCTTACAAGGCTTGCCGCGAAATGGTATATAGAGCTACCTAGGGGGGCATTCGCTTTGTTCGATGACCTAGTGATGACTTTTCTTAACCACTTCCAGCTACCAGTGCGTTATGACGTCGGTACAGAATTCTTGTCGACATTTCGGAAGGATAAAGCCACACATATCTCGGATCATATCCAAGAGTGGCGTAGACGAAAGAGGTTAATTAAAGCCTTTATACCGCCGAAATTCCTCCTCGAATGGTTCCTCAAGTCGTTATTGCCATATATAGTGAAGGATGTCTCTACATCCGGAGTGCAAAATGAGGAACAAGCCATTTTTAGGGCGCAGGAACTAGATTTGATTTATGCTCAGTCCGGTTTGTTATATGAGATCATTCCCAATGCTCCGCATTCTAGTTTCAACCCCAAAGTTAAACCTGGACCACATGCTGATGGCGTTGTTGGTTGTGCGAGTGCTAAACCTGCAGATTCGGTTGCAAAACAAGTCAGTCGATTGTCAATCAACCAATCTGCTTTGGGACAAGCCACGGCTTCATCTCAACCCGCCCAAACGGCGAGTGTGCTTTCGGTGCAATCGTCGGACGAGAAGGGTAACGTGCTGTGAAAGTTGTGACTTGTGCGAAGGACTATGGTTCGTCACAAGCCAACCTAGGAAAGGAACCTGATCCACTAGGAACTCCTTTGCATATTGAAAAACCTGTGGATAAACCTGAAGCTGCACCTCGCATTCCTAAGGGAGTCCTTAAGCGTTTGGGGCACAATCCTAATTCCTGAGCTGCCCAGAACTATTCTGTTGTCGAGGATTTGGGCCACACTCCTTGTGCGATGTCTGCACTAGAAGTACTTCAGAGTTGTCCTTCGCAAAGGAAGGATTTGCTTTCTGCCTTTGGTGTGAATGATGATAATTCTTCCTTCGTGATTAAATTTGAAACCACAGGACTTCAGCCTCGCTTGCCTTACTATGTGTCTCTTTTGATTCATGTAGAATGTCTTAACATGATCGTCAAGCGCACTGTGATTGACGAAGGCGCTGCTGCTTCTGTGATGTCTTTATCGTGTTGGAAGGGTTTAGGTTCCCTGAGTTGTCTAAGCTTGCGACCATGTTAACTGCGTTCGATGGGAGATCGCTTAGGCTGGACGGGATCCTTCCTTCTCTTAAGGTCCATTTGGGAGGGAAGACCATTGCGATAGAGGTTGAGGTAGTTGATGTGCCCCTTGAATACAATCTCTTGCTGGGTAGGAATTGGATGTACAGTATGCAAGCCATAGCTTCTTCCCTATTTTGCATTGTATGCTTTCCACTTAACAAGAAGATAGTTACGATTGATCAAATGTCATTCGAGAATCTATCGGTTACCGCATCTTTGGGAGCTTCGATCCCAATTGTTGAGCACTCTCAGCCGGCAATTGGGAGTGTGGGTGTGGGCATGTATCCATCCCTCATGGGAAGTTTTAGTCATCCTGCACCTATCCTTATGATAGGGTCTAGTTCCGGTGAGGCTTCGACATCTATGAGATCGGTGTCTTTTCGCACGAGTCATATGGAAGATCCTTGGATTCTTCCTACACCAAATACTTTGAGTGAGCCCATCGTAACAGACGTGCCATTGCCTGCAACTATGGTAACTTATCAAGCTAATCTTGAGTGTGTTGCAGAGCCTAGTCCTTACTCTTTGTGGACGGAGGAGGAGGACCCTTATGTGCTGTCTACATGGGCAGTACAGTATTCTCACGCGCACGACTGACTTGATAGTGTTTTTCCTTTAGACGAAGCGATTATTGAGGCCATGTCGAAAGTTGAGCCACCATGGGAAGAGCTCCATCATAGATCTTACTTTCTTCCCGAGCTTGACCGCTTGGAGTGTGAGGACTTTAGGGAGGTTCTTAGTGAGAGAGTTGGTAGTACTATGGTTCCATTAAGCTCTCCTGGTCCGATGGCTGATGGAAACATGGCAAATATATCTCCAATGATTCCTATCAATATCTCTCGCAATCCTGGAAGGATAGAGAATGTCTATATTGGGGTAGAATGTTCCCATGCTGAGATTCAAGAATACACCGAGCTGTTTAAAGGATTTCATGATATCTTTGCTTGGTCTTACGATGAAATGCCAAGTATCGACCCTCGCATTGTTGAACACGAGATCAAGACTTATCCCAACGCTAAGCCTGTTTGACAACGCTTGCGTGTAGTGAATCCTAGGAAAGCACCCGCGATTAAGGCAAAGATAGAGAAACTGTTGAAAGTCGGTTTTATCTATCCCGTTCCCTTGACGGAGTGGGTTTCAAACCCTGGTCCGCTGGACAAGAAACAAGGAGCGATCCACATATGTACTGATTTCCGTGATTTGAATCGTGCCTGTCCTAAGGACAATTTCCCCACACCATTTATTGATCATATTTTGGATGAGTGTGCGGGTAGCGAGGTTTTTTCCTTTATGGACGAATTTTTCGGATACAATCAGATACAAATTAAACCTAAGGACCAACATAAGACTGCATTTATTTGTCCCTGGGGAACTTTTGCATATCGAAAAATGCCTTTTGGCCTTAAGAACGTTGGAGCTACTTTTCAGCAGGCTATGACCTTGATATTCCACGATCTCAAATCGATTATCGAAGTATTTTTGGATGACCTTGCTGCTCATTCTCGTATGAGAATGCATCATTCCGATCATTTGATATTGGTATTCGAAAGGTGCCACCATTATTTGGTCAGGTTAAATCCTCACAAGTGAATCTTTTGTGTGAAGTCAGGTCGCTTATTAGGATTCATTGTTTCTAAAGAGGGTATAAGAGTCGACCCTTTGAAGGTTGAGGCAATACTTCAGTTGTCTCCCTCGAAAAATATTTGTCATCTTCAATGTTTGCAAGGCATGGCAAACTTCTTATGGAGATTCGTTGTCATTTTTGCCAATTTGACTAGAGGCTTCATGCGTCTTTTGAAGAAGGACACCACCTTTTGTTGGGATGAGCGAGCCCAAGAGTCCTTTGATGCGCTCAAGCGAGCCCTAGTATCGGCCCCGATGATTAGTCCCCCAAACTATAGCCGTGATTTTCTACTTTATGTGGCCGCGTCCATGGAGACGATTGGTATGGTTTTGGTTCAAGAGGACGAGGAGCTCCAAGAGCATGTCATATACTATCTGAACTGGAATCTTATTGACACGGAGATTCATTATTCTCATGTTGAGAAGCTTGCCTTAGCTACCGTACATGCGGTTCAACGGTTGAGACATTATATTCTCCTTCGCCAGACCTTGGTTGTAGCCCATGTCAATCCATTTCAATTCGTCCTCACTCGAAGGATGATTGGGGGAAAATATAATAAATGGATTGTCATCCTGCAAGAATTCGACCTCGAGTTTGTTTCGGCAAAATCAAAGAAATCGTTAATTTTTGTAGAGCTTATATCGGATTTCCCAAGCGAGGATGAGGAGTTGGTTTGTGAAGATACGTTTATCGATGAGCACATATTCTTAATCTCAACTTTAGACCCATGGTATGGGGATATCATTATATATTTACAAACATTGAAGGTCCCTACTCACCTCTCATGGGATGAACGACAATGGTTACGTCACATGTCTAAGAATTACCTCATAGTGGATAACACTTTTACCGCCGTGGGGTAGATTCCATTTTACGTCGTTGTTTAACTCATGAAGAGGCTGAGGTAGTGCTAAATGATTACCACGGAGGGGCGTGTGGTGGTCATTTATCTGGGATTTCTACAGCCCAAAAAATCTTAAGAGCGGGTTATTTCTGGCTGTCGATCTTTAAGGATTGTGTAGATGCTGTCAAGAGGTGCCATCCTTGCCAGGTGTTTGCACGTAATATGCGCTCGAAACTTGCCCTGTTACATCCCATCATCACTTCACTAAGTGGGGGCTTGATTTTATGGATTGCAACCCAGATTCAGCTGGGGGGCATCATCATATCATAGTGGCTGTTGATTACTTCACAAAATGGGTTGAGGCTATGCCTACAGTTAAATCCGACGGTGAGACATCCGCGCACTTCGTATTCAACCAGATTATTACTCGGTTCGGGATTCCGAAAGAGCTTGTCACTGACCATGGCTCGCACTTTCAGAATCGTATGATGGAAGAGTTGGCATTAAAGTTAGGGTACAAACAAGAGCATTCCTCCTCTTACTACCCTCAAGCGAATGGACAGGTAGAAACGATGAACAAGTCACTCAAATCCACGCTCCAATGAACCATCGCACAAAGCAAGAATAATTGGCACATTATGTTATATCCTACTTTGTGGGCTTATAGAACCGCTGTTAAGACTGCCATAGGTTTTTCTCCATATCAACATGTACATGGAGTGGAGTCGGTATTGCCGGTTGAGTGCAAGATTCCTTCTTTGAAACTAGCCATAGAGCTCTTACCAGACACTTCCCCGTTGGAGGAGCGTTTGGTCCACCTTGAGCAACTTGATGAGCAGTGCCAAGATGCCTTGGTGGCTCTAGAAGTAAATAAGCATTGCGTAAAGGTCCAATAGGATAAGTATGTCCGTCCAAGGAGGTTTAGTGAGGGAGACTTGGTGCTTTTGTGGGATCAACCGAAAGAACCCTTGGGGGAAGAAAAGTTTAACCCCATGTGGCGTGGTCCTTACGTCGTCAAATGTGTGTTAGAGAAGGGTGCTTATGAGTTAGTGGATTATGAGGGAATGACCTTGGCGGAGCCTAGAAATGGGCTCTATCTCAAAAAGTACTATGCATGATTTTCAGCCAAGGCTGGTTATTTTATATTATTGTACAATTTTGCATAGGTAGGTATTTTTATTATAGTGATCGGGTTTGTGATTAGTTTCCATTTCTTCTGGTAGATGTCAATGGAATCTTCCACCTTTATAGGATTTGCGGATGGTGCGAGTCGTCACACTCAACACTCAGCCTTTGCTGCTTGGGTGATTTATACTCCTATGGGTCAGGTATTGTCTTCAGGAGGCGTATGTTTACGGCCATCTTCAAACAATGTTGTTGAATATAGTGCCGTTGTTGAGCTTCTACGAGATGCCATTCTACATGGCATTCTCTCTCTTGAGGTACCTCTTGATTCAGAGTTAGTAGTGTCACAGCTTAATGGTTTGTACCATGTTAGAGATTCGACATTATTAAGAAGATTCTTACGTGTGATATTATTAGAATGACAATTTGACAATATAGCATACATACATATTCCAAGATTTAATAATCAAGTTGCTGACTCATATGCTAACTGCGTGTTAGATTGGCATTTGTTTCATATACAATAAACTCATCACAAACACAAATTTTTACACATGTAAATAAATAAACCGATCATCATAAAAGTTTTTATAAACATCCAGAATGTGGTAATACATAGTGTCATAATACAAAAATGGGGCTCTCGAGCCACCAAGATATAATACACGGTAATACAAAATGTATCGCTCCTAGGTATCTAAGCCTGTGGAGGAGGAGGGGGGTTGTGATCGTGGAATGTCACCACGTCTCTAGCTAGCCATTGAAATAGCCACACCCATGCTCGTGGTACACCCACCACCTGGCGCTGCATGGCCTTAGGTAAGTCCTTGACTTGCGCCATGGGTACTATGTGTGTCAGCCTCACGAAGTTGGTATTAATGCTTTGGAGCATCCGCTCCACATCCACACTCGTGATATCGTCTCCTCTTCCCCTCTGTCTATGAAGAGGGAAGCCTTCAGGCCGCCGTGGTCCCACATTTGAATGCATATGGTAGATGTCATTATGTATTGTCACCCAAAAACATGTCTTTTGATTCCATATAATCAGAAAACACAATTTTTTTTTTTAAAAACTCAAAAATTTTAAAGAGAGGGTCGAGATTCGTTACCTATGTCACCGTATGCCGATCTTGGTGGTAGCGGCATGTTGGGGTCTCCCCAGAAATCTATCCCCGCATAGGGGTAGTCATCGATGGCAACTATCTATCGTCGCCACCACAGAAAGAAATCAGCTGGATAGGGGTTGGACACCCTACCTCCACCCAGTCTGCACATCGCATCCGCCCAACACCATTGGGCCGGATCTCGAACCCCGTGTAGAGGAATGTCAACTCTAGGGCTCAATCCTGGAACATGCTCGAAGAAAAACGTGCTCAGTATGCTGCTAAAACTGAAGTTTTGCACTCTGCCCATCTTACACTCACTGAGCTGGTGTTTCATGTTGCCCAGTAGTGCAGTGCTCCAATCATATACCGTGGGTCTCATGCACTCCACTGCATAGAATATCAGAGGCCGCGAGGCCTGGTGGAGTGAAGCCAAGCCTATTATCCTGCTCAGTGTTAGTAGGATGGCCTTTAGGCCCAGCACCTGTATGGAGCTAGTTGGGATTTGACTCCCCACCTTCTCTGTGTCTGGATAACAGTACACCACAATGTACTCATCTATAGTTAGGCCACCTCCGGGCCCGCGAGAACGTAGGTTCACCACTTCCCCTCGTCGGGAAAGTCCAGTAATAAAGCATATGTCCTACACTTCTATGGTGAGGGACATCCTGTCTATCTGGAACGACTCTGAGTCTGGATCCCAGTAGTCCACTAACATCTGCAATAGTCCTGGTTTGGCCCTTAAGCCACCAAGACACCAAAATTTATAAATCCCACATGCACATAACGCTTGTTGAGCCATTAGATCGGCCCTTACTGCCTCTTCTACATCACCATGTTCACGTTCTCTCCATTCTAGGACCATCCTGCACAAAAAAATTGAAGTTTGTCCATTAGAATACTTGAAAAACCTTAAGCATGGCCGCATATGCGATTGCTTGCCAAACAACCACGTATGTACGCGACTGTGAGGGCATTTTCCGTGTATATCCAACCCTATACGCGAAAAAACCCTCGATTTCCACGTGGGCCGTAGGGCCTATTTTAGAATGGCCTAGAAAATCAAATACACCATGGAATTTGACAAAATTTGCATCAAAATGGAAGAGTAGAGCATGGGTAAGTATCTGGAAAAAACGGTAGTGGATTTTGCCGGCTGGATCTCCTGGAATTCGTTGTTGAAGTTCTGAGCTCAAATGGGTAAAAATTTCAAATGTTTTATAATGTTTTGAATTTTTAACTATTTATAGAAATTTTTTAAAATTTTGAAAATTTTTACCCCATTTCCTATAGTTTGGACCGTTTCTAATTCTTTTGGACCGTTTTTGGACTAATTTATGATGTAGGAGACCTTTTTGAGTGTCGTTTCACCCGTTGGATTGACCCATTCTTGCCGATTTCAAGTATCATGTCTAAACTGGCATATAGGTTAGGTTTCATCACCGTTTGCATTTTGCATGACCTTATGACCGTTTCATTATAGCCTTAGGTACGAACCCACTCTATTATGTCACAGAACCGTCTTGCTGTTTTAGAAGTGGCATGATATGAGTGGTAGAGCTTGACCTTACATGGGTTCCCTAGTTAGCACCTTATTTGCATTTGGTGTGCATGCTGACATTTTGTCCCTTAGGGTGTGGGAGTCCATTGTATAGTATTGCCATGACATTTCGCAAGAGCCTCATACTCCTCTTGATCTTTTGCTGGCCTATTTCCCTCAGGACTCCCTTATGTCAAGTTGTAATTGCATTATCATGAGCTTTTCCTGCCTTATTGATCCTTACGCTGACTTCCCTGACATTGAGTTTCAGCGATATAGCTCGAGCTTGTCTCATGTCTAGCCATGCAAAGCCATTTCATATATCCTTTGCAGCTTGATTCCCTATTTTTACCGGGAGGGGATTTTTCCCCTGAGTGTCGCTATCCTACACATGTATCCTTGCATTGAGCATATGTATGTTCCACTGCTTGGAACTAGTTTGTTTTCCCATATGACACTCGTCTCCTCCTAGTCTGTAACTATAAAGTAGTTTTATTCTTTTTCAAGCTTTTTAAATATTTGAAAAAGTCCAAAAAAATAAAAAAAAAACCAAAAAATCGGACAAGGAAAGATGTTATCTTTTGGCAGGTGTCGAGTTGTGTCGCCTTTAAACAGAGCACTGTATATCACATCCGTTGGTTGGGTTTATAGTTTGACTTTAGGAGCTGTACTCACTTATCTGAGTTTATCTCCACCGACTGGTTAAGCTTCCAGTCCCCATGGAGCCTTTGTCGATGCCTCCTGTGTCGCAGAGATGTCCCAGTTTTGTATATCAAGTCTATGCTGCCTTCACTTAGTCACCATTCGCCGTTATGCTCTTGTTCGAAGGAAGTTGAAACCTGAGTCGGCCATTCCTCAGTTATCTTTACTTTGCATGTCGGCCATTTCTGGTACATTTACTGGTTCGTGCACCTTATGATCGAGTCCTTCCACATTATACAGCTTTGCTAAGTACCTCATGTTGGATGATGGGGGATGCCTTAATGCCCTCCTTCCAGTGGATTTCATCCCATCGAATCCAGATCATTTATTCTAGGATTGGAATCTAGAGTAATTTTTGAGTGCCTTGAGACTTGCAGTCTTCAGTGGCAGGTTCTGTCGCCATCGACAGCTTTTGGGAATACATCAATGTCCCCTGATCGATGGATCCTCTCAAGTGTTTGACCTCAACACATTTATTCACACTTGTTAGTTTGTGCTCGAGTACCTTGATTCCCATTTTCATTATCAGTGGGTGATCTCGCGTCTGTTAACGGTATACATCAATGACCGGTAATCAGACGATGGACTACTATGTTCGACCTTGACACCTCTATTCACATAGTAGGACATGTACTCGTAGCGATTTGTGTAGAAGAACTTCCAGATTGGTGGCATCTCTTATATGCTACCTCCTTGATCGTGCCAGTGTTCATGAGATTTCAGCCCTTGTGACTTGATTCCAGTATATGTCAGACATTTCCAGCTATTATGGAGATCTTAATCCATTGTATATCTTCAGCCATTGTGGAGATCATGATCCTTTGTATATCTTCATCATGGAGATTCTGATCTATGTATATTGTACGTGGCGATGACCTTTTGTATCATGCCTATTCATGGCCATTGTACTCTTATGTATCCGGGACTGCTATATGTATTTGCAGTTATTTGCAGAGTTGTATCATTGTACTATGCTGATTGGGTGGCTGGTCTTCCATTTGGGATCCTTCATCACTCCACTTCTGGGATGGACTTATAATGTATTTCAGCCATTGTATGACCCCTCTGACCTCACACATTAGGGGGCATCTGTTATAGCTGATTTTACCACTCCAGGTGAATCACACTTGTATGGCCTTCCCCTTTCCCTCTGCAGACTCCTTAGACCCCTTGGACCATTTTTTGTGCTTTGATGTTTCCTTGACCATCCCTATAAACATGTGAAAAAATGATACACGCGACTTTTAAACCCCTAACGCGTATATACGCGGGTTTGACCCCTAAAACCACGTACATCGGGATGTGTACAAAATCCAAATCCTTTTGGAGTTTTCCTTGACATGGATCTGACTCACTTGACTCCTGGCCTTCCACATGTCTTGAGATCGCTCGGATTCGACCTTTCATTACCCCTTTGAAAAGCTATATAAGGAACTCTTTGGATACATTGAAAATATAAGAGAATTGAGAGCAAAGAAACTATAGTCCATTTTTGCCGGAACTTGTGCTTGAGTCTGCATCCCTTGGTCCCTTGGAGCACTTTTGTGTTCTTCCCAAGCTTGCCTTTTGCTTGTGAGCTTGCTATCGAGAGATGGAGGATTGAGGTGGTGGACGCCCAAATGGGGGATTCAGTTTCTCCGATTTGCAGACTTGCCAACAGAGGTTGTATCCATTGTAATCTATGATTTTATATTAATATAAATATCTTTTCCTGTCCAATAATGTATGTTTGAATGAATATTTTATCCATGGATGATTTCAAATGCTTATACATTATTGATTATATATGCTAGAATAGATCTAACACCAATATATAGAGTATGCTTGTCTTGTTTACTTGGTGTTGAGGAAGTGATTTATCAATTCAAGCTAAAGTTGGAAAACTCAACAGGGATCTACTTCAACCGTCCGGAATAAGGTACGAGGTCTGATTCTTTAGTGTTAGATATTTGATCTCTATTGCATATTGGAAAGGATTGATTTCTGAAGTCAAGCTGTCTGTTGTGGTACCCCAAGCCATAGGAATTTCTCTCTGTAACAAACACCATAGGTTAGTTACCCATAACATGCATGTCATTAATGCAAACATTCTATCATGCATAACACATCAACTGAATATAAATAAATGCATAACAAAATAATATCATGAAGTGACAATTGAATACTTATCTTTATTCGTTTCGTGGGTAGACTCCTTCTTGATCCTTCAGTTTTATCATTTTCTTCATTCGTAACAACATCATTTGTTATCTAAATGCTAATATGAATAAGAGGTTCTTCAAGAATTGAGTCCATCATATTCCTCATCGCTTGAGGGGTCTTCTTTGAATCGTGAGAGCTAGATTTTCAGTTGCTGCCATCTTCTTTTCTCTTATTATGAGTCGAGTTTATTCCTATGTTCCCTCTTCCCAGATTCCATTGAAGGTAATCACTTCCTTCTGGCACACATTCCTCAAATGAATGAATTCCATGATCATGGGAGGCCATTCAAGGTGGTTATAACAATATCTTATTCTTCTTCGATTGATTCATCATAGCATTGAACACTTTGTCTTCAAGGATGACACATGAGGGATGAGATGATATTTAATAGAATCTACAATGATTCTCTTGGTTCTAGCCTTAGCCTCATCCCCCTCTGGATGTTATAAATTATTTACTGAAATACTGATCTAAGTCAATTTTTGCAAGGATCACGGAGTTCCTATACTTCTTTCGATTTATATTCTTCCATTCAAAATGGCTTGGTCAAGGAAACAAACATATCTTTAGGTGTCTTTAGGGAGGACACCTGTGGTATGAGGTGATCCTTGTTTGAATCAACAATAATCATCTTAGCCTTGATCAAGTTCTTCTTGTGTAAGGCCTTAACCTCATCTCCCTCTGGAATTGGAACCTCTCCACTTATGTAGGTGTCCAATTCATTTTCTTCAAGAACCAGTGAAAACTTATACTTCCATGTTCATAAGTTTTCAGCTTCACCAAGCTTGTCATCAAGCTAGTGTAATAGGTCATTTTGAAATGAGAACCTCAAATGTAAATAGCAAAATATTTGATTTTACCGATTTGAGGTGTCCGTCCTGATTCCGGATTTGGCTGATCTAGGGTTTGACAGAGAAACCCTAATTTTCAAAACTTGAAATTTTTCTGATCTCATTGGATAGAAATATGGGCCTCTTCAAGGCGATTTGTCTAATGTACTATTTTCCTGAAAATAGTGGAGGGAATCTCCCAGAACAGGAAGCCCTAGTTTTCCAATTTCTTTTGTAGAAATGTTTGATATTGTTTCTACAGTATCTCCAAAAGTACTTCTCCCCTATGTCTAAATGTTTGTACTAAGGTAGCCTTGTCTTTCCTCTTTCCAACACCACAAGTTTGAGCAGAATTAGTTTCACCAATTTGAACTTATGAGTGTTTTCCCAAGGTTACTTATTTGAGGACTATTCAGCATAGGGAACTTGTATGGACTGCCACGTGTCACTGTTCCATCATCAGGGTATGAAACTTTTACCATAGAAAGTATAGTCCATGCCCTATCTATACATCTTACGAAATTTATTTTGGACCTTCTTATCCCGAGATATAGCAATTCTCCGTAGGTGTCCTATTTAGGGATGAATCCTGGAAGAGGCTGGAACCCTGATTTGGAGGAATCATATCTCCCAAAATATAACGAATTTGAGGCTGAAATATTTACACAGTGTTCAACAAGAACTTTTCTTTGGCCTGTAAATTTTTTGGCTTCTGAGCCTTATCCAATCTCGAGATATATCGAATGTACTTGTTGCCGCCTTTCACACACTTGGGTTATGTGGTAGAAATATTCAAGCCACTTGGTGTGTCCTTGGGGGAAAGTCTCGAGTCAAGGCTGTCACCTTGTTTTTGACTCCTTCGTTTAGGCTCAACTCCTAACGCAGCCAAGGGGGGTAGACCCTATTAAGTTACTAGGGAAAATTTATTTAGTATGATGATGATATTAAAGAGTAAGTTTTTTAGGAGTTTCGATTTTAACAAATGTAAACAACAAATAACATGATGAGATAATCACAAGTAAGCACGAAAATGACACCCAATCACATATAGAATGAAAGAAATAAATAGTTGACCAATGCCTTGAAAATCGAGTCGAAAAAAACAATTAAGAGTGCTTGCAAGTGCTGGAATGAATGTTGTGCAATTGTATCTTGGTTAATTTTAAATTAATGTAAGAAGATGAGTAATTTAACTTAGGCGAGGGGACTCTAGATATACCCAGGGGGTACTTGAAGTATGTCCAAAACTAAACCGTCACAGCTACCCACAAGGAATATGTGGACTGAATGGAGTCTCAGAGGCTGTTGTTCATAATGCACCCGGAGGTGTAACAAAGATCGACGCCCCGAGGTCACTTTTCAGGAGTTCTCGCTTCCTTTGGGTATTTTGCCACCGTAATGGTTTGATTGAGGCGTTGGATTTTCGCCTGATGGTTTGTCAATTTGGGGAGAGTGAATCCTAATTATTCTAGTCACTCAATTGCTTTTGATGCAGCTTCACTGATCGGACGAACCGCAGCCAAGTACAGAGCATACACCCTGGAGTCTTTGTTATTTTTAGAAAATTTTAAGATAGGTGTTCTTGTTAAAAATAAAACCCTCCGGGAACCTCTTTCGATCCAAGTGGATCTCAATCGAGGAATCAAGGAGGGGTTAATTTTATTATAGCTAACAAAACAATTGATGAAAAAGGAATCAAAGATACAAAACGCCGGTTTTCTAATTAGTCCTACCACGCATCTCTTTCCCCTTGCGGGTCAATTGGGAAGTCGTGGGGTAAGTAGTATGATTACTTTTGAAATTAAAATATGGAATAATGAAAAATTATATCAAATTATACAATCATGCATGTCATTACTAAACTAGAGCAGAAAAAGGGGAAAAATGGAAAAACAGTGAAACGGACACAGATCCCCCCTGGGGGGATGGGGAGTGGGCTCGAAAGAGCCTGCTCAAAAAAGATTTTATTTTATTATTATTGGTTACAATATCAGGAAACTGAAATATCAGAAACCTCTTGGCCCTTATACGGGATGAAACCAAGATTTTACAACCTTCCAAAATTTTTAAATTTTAGTGAACGGGTAGACCCCTGGGGGGATTTGAACGCTCCCGAAGCTGCTTTCGAACAACAAATTCCTTTATTTTCTGTTACACCTGATAAAAACCAGCAATCATGTTAGAATAACATATGCCCAAAATCACTTTAAGAGTACCTTTGGATCAACCTACCTTAACTCAAAAAAGACTAAGTTAAAACTAGCTAAATAGGTGAAAAATGAACCAAGGAAAGCAAGATTTCCTTGGGATCTTGGCTTGCTGTTTGTGCAACCAATTAAATATGCACTGATTTCTGGATTTAATCTTTTTAAAACATAAAAGGAAATCTAGAGCATGCAACCTACTGATTTTCTTTAACTTGCCATGCAAAACGGACGATTTCCTTATGCTAGATCTAGAATGCTTAATGATACTTTTCAGAATTGAGATCTAGACTATGAGCTTTGAAATAGCAGATCTATGTAAATTTTACTTTGATATAACAGATCCAAATGATAACAAAGCTTTTGAACACAATAACCAGGTATGAAAATTGATTTTTTTAAAGAAAAGAGAAGAAGAGGAGAGAAGGTCGGCTTGTTGCTTGAATGGAACAAGCTGAAAGGAGGCCCTTTTGTGGAGTGCTAAGGGATAGAGTCTTGAGATTATTGGGTAAGGAATGGTGTCAATCTTGATCCACACCTTCATTCAATCAGGAACCTGCAACTAAATAACACAAGCCTGCACAACACCTCATGAGATCTGGATATAGATGTATAAAGCAACAAGAATGAAAGATCATGCAAAAATAATCTTATTTAAGCATATAATTGAAATTCTTGAGCATACATAATATGGATAAACAAGAGGAAGTAATATAACTAGCCTAGTTTACACCCTTACTTGATTCAACCGAATCCTTGAAGCCAGAAAACAAAAGCAGCATAGAAATTGGAAAGAAATTGCAGTTACCACATTAGCAGCATGACGCTGGGAATTTACACAAACACATGCACTACACGGTATAGCCTCCAAAGCTTCTTTATTCACAATAAAAATATAGCAGTATTACAATGGCAACAACTCCTCAATCCAACTCTAACTAGCTTGGAAGAGGCAGCCTGAGCCTTATTTATAGAAAATACAGGAGATCCAGCCCAGGGGGGCGCAAATCCCAAGGAGACAAACCACTGCAGCTGAAGGAGAGTCAATCAATGCTGATCTGAAGCCAAACTGATCCTACTTGTCAATCGGGGGTTGATTGAGCTGACACATCAACCCACAGATTGACACATCAATCCACATAGTTTCTAGGAGAGCCCACACATGTGGAGGAGAGAGAGAGGGCATGATTCCCCATAAAGGATGCTGAAAATCAACTCTAGATTTGTCTAGAACACCTCCTTCAGTCAAGGATTTGTCAGATCCAGTCAATCTGGTTCAGATTTGACTGATTTCAATCAAATCGATTGAGAATTCACTGATCTAGGATTTTGGATTTGCTCCATTATTCATCAATTTAATAATTAAAGTAAACAATAATTGATTTTTTGGGTTTTTTCTGACTGGAGTGATGGAAAATAAGTCAAAACCTGAAAAAAGTGGGTCCATGGGTTTACATGGTGCTCTTAGCTTGAAAATGAGCACCTACATGACTGAAACTGATTATCTGGCCCACTTTTATTACAAAACAAAATTTTCCAATTAAACTATTAAAAAATAGCCTAAGTTTTTGGAAAAAATAAATTTTAATAAAAAACACTGGAAAAAATTTAAAAATTAAAAAAAGTTGAAAAAACCTAGGGGGACTTAGACATGTTCATATGACTCGACCATGATGCCTAGCATGGTTATACATTGACACATAGACTCTAATAACCTCAATAGGCCTAAATGCCAAGCCGACCACCCCAACTTTGGAGGTATGGAGTGAAAAACTCAGAAATTATCAGTCGTTTATTCAACAACCAATAATAACCAAGGGAAAAAACACCTTGGGCTAATCATATTGACAAATAAAGTCTAAGAGACCAAGTCTTTTACAGACACTATCATGCTAGATCATTTTTTACAATTCCCCCATGGGGTATTAACATGTGATATAGTGCAACAAATCTTCCCAGAAGGAAGACTGAAGGTCTTCTGAAGTCCGAACAAGTTATCCTTGTCCGGTTCACCAAGCTCACTTGATAAAAAACCACTAAGTACAACTTAGGTGGAAATTTTTTGGCTCCATCTAGGGACACATTCTTTGATTGATCTTTTGTTCAAAGGAGAGGATGTGAGAACTCCAGAATCTTTGGGTCCTGCATAGCAATTAGAGTTTGTCAGTAACATGTATATATAAAAAAACAACTATAAAAGCAAACTAATGTACATAATTAGTCTATGATGTGCAAAAAGGGAATATTTTACAAAACTAATATACAAAAGAAAACTTCACGATTAGCAACATGGTACAAAACACCTATAATACAAGAATATCTATAATACAACAGTATGATACATAAAATTTAAAAGTACATGCAGGGCAAGGTTTAGAAATTGGCCCTGGAACCACCGATGCCAATAAAGGCATCAAACTATCTCGGTGAAGAACATCTTGAGGAGGAAACCGTTCACTAGCGGGCTCAACCTTTCTCCTTCTAGGTCATTTAGATAGAAAGAATTCATTCCTGCTACTTCATCAATGATGTACGACCCTAACCATAAGCTGTCAAACTTTTCGTGTTTCCCAGGTTTCTCCCGTCGTTTGTCCCAACGCAAGACTATGTCACCTACTCGAAAGGATCCCAACCGGGTAGATCTATCAAAGGTTTTCTTGACCTTGTCTGAGTTTCTGATACTTTGGTCAAAGGAATTTCTTCTACTCTCATCTAACTCGATCAATTGGTTTATTCTGTTATGAATGGCCTCCTGATCTGAGCTGAAGGTCTGGAGAAGCTGATACACTGGAAGCTTTAAATGGACCGGTAAGGTGACATCTAGGCCATAGACTAGTTCAAAATGGCTCCTCCCGGTTGAACTTTTCTTTGTGATTCTATCGGCCCATAATGCAAATTTGATCTTGCTATCCCAAGCCTTCTTATTGTCACCCACAATTTTCTTGATTATGGTCATTAAGTTCTTGTTACTTGACTCAGCTAGATCATTTCCTTGGGGATAATAATTGGATGAATGGGATAGGACAATGCCGTACTTGAAACAGAAGGATGACATCTCGGAGGAAGCAAAGCACGGGCCATTATCTGTGATGATTCTGGCTGGCACACTGAATCTTGTGATAATCTTATCTTCTGAGAAATCCATGACTATAGCATCGGTTGCCTTCTTAGTGGGTATCGCCTCTACCCACTTGGTGAAATAATCGATGGCGGTAAGAATCAAGAATAACCATTGGTCGAGTTATCTTTGAACTTACCGATGAAATCAAGCCCCCACTGCTGGAATGGGGCTTGGACTACTATTGGATTTAAAGGCAAGGATTTCATTTGTTGTTTTCCAGTGAATAACTGACACTGGGGGCAAACTCTAACAGCCTTGTGCACATCTGAAAATAGGTTTGGCCAATAGTAGCCTGCTCTAAGGATTTTATGGGCGGTTGTTCTTGCTGCAAAATGTCCACCACAAAATCCTGAATGGAACTCAACCATGAGTTTTTTTGACTCAGGTTCATCGACACATCTAAGTATTAAACCATCGGGGTTTCTCCAACCCAAAGCATCTTTTGTTAAACAATACTTAGTTGCTTTTAACCTTAATCCTCTTCTTTTATGGCCAAGTAAGTGATCAGGGCATGTAAGGTTGCGGAGGAAAAAGATAATGTCGGTATACCAAGGGTGCTACTTTAATCTCTGAAGCTCATCTAATACACTTTGTTCTGAATCACTATTCTGGCAGATTATTCCTAAGGCCTTTTCATTTCCTTGGGTCAACATCTTTGCAAGACATTGTCCCTTAATTAACTTAGTAGGTTTTATCTCTAAATCATATTCTTGAATCTTTAAAACTTACCCCTGATTCCTAGACAATCTTGTTGAGGCATGATATCCTTGATAGATGCATGGGGTACATGCCCAATGATTTTGGAGTAACCTACATAAGTTCTGAAATGTTTAAGGGACTTGACAAGAGCATAAGCCTGTTTCTCCATGGTGGTATACTTCAACTCTGAATGTTGCAAGGCTCTACTCATAAAGGCTATAGGTTGCTCTTGACCCTCCTTATTCTTTTGAAGCAAAAAACCGACAATGGTGTCTTCTGAGGCAAAGGAAAATATCTGGAATTCCTTGGAATAATCTGGACTGATCAAGACCGGGGACATGGATATGGCATATTTGATAGACTTGAAAGCATCTTTCCCCTTATCCGTCCACTCAAACTTAGCATCTTTCTTTAATAACTTTTGTAGAGGTTTCATGAATTCTGCTAAATTTGAGATGAATCTTCTTATGAAATTGATATGACCATTGAAAGATTGGAGAGATTTTAGATTCCGAGGCAAGGGGACTCTCTTAATGGCTTCAACTCTCTCAGGATCAACCTTGACACCATCCTTAGAAATGATGTGCCCCAACAACTTGCCTTCATCAACTCCAAAGATTGACTTGGCGGGGTTCAAGGAAATACCATATTTCTGACATCTTATGAAAACCTGCCTAAGATGACTTATGCGGTGAGATCTTTCCTTTGAAAAAATAGTTAAGTCATCTTGATCTATTTAAATTATTTTTCCTAGAAGTGCTTTGAAGGAAAAATCCATGGCTCTTTGGAAGGTGGCACCAACATTCAATAGGCCAAAAGGCATTCTTAAAAATTTATAGGTACCCCAAGGTGTCGTGAATGTAGTCTTATGTTGATCCTCCTTATTTACCAACACCTGGTTATAACCAGAAAAGCCATCCAACATGGACATCATTCCTGATCTGTTACTCTTTGAAGCAATGTTTCCATGTCGGGTAATGGGAAATTATCTTTAAGGCATGACGTATTCAGATTTCTAAAATCTATACATATTCTAATTGACCCATTCTTCTTTATGACAACAACTAAGTTGGAGCACCAAGATGAATGTCTTGTAGGTGCTATGATCCCTACTGCTAACATCTTCTAAAGTTCCTTCTGCACAATGAAGGCCAACTTAGGATTTATTCACCTAAGTTTTTGTCAGAAAGGTTTGACCTCCTTAGCCTCTTTTGTGAGGGGAATAGTGTGTTGAAACACATCTTCCCGATAGGCTTTAAGCTCATCATAACTAAAGGCCAACACATCTCTATACTCTTTGATTAAGTTGATCAAATTGTTCCTTTCCTTTTCCAAAGTACCTTTTCCAATTTTTATTAACTTGGGGTCCTTATTAGTTCCTATGTTTATTTCCATATAATTCCCAATTTTTATTTCTTCTTTTTGTTTTTTATGATGATCCCGTCGATCAAAAAGATTCTCGAAAGCTATAAGGCTACCCAGGATGTGATTCCTTACATTATCATCGCACTCCTGATACTCATTACCCTCTTGCTGATAACTGATCTTGCAACCTTCAAACTCTTGTAGATTGTGGATGAATCTCAAGAGTTGCTCATCATATTTAAACACCTGCCAGTGATCTATATTATCCGGAATTGAAGGTCTGAAATTAATTTCCATCTTTCCATTCCCACTAATCATTTCATCTGATGGCTGGAGGGTGGATGCTGCTACTGCCAATTTATCTGCTAACCCATTCATTTCCCTATGGATCTTTTGAATGTTAAGTGCATCAAACCACTCCATAGTGTCCCATGTGGCATTTCTATACTTCCTTAGTATTTCATTTTTGCATTGATACTGATTCTTAATGTGGAGGACAACTAAGTCAAAATCACCTTTTATGTTCAACATCTTTATCCCCATATATTTAGCGGTTTCTAACTCGAGGAGCAATGCCTCATACTCGACTACATTGTTTGATGCTTCAAACTCTAACCTGAAAGCAAAGTTGTAGAATTTATTTGAAGGAGAGATGATCACAATGCCCGCATCTTTTTCGGCTTTGGAATAAGCCCCGTTAAAGTACATTTGCCAAACTTCATATATCTTTTCATTTTTAATGTTTTCCTTAATAGGGGCCATGAAATTTGACAAAATAGCATAGTTTCCAAAGTTATCAGTGAAATGAACAAATTCATTTCCAGGCTTCTTAGGTTTTTCTACATGTCATTTCCTTAACTTCTCTCTGTGGAGAATCACCCTAGTGTTTTCTGATGCAAGTATAGTAGCATATTTCCAATCCATTTGAATGTACCCACCAAGAGTTGCGACCCATTTTCTGGATAGCAACATACCCCAATTATCTTGAACATCTATCACTACCACATCCATTGACATGTCGATATCAGGATACTTGGCCAACTTAACTTGTAAATTTAAGATTATCCTTACCACTTCAACTTCTCTTGCATCCATAGCACAAACATTGTGGTAGGGTCGGGTGACCCTTAGATTTAGTTGTTCCATTACTTTTCTTCTCATGACATTAGATGAAGCACATGAATCTAACATGCAGTTATAAAAGAACAGGTTATCAACTAAGAGGGAGACATAAAAAGGTGGGTGGTCTTCTCTTCTTGGACCAACACTGTTGAGGACTATAGGCATATATATAGGTACAATATGTTCAACTTCAAATATAGCATTATTATTAGGGAGAGGGTCCTCTTTGACAATATTATGAGTTTTACTTTGACTATCCTCTATGGCTTTCAACAACTTTTATTTTTGATCGGGAATTTTAAGGACATCAGTTGCATAAATATGAATCTTAGCACTACTTATCCATTCTCCGATATCAACATTTGATTCAGGAATACCAGGGGGGTCTGGGAGAGGAGGAGCGGTTACCTTTGGCTTGTACTGTTTAGACGGTGATGGCTTCTCCTTCTTTGATAAACTGCACCCTTGAATCTAGCCTCCTTCATTTCCTTGATTGTTTCCGGAGAAGGAATTACACCATAAAAGTTGGAAAGGAGATCCTTCTCATAACTGTAATCCATGGCCTGCTGCCAATGTTGGTTTGATAAAGGGTAGGTTTGGCCTACCATGTACACATGATCAGACTCACTTGATGTTGTTTCCTGATTATTGACCTTGGGCATTCCATGTTCTATAACTTGGTTTGCGATATAGCAAGTGCTTTCTTGCTGGAATTGATCACAAGGTCTACACCATGGAATGACTTCTTCTACCATGTTAGCTAAGTCTAACTGGTTTGGAATCCTAGGTTCTTACTGAGGAGCTTTCTTCTGATACATTTGATTCTGTTTAGGTTGAAAGTTGCTAGGTCCATTATTTCTTTCCATTGTGATTATTCTATTTTGAATATGATTCACTTGTGCAGAATGATTTGCCATAAGTTGGTTTTGACTAGTAACTAAGTCTTTTATCATGTCAGTTACCTTTTCCATGGGATCTTTAGAGGTTCCCCTTTTTTTTAATTCAACAGATTTTCCCTTCTCTTTGTTGTATGAAGTGTTTCCCTTAGTGTAACCTGGAATGTTGGATTTTCTTGAAGATTGCATATTCTTTTCTATTTTCTCGGCTAATTCCTGAGCAGTTTTTAGGTTGGCTGGCTCTTTGTCTCTTAACTGGTACCTCAAATCACCAGTGAAATCTTCGATGTAAGATATAAGGATGGAGGCATCCTTTGGCTTGATTTCTTTAGGGAGGTCCACAACCACACGCCTGAACTTAGTGTTAAATTCATCCATTGGTTTAATTCTCCATCTTCTTTATGTTATGAAGGGCAACAAGCAGATGTCTTGGTTTATTTCTTTTCCCCCCATTTCTTCTTAAAAACCTCTAGGAATTCACTAAGAGTTTTATATGAATCATCACCTAGGTCAAAGTACCATTCCGCAGCATCATCTTATAAGGATAAAGCAAAGAGCTTCATTTTGACATCTTCATGATTATGGGCAGCATCATTGCAATAACTGACCAGGTGCTTTTCAAACTTTCGAATGTGAGACTTGGCAGTGATGGCATTATTTCCCTGGAATATGGGGAGCTTCTTGATAGCATCATTTGGAATGTCATGGGGATTACCTGCTATCTGAGAAAAGTCAAGGGGTTTGTATAATTCCGTCATTTCTTGAGATTGGTAGGTATGACTCTCTACAAATATGTGATGGATATCTGAGAGGGATTGGTCTCCTAAATCTTCAAGGTTTCTACGGGAAGTATGCCTATTCAATCTTTCCCTGATAAACCTTTCAGGATCAGGGAGAGGATTGAATAATTATCGGCGGTTTCTTCGGGTAGAAATTCTTGAAGGGATGTTAGATAGTGGAGTCGCCAGATCGATTGAGTTTTAATTTTTATGTCTTTTAAAGACAAGATCAATAAAAAATTTCTATCTTTTTAGTTGTTTAGACAAAGGTTAAGCTAAGTCGTACTTGGGAATAAAAAGATTTATCCCCAGCAACAACGCCAAAAAGTGTTGTCTCCTTTCACACACCTGGGTTACGTGGCAGAAATCTTCAAGACACTCATTATGTCCTTGGGGGCAAGTCTCGAGTCAAGGCTGTCACCTTGTTCTTGACTCCTCCGTTTAGGCTCTACTCCTAACGACGCCGAGGGGGGTAGACCCTATTAAGTTACTAAGGAAAATTTATTTAGTATGATGATGATATTAAAGAGTAATCTTTTTAGGAGTTTCGATTTTAACAATTGTAAAAAACAAATAACATGATGAGATAATCACAAGTAAGCACGAAAATGACACCCAATCACATAGAGATTGAAAGAAATAAATAGTTGACTAGTGCCTTTAAAATGGAGTTGAAAAAAACAATTAAGAGTGCTTGCAAGTGCTGGAATGAATGCTGTGATATTGTATCTTGGTTAATTTTAAATTAATGTAAGAAGATGAGTAATTTAACTTGGGCAAGGGGACTCTAGATATACCGAGGGGGTACTTGAAGTATGTCCAAAACTAAACCGTCACGGCTACCCGCAAGGAATATGTGGGCTGAATGGAGTCTCTAAGGCTATTGTTCATAATTCACCTGGAGGTGTAATAGAGATCGGCGCCCCGAGGTCACTTTTCAGGAGTTCCCGCTGCCTTTGGGTATTTTGCCACCGTAATGGTTTGATCGAGGCGTTGGATTTTCGCCAGATGGTTTGTCAATTTGGGGAGAGTGAATCCTAATTATTCTAGTCACTCAAGTGCTTTTGATGCAGCTTGACTGATCGAAGGAACCACAGCCAAGTACAGAGCATACACACTGGAGTCTTCGTTATTTTTAGTAAATTTTAAGATAGGTGTTCTTGTTAAAAAGAAAACCCTTCGGGAGCCTCTTTCGATCCAAGTGGATCTCAATCAGGGAATAAAGGAGGGGTTAATTTTATTATGGTTAATGAAACAATTGATGAAAAAGGAATCAAAGATACACAACGCTGGTTTTCTAATTAGTCCTACCACGCATCTCTTTCCCCTTGCGGGTCAATCGAGAAGTCGTGGGGTAAGTAGTATGATTACTTTTGAAATTAAAATATGGAATAATTCAAAATTATATCAAAGAATACAATCTTGCATGTCTATACTAAACTAGAGCAGAAAAAAGGGAAAAATGCAAAAATAGTGAAACGGACGCAGATCCCCCTGGTGGGATGGGGAGTGGGCTCGAAAGAGCCTACTCAAAAAAGATTTTCTTTTATTATTATTGATTACAATACCAGAAACCTCTTGGCCCTTATACAGGATGAAACCAATATTTTACAACCTTCCAAAAATTTTAAATTTTAGTGAAAGGGGAGACCTCTGGGGGGATTTGAACGCTCCCGAGGCCGCTTTCGAACAGCAGCTTCCTTTATTTTTTGTTACACCTGCTAAAAACCAGAAAGCATGTTAGAATAACATATGCCCAAAAACACTTTAAGAGTACCTTTGGATGAGCCTACCTTAACTCAAAAAATACTAAGTTAAAACTAGCTAAACAGGTGAAAAAGGAACCAAGGAAAGCAAGATTTCCTTGGGATCTTGGCTTACTGTTTGTGCAGCCAATGAAATCTACACCGATTGGTGGATTTAATCTTTTTAAAACATAAAAGGAAATATAGAGCATGCAACCTACTGATTTTCTTTAACTTGCCATGCAAAACGAACGATTTCCTTATGCTAGATCTAGAATGCTTAATGATACTTTTCAGAATTGAGATCTAGACTATGAGCTTTGAAATAGAATATCTATGTAAAATTTCCTTTGATATAATAGATACAAATGATACCAAAGCTTTCGAACATAGTAACCAGGTATGAAAATTGATTTTTTTAAAGAAAAGAGAAGAAGAGGAGAGAAGGTTGGCTCGTTGCTTGAATGGAACAAGATGAAAGGAGGCCCTTTTGTGGAGTGCTGAGGGACAGAGTATTGAGCTTATTGGATAAGGAATGGCGTCAATCTTGATCCACACCTTCGTCTAATCATGAACCTGTAACTAAATAACACAAGCCTGCGCAACACCTCGTGAGATCTGGATATAGATGTATAAAGCAACAAGAATGAAAGATCATGCAAAAATAATCTTATTTAAGCATATAATTGAAATTCTTGAGCATACGTAATATGGATAAACAAGAGCAACTAATATAACTTGCCTAGTTTACACCCTTACTTGATTCAACCGAATCCTTGAAGCCAAAAAACAAAAGCAACACAGAAATTGGAAAGAAATTGCAGCTACCACATTAGGAACATGATGCTGGGAATCCACACAAACACATGCACTACACGGTATAGCCTCCAAAGCTTCTTTATTCAAAATAAAAATATAGTAGTATTACAATGGCAACAACTCCTCAATCCAACTCTAACTAGCTTGGAAGAGGCAGCCTGAGCCTTATTTATACAAAAAACAGGAGATTCAGCCCAAGGGGGGTGCAAATCCCAAGGAGACCGACCATTGCAGCTGAAGGAGATTCAATCAATGCTGATATGAAGCTGAACTGAGCCTAATTGTCAATAGGGGGGCTGATTGAGCTAGAAAATCAACCCACATACTGACACATCAATCCACAAAGCTTCCAAGAGAGCCCACACGTGTGGAGGAGAGAGAGAGGGCCGAATTCCCCATAAAGGATGCTGAAAATCAACTCTAGATCTGTCCAGATCACCTCCTTCAGTCAAGGATTTGTCAGATCCAGTCAATCTGGTTCAGATCTTACCGATTTCAATCAAATTGGTTGAAAATCCACTTATCTAGGATTTTGGATTTGCTCCGTTATTCATCAATTTATTAATTAAAATAATCAATAATTGATTTTGGGTTTTCCTGACTTGAGTGATGGGAAATCAGTCAAAACCTGAAAAAAGTGGGTCCATGGGTTTACATGGTGCTCTTAGCTTGAAAATGGGCACCTACATGACTGAAATTGATTATTTGGCCCACTTTTATTACAAAACCAAAATTTCCAATTAAACTATTAAAAATAGTCTAAGTTTTTTGAAAAATTAAATTTTAATAAAAAACACTGAAAAAATAAAAAAAGTTGAAAAAACCTATGCTGACTTAGACATGTTCATATGACTCGACCATGATGCCTCGCATGTTTATACATTGACACATAGACTCTAATAACCTCAATAGGCCTAAATGCCAAGCTGACCACCCCAACTTTGGATGTATGGAGTGAAAAACTCAGAAATTATCAGTCGTTTATTCAACAATAATAACCAAGGGAAAAACACCCTGGGCTGATCGGATTGACAAATAAAGTCTAAGAGACCGAGTCTTTTACAGACACTATCATGCTAGAACATTTATTACAATTCCCCCATGGGGTATGAACATGTGATATAGTACAACAAAGCTTCCGAGAAGCAACACTGAAAGTCTTCTGAAGTCCGAACAAGTTATCCTTGTCCAGTTCACCAGGCTCGATAAAAAACCACTAAGTACAACTTAGGTGGTAACAATACCAAAACTATCAGTGTTAGTATTTTAGGGTTTTTTAGGTCCGGGGTCAAATTAGGGTTTGACTTTTCCGCAGTTTTATCCAACCAAAATTTTTGACCTTGGTCTCTAAATTTCAATTTTGAGGAGGATAGAAATCCTATGCTGGGCTCACTCAAAAGTTCCACTTCTGTGAAAAACCCTAATTGCCGCTGTAGTGGTAGGTCAACAACTGAAAATGCTCGAAATCAAATTCTGCTTCAATAGAAAGATGTGCCCTTCAATGGAGAGTTAGCCTAGCCTTCTTTTGCTAATGATCCGTGGAGAGAGACCCAAAAAGTAAGAATCCCTAGCTTCTACAGCTGCATAGTGTCTTCTTCTCAGGTTAGCTTTGATACCATGTTAGATTTTTATCATTTAAGCAATATGATCTTAGGATCTTATCTGAGAGAATAACATGCACAACAATCAATCACAAGAGACAATAGACACAAAGATTTTCCTTGGGGAAACCATAAAGGAGAAAACCCCGCAACTTCCTCAGAGATAGAATGAGCACCAATGGTAGCAGTAAAACCCAAAGATAGAAAGATGATCTCCAATAGCTGTTCTCTCTCTCTCTCACTTGTGTGAGCTCCTCTTCTCTCACCTATGCGCTATAGTTGGGTGAGTGTGTGTGTGTCAAATAGAGAGGCTCACTCTCTATTTATACTAGTTTTCAACTTGACAATTACTTACAAGGGCTGAATTCTCTAGGAGAGTCTAATAACTCTAGTGCCCCTCAATTGTGGGGACTTTGTCACCCCCGATCAACAAGGAGGGTTAAATTCCACTCAATTGTGGGGACTATTGCCCCGACTTACAACGGAGGGTTAACCTCAATGAATTTATTATATTAATGACTCTCTCGATAGGAACATTGGGGTACAATGAAATATAAATGATTCTCTCGATAGGAACATCGAGGTACAATATAAGATATACAAGTGAATACATTCCGAAGTTACAAATACATCAACATTTTCATCGTGACAAGAGGAGGTGTTGCAATGGGAGTAGATAAATAAGCACCATATGGACAACCGAGAGTGCGACCGACACAACAAAAGAAGACTCCCTTTGATGACCAAAAGGAAGAAGAAATATTCCTGGACGCTCGACATGATTTCGTAGACGAAAATCAAGCATCGACTTCTGCTGTTGTACCAAGTGAAGGACCAATATTGGACATGCCTGAAAGATTCATACAACTCTTTCAAAAGCAACTGACAACAAAGGTTAGTAAACTTAAAGAATTCTTTAAAATTTGTCTAGCATTAACAATAGATAAAGATGTTGTATTAGAATTGTCAGCTTTAATAGAAGAACCTTAAGAAGATGTGCAAACAGAAAGCAGGGTTAACCACATTGGGAATAATATGAAAACTAGTCATGAACTCTGAATGATTGCGAAGATAGGTGATTACGACATGGATTATATTATTTTGGACTTGGTTTCTAATGTTAACATCCTTACTATACAAACATGGGAAAGTATGGGAAAGTCGAGACTAGAGTGGTCTGTTGTTTAGCTAAGATTAGCTTATCGATCGACTGACACAGGTTCTGGTAAAGATAGAAGGACTCAAAATATTTGCAGATTTTGAAGTGATAGATATTGTTGATGATACGAATATGAATCCTGCATTGTTGGGGATTGACTCAGCCACGGATAACCAAACTATTATCAATTTTAAGAAGATGATCTTAATGTTCGAAGATGAAGAGTTATGGGTAGTCATAGTGCTTGATCCTCTAGAAGGCCAAATGTATGTCGAGTAGGTAAATAATGAAGGACAAGATGGATATATGGACCATATATAAAACATTACCTCTACAATTATTATGTCAATCCGACAGCCGATTAAAATATTTTCTGGCAGAGTGTTAGTTCCTGCTAATCAGATTTAGGAGAAGCTTTGAAAAATTGGAAAAACCGACTCCACGAATTATCAATGCAAAGATTCACCAGAAGTACAAAATCAGTGCGATGGGTAGGTAATGAGGTATGCTATTTACCTACCTATGAAGGTTTTCCTAATATGGAATCTTTTCTGACATAATTTGAAGAGAAAGGAGCAGAATCTCATCGTTTATTAGCATCATACTTTGCATTGAAGGCTATTCCTGCAAGATGGTGGGTTGCACACCAGAAGACTATTTCAGAATGGTTGCAATGCTGAAGAGTACTAGAAGTTTGATTTGGATAAAATATGTTGTATAATAGTTTGAAATATATAGGTCTAACTAATAATGTCGACCATATTGAACATTGTTGCATGACACAGGATATGTTGTCACGCCAGGAATGGGTCCATCAATTTATACATACTTTGGACATGATACTGAGGAGCTGGTATACGTCATTCAAGATGCGATGAGGAATAGTTGATTGGGAAGAGATAACTGCCAGTTTCATGCACACATTTGAATTTCCTGACGATCATCCCTCAATTGATGCTCCTCTAGAAGTAATCAAGATTAATATATTTGAAGTTATTCCTGTGTTGACAACAAATTTTTATCAAAGGAGTGCGATAGTACAACATTAGATGGAATGCTATAATGTAATAGGAGAACCTGATGATGATGACCCACGCAACATAAATATTCCTTAGTTTGAAGGTACTCATGCGGTGGAAAGATTAGGTGTGTCAAACTCCAAGTTTATGAATCCTTTGAAGATAAAGAAGGTGAATATTAGTTCTTCAGAGAACCTGAAGTTTGCTAATATCGGGGACTACTGGGATGATGAGATTGTCGGAAATATTATAGACTTACTACATGAGTTTTAGGATGTGTTCCCCACTAAGTTTTCTGAAATGAAGGGAATTGTTGGAGATATTGGAGAAATGAATATTCCATTGAAGCTTGACACAAAGCGTGTTAAACAACGACCTTATCGACTCAATCCGACGTACAAAGAAAAAGTTAAAACATAGTTAGATAGAATTTTAGATGCGGGCATTATAGAACCTGTTGAATAATCCGAATGGATAAGCCCTATGGTAGTACAAGATAAGAAAACTGCTGGTGAAGTGCCTATCTTCGTCGACCTAAGAAAGTTGGATGATGCATGCCGACATGACCCATTTTCGACCACTTTTATGGATGAAGTATTGGAGAGTGTCGGGGGACAAGAAATATATTCCTTTACTGATGGGTTCTCTAGTTAGAATTAGATTAGAATTTCAAAGGAATATCAACACAAGACAACCTTTGCGACGGGGTGGGGATGTTTCCAGTATATGATATTGCCTTTTAGACTCAGGAATATTGCTGTTATATTTTCTAGGATAGTGGTCGCTGCTTTTAAATATTTTATTCATAAATTACTTGAATACTATTTTGATGGCTGGACTATATTTGGGCTCATAAAAGGTCATATTGAGAGTCTTATAATGGTGTTGGAATGATGTCGATAGTTCCAAATTTCCCTTAATTTGAATAAATACAATTTTCGTGCTCCTTTAAGACCAACAATTTTTTTATCGGACCATTTCAGTTATCCCAGCCGATAGTGGCGGTTATCTTTTTTTTTTGGCACCGACACGGTCGGATAATTTAAGTTTTCATCGTCAATCGTGGGATCATTCTTAAGTCTTCTGATGACCCTTGTGACAGATATTTACCACATATTTTTTTGACAGTGTCGACAAAAGTTTCTTTTCTTTCCTGAAGAAAGAGACAAAGTTTGTGACTCGAAGCTGATTTTTCATCACTGAAGCCTTCAGATCAACCAAGCCGATATCGTTCTTGCGGTTGGCCTTTGATGACGCGAACCGGGAGTCGCAGCAGAATTCAGATTTCATAACCGATACTGTTGGGTTTCATTTTTGTTTCCTGTCTATTCCGAAGCGAAAAATTTGCTGGTAAGGTTATTTTTTTGGCACCAACAATGTTTTGACCTTGCGATTTCGATGCCCCAAAAGTCGCATTTAATGCTTTCTCTTTTTGTTTTTCTATATATAACATTGGGGGTTTTGTTATAGTTTATTACGATGTATTACGATTTATTTCTATTGCTCATTTTGAGCACGCCTTACAGAAGTGTGCCACTTGGAGCCTATGCAGCCTTTGAACCATACATTTCACCCACTGTTGAGCCACCTCGTGCCAAGTAGGCTCTAATCCTTGTCATGATTCTTTTGATTGATAAATGGGGTTTGAAGATTGTCCTTTTACGGGTTTTGTGAAATAACGCGTTGGTTTTCATTTTACAAGACTAGGGTTTTTATTTTATTTTCCCGCTGTAGTTTAAAGTATGTCCCTCAGACTCCTAAGGCTTTGTTGGCTTAGCTATCCCGACCTCCATGTTTTCTCATACCTACTTTTCTACCGACCGCGTTTTTTTTACCTGCTCCCAGATATTTTCTTGTCCAGACTGTTCAGACCTCGGACACAGGCAACTCAAAGCTCTGGTTTTGTAATAATAATATTAAGATGGGTTGAGTTTTTCACTGGATTTTCCTTGCCTGGTTCATTTTCATTTGCCGCGATAAGGGTTATCAAAGTCCCATGCTTAGAAGGCCGTCGTTTGCCTTTGAGTGTTGACCTAGGTTTCCATCCATAAGTATTTTACCCTTTGTGGTCATTGATAGGTTTTCAAAGGTTTCAAGGTAGACCTAGTTTTGTTGCCTAGATTGTTTTTTCGTGCGGGGAGGTGTTAGTGTAGGGTTTTTCACCTTTATTTTTGACTTTGCTCATGTACCGTGTTGTAGAGCATCGGATGTTTCAGAGTTTTGAGCTCTCAGAGTTGAAGTTAGATCATATATTGTGAGCTAATAGTTTCTTTTCATCTTGACTTTGCATCGAATTTTAATAATGGATAAAGATGATTCAGTAAAAGATATATTTAGTTTCCCCCATAAGTTTAGATTTTGTTCAAAAAGAAAATCGATTTTGTTAGCTAAATCTTTCATGTATATTTTGCAAATTTTACAGTAATTCCTCATTTTCTTATTTATATGCATATGGTTTATGATTGTAGGGATGCTAAGTTATGTTTTGATATGATTTTGTTACAACCTCAGTCTTCGCACAACACCATGCCCAAGAAGGGAAAGAAGAAAGCTAAGGTTACTAAAGAGGATTCAGACTTAGAAGTCATGCCAAAGATAGAGGTAATTTATGAGGATACTAAGGCCATCATCGCAACCGAAATTGAGTTCAAATGGAGGCAGATATACCCCATGATCAAGGATCAAAATGTCCCAAATGTAGGTTTGGAAGATATTCCCCTGTATGAAAACATAATGAGATATAGAATACGAAAGTATCCACGCGACTCGAGCTTTTTCCTTGCAGCGAGGTGATTTGTTGGATTTTACCTAAGGTAGACGTGAGGGATATGATCATGTATAATGTATAAGGAAAATGTTTTTCCTCATTTACCCCCACATACATATTCAAATCCTACAGTCTTCCAGTCCAGAAGTAAGCATGACGAACGACTGGATAAATGGTTTGAGCATAGATTATATTGCATGTGTGAAGATGATGATGATAATAGGAAAGTAATTTCGATAGTTAATTGCTACAGTCTGCCAGTCCCAGAAGTCAGCATGACGAACGACTGGTTAAATGGTTTGAGCATAGATTATATCAGATGTGTGAAGATGATGATGATAATAAGAAAGTCATTTCGACAGAAGGCATCTGGTGAATATGAAAGTGCCAGCTTGTGCACTCCATACAAACTTGTATCTCTGATGCTTGACAAGATTTTTGGAAGGCCCAATGGGAAGTTTTATAAGATAGGCTAGATCACACTAATGTATTATGTGACCATGGAAGGCACTATATTCATTTTGACAGACATTGTAGCTAATGACTTGTCGTGTTGCATATCTATTGCGCTTGGAGGATTGCTCCAACAAAAGTTCGAGTTCTACATGGGGTCATTTTTAATCGACTGTATACTTTGGCTATACCCATTTGAGAATATGAACTGCATCTAGAAGGAGGAAAAAGCACCCATTTACATTGCATACCAAATTTTATGGGCCCATAAGTATCACAACTTCTATAAGCTTATCTGTGAAGAACTTTTGATGCCAATTTACCAGTTGATATTCCTCTAGGAGTGCAAATGTATGTCCGACGGTGCACTAGAAGTAGTAAGGGAATACGAGGATTATTTTTTCTTAGAAGAAGGTACATATCTGAGGATGTATGGAGGGATTAGAGCTTTGTCACTGCTTCCAAAGTATGCCACCGACTACGTTGTCCACAAGGATATGGTGATAGAACTTTTTTTTGGATGGTTTCAGTAATTTTCTCTTTGACATGAAGAAGGCAGTCTATCCACCCATACCTTTCTATGTCGGATGCTACAAGTTTTCAAAAGTCAAGAGTGCACCAGAATTTGTGAAGGAACTAGAAATATTTCACTTCGGTGAGAAAAGTTTTCATAGAAATGATTTTTCAAGGAAAGGTTGGTGCTCATTGTGCGCTTGTGAAAGTGAGTTTTGAATACTCTGACCACTGCGATAAAGGTGAGGATATTTTCAAGAATGCCTGCAATATGACTGCTCTGAACAAGCATTTTAGACAAAAAATCACCACAGCAGGAGGAAAAGGAAGCAACAACAACAGTACAGAACAAAAGAAGCAGGAAGAAGAAGTTACACAAAATAAGGAAGAAGAAACTCGAAGGTTAGTTGAAGGAGCAATGAAATTATTAGCAGAAGAGGCCTAGAGAGAAAAATAAGAAGAATTCCAGAGAGAAAAGGAACCGAAACAAATTAAAAGAGAAGAAGAACAAAGCCAAAGTGAAGCAGAGGAGAGGATGAGAAAATAATCAGCTGACAAAGAGAGAGAGGCAAAGAATGCAGCAAAATAACTAAGGAGAAAAGAGAAAGAAGACCTAGAAATGGAGAATAAAAAAAAGGATGATGCCCAGGACAATACAAAAGATCCTCCTTCTACCTCAAGAAGCATAATGACAGGTGGTCACCTCCCTCTAGTTGAATTAGGGTTAGTACCTTTCACCCCATCCAAACAAAATGCAGTTACATCCCTGGATATGGTGATATTTGAACCTAAACAGAAAGCCATCGTTCGGAGGGTCGAAAAGAAGTTAAAGGTAGGCACCCAGCCTAAGGTGACTACAGTTACTGAAAAACATGTCATGAAAGGTACAGATGAAGATGCACAAATGATGGCCTTGATTGGTTTAGCAGTTGCTTAAGCAAATGCTTATAATGTGGACAAATTGAAAGAAACTGTAAAGCAATACAAGGAGAAGGTGGGGAGAGTCAAGGACACTTTGATGAAAGAAAGGGGTGAAAGTTGAGAAAAGAAGAGAAAACACGAGGCTACCCTTTCAGAGTTTGAGAGGCTTCAAAAGGCTTACTAGGTCTTAGAATAAAAAAAGGAGGCATTGGTACTGTCAAAAACCATCATTGATGGAGAAATGAAAGACCTAGAGGATAAGATTTCAGGGCTAGAGGCACAAAGAGACGCAACTGATAAACAGGTAGAGGTGTTAAAGGCCTGAGTTGTAGAGTTGGAGGCACAAAATAGTTCTTTAGAGGTTCATCTTAAGACAACAAAAGAGAGGCAAATTTATATCACCCCTCTTCGAGAGTATGTTCTCCTGATCAGAAGAAAAGTTTATCAGGTACAATTAAAGCTTGCAGATGAGGTTCACAGAATTAAAAAGGTAGTGTTATGGAGAGAAAATTCCTATGGCTTGGGGGTACCACAACAGACAGTATGACACCAGAAATCAGTCTTTCCCAATATGAAAGAACAGTAAGCAAATATAACAATAAGGGATATCGAATCGTACCTTGTTCCTGGTTGTTGGAGTAGATCCCCATTGATCTTTTCCAATGCAATTGCACTTACAATTTACTCTCAAAAACAAAAAACAAAGCAAGCATGATATATATATATATATATGTGAGTGTGTGTGTGTGTTAGAGATATTATAGCATATATAATCAACCATGTATAAGCAATTAAATACATCCATGGATTCAATATTCATATTTAAAATGCACATGAATTGGATAGGAAAATATATTTCTATTAATAAATCAGAGATACAATATTGACAAACTCTTTCGACACTTCTACGAACCGGAGAAACCAAGTCCTCCACCACTTCAATCCTCCATCTCTTGATAGCAAGCTCACAAAGCAAAGACAAGCTTGAGAAGAACACTATGTGCTCCAAGGGACGAAGGGATGCAGACTCAAGTATAAGCAAAGCTGAGGCAACAATGGACTATAGTTTTCTTGCTCTTCAATTTCTCCTCCTTCAATCTATCCAAGGGGTTCCTTATATAGCACTCCAAAGAGGTAATGGAGGGTCAAATATGAGCATTCTCAAGGCATATAGAAGGGAAAGAGTGAAGTTATTCTGACTCATAAGAGGAAAACTCGAAAAGTATTTGGACTTATGCACACATCCCGATGTACGCGACTTTGAGGTCAAAAGTCGTGTGTACACGTGAGTATAGCTTTAAAAGTCATGTACAGGAATAAACAAGTGTTTTTTAGGGATGATCTTGGAACATCAAAGTATAATACCAGTCCATGGGGTCTAAGGAGTTTGCATAGGGACAGGGAAGGCCATAAATGTGTGATCTACCTGGTGTGGTAAAATCAGCTATAACAAATGCCCCCTAATTTGTGAGGTTAGAGGGGTGACATGATGGCCGAAATACATTATAAAATCCATCCCAGAAGTGGAGTAATGAAGAACCAAGTGGAAGAACTAGCCACTCATTAGCATGATACAATGATAAATCTATGCATGTGACTGCAAATACATGCAGCCGACCCAGATACATAAGAGTACAATGGCCATGAATATGCATGATATACAAAGTGTCATGTATGGTAATCACCACATACAATACACAATGGATCAAGATCTCCATAATGGATGAAGATATCTGATATACACAAATACTGGAATCATGATCATGAGAGTTGAAATATCATGAATACCAGCACGATCAAGGAGGTAGCATATCTAGAATGCGACCAAGATGGAAGGTCTTCTACGCAAACCACTACAAGTACATGTCCTACTATGCGAATAGATGTGTTGAGGTCGAACATAGTAGTCCATCGTCTGATTACCGATCATTGATGTATACCATTAACAGACATGAGATAACCCACTAATACTAAAAATGGGAATTAAGGTACAGAGTACAATATAACAAGTGCGAATAGATGTGTTGAGGTAGAACACTTGGAAGAATCCATCGATTAGGGGACATTGATGTATTCCCAAAATTGTCGATGGTGAGAGAACCTACCACTGATGAATGTAAGTCTCAAGGCACTCAATTGACTCTAGAATCCTATTCCAAAATAAATGATTTGATGTCGATGGAATGGAATCCAATGGAAAGAGGGCATTAAGGCATCCCCATCAACCAACACGAGGTACTCAATAATGCTGTATAATGTGAAAAAAATCAACGATCAAGATGTGCACGAACCAGTAACAGTACTGGGAATGGTCGACATTCAAAGTCAAGATAAATGAGGAATGGCTGACTCAGGCTTCAACTTCCTTCAAACAAGAGAATAAGGCAAATGGTGACTGAAGGTAGGTAACATGGACTTGATATGCAAACTGGGACATCTTTGTGACACAAGAGGCATCAACAGAGGCTCCATGGTGACTAGAAGCATAAGCAGTTGGTGGAGATAAACTCAGAGTAACAAGTACAGCTCCTAAAGTCAAACTAATAACCCGACCAATGGATGTGATATACAGTGCTCTATTTGAAGGCGACACGAATCGACTACTGCGAAAGATAACATCTTTTCCCATCCAAATTTTTATGTTTTTTTGGACCTTTTTTTCAGATATTTTGAAAAGCTTGAAAAAGAATAAAAGTGCTTTATAGTACATAGCTAGGAGGAGATGAGTGTCAGGGAAAGGAAAGCTAGTTCCAAGCAATGGAACATACCTATGCTCAATGCAAGGAAACATGTGTAGGATAACACCACTCGGGGGAAGGTCTCCTCCTGGTAAAGGGGTGATCAAGCTGCAAAGGATATATAAAAAGGCTCTGCTTGGCTAGACATGAGACAAGCTTGGGCTATATGGCTGATAAATCAAAGTCAGGGAGCTGACATAAAGCTCAAGAAGGCAAGCAAAACTCATGAAATGCAATTACAACTTGATATATACAAGGGAGTCCCTATGGGGAAAAGTGAGCATAAAGTTCAAGAGGAGCATGAAGCTCTTGCTCAAGGACATGGCGGGACTAAAAAGGGACTCCCACAACCTAAAGGAGGTATCTCAGCATGGGCACCAAATGCAAAATAGCATCTAACTAGGGCACCCATGTATAGGAAAGTTCTACCATTCACACAATACCACTTATAATAGCAGCATGAAGTTTCTGTGACATCATGGAATGGGTTTGTACCTAAGGTTAAAATGAAACGGTCATAAGGTCATGAAAAATGCAGGTGGATGTGAAATCCTAACTTATATGCCAGTTCAGACATTATACCTATAATGGGCACGGACGAGTCAAAGAATCAGAGAGAGTGTACAAAAATGGACCCTACATGACACTAACATAAGTCCAAAACAGTTGGAAACAACCAATAAAGAGTCCAAACTATATAGGGATGATTGATCATGACAACTACATATGAAGGAATGTAAGGTGTATACCCAATGTTCACGTATCCACTACCACCCCCGTGAGGGTGGACGATGGGACATAAGAAGGAATGTAAGGTGTAGACCCAACGTTCACGTATCCACTACCAACCTCGTGAGGGTGAACACTAGTGTTAAAACCAAACAAAGGGTGTGAAAATCATCTGCAGATGGAATATGACCAATCCCGAATCTATGAACAAGATAAGCGGTGTGGTGCCCCCTAGTCCAACACCAAGGTTCGCACTAGGACCTGGAGCGGGTGATAGGATACTAGTAGTGATATCAGGCATGCCAAACATAAAAGGACCCAAACTCAAGAGAACATAAATATACTTAAGTAACCATGATCCCAAAATCCAACTAGCGCACAAAGAGCACACTCCTAAGAAAATCTACAACCAAAATACAAGCAAACTAAGGGGGGGATACATGAGCTTCCGAATGCAGTAGGTATGTCTCGCTTAGGAGAGGCTCGAGACTCCCATACACTATAAGTGGAGGTATGTAACCAATTATAGCGGCCCTCAGCTTCAATGCATAAAGTGATTGTGCTGTCCGACCCCTACCTGGCCATGACACCTACATAATAACCTCTGCAAGTACCCCCTGCGAAAACTAGGTAGGAGAACTAAGGTCACCCCAATATAACTAATGCTCAAGTGGACACTCATAGGCAGGATCGACCATATGGGCAGGGTAGAAAATCTCGATGCCTGAAAGCACAACTAGTACCCCAAGGGTGCACCAATCAATACCTCAAAGTCCCCCAGATACGAATACAACCCTGGAAATATCTTCGATGCTCACAAAAGTGACCAAGGCCTATCCCTATCACAATTACATGTGCAGCCTCGTGCTTGACTCTTGTGTAAGAGAAGTGTCCCAAAAAACACTAATTATACCAAGGATTTCACACTCTCTCTGGGACAGACACCTAATTGTTTGTGTTTAGTAGTCTTGTAGAATTGACTTACAATGAACTATTCCAAGACTCTAAATCCTAATCTTGTTTGTGAACCCTATAAAACAAAAATATTTAGTTCATTTTAATTAAGCGTTGATTTTAATGGCTATGATTACTCAAAGGGAAATGACCGTGAAACTAGTGATATGAAGACTCAACAGTGAAATAAAAGTGCACACCTAACAAACCATGCCAAGTGCAAATCTTGGTTGAATGAAAGAAAAAAAAATAGGGTATGCCACTACATGAGATGCAAGTTTCTTCCTTCAAATGAGAGTGCAATCATTCCTATATGAAATCCTAAACACAACTCTCATCCAAGCAATTCAATGCAAGTACCTCCTTAAATCCATATGTGAGATGCAATTAAGAATGCAACTATTTTGTATTTTCAATATAAAAGAATGAAAATGCAATAAAAGTCATTAAAATCCTCGGTCTCTGTAGAAAGCATCAAATACTAGCCATGTAAGACACCGATACAAAAATACTAATGCACTAATGACAAAACAAAAAAGGAGATAAATTACTAGAACTACTTTCAAAGAAAAATTAATGAAAAAGTGGTCTCTGGTCATGAAGGAAGCAGTCAAAAGACACCATCAGAACCCAGGAACACCCATACACACTCACAACCCACCCAACAACTTCCCACAACATCAAACTCAACCAAAAGGGAGGATATACGTGACTGTTCCAAGAAAATCAACGTATGTATGCAACTTATAGCCAAAAACCTGCATGTATATGTGACTTTTGGCCAAAAACCTGCGTGTATACGCGACTTTTGGCCAAAAACCCGCGTATGTACGCGAATTTTAGCCAAAAACCTGCATATACAGTGAAGAAAGTGGTAAAAAGCAGGCCAAGGGTCAAACCACTTTAGGGGAGTTTCAATGTATGAACATACTACTAAATGCAACACAGAAACAAGGAGAAACAGAGAGCAAGTCAAGCACATTGTGCCCCCAACCCCCCAAAAAAACAAGGAACCTCCCTAGGGGATTCGCTAATTTTGTTATAGAGAAAAACTTCCTATGGCTTGGGGGTACCATAATGGAAAGTATGACACCAGAAACCAATCTTTCCCAATATGCAAGAACAGTAAGCAAATCTAACACTAAGGGATATCAAATCGTACCTTGTTCCGGACGGTTGGAGTAGATCCCCGTTGAGCTTTTCCAATGCAACTGCAATTACAATTTGCTTTCAACAACAACAAACAAAGCAAGCATGATATACATAAATGTGTTAGAATTATTCTAGCATATATAATCAACCGTGTATAAGCAATTAAATACATCCATGGATTCAATATTCATATTTAAAATGCACATGAATTGGACAGGAAAAGATATTTCTATTAATAAATCAGAGATACAATAGTGACAAACTCTGTCGCCACTTCTATGAATCAGAGAAACCAAGTCCTCGACCTGGGCCTCCACCACTTCAATCCTCCATCTCTCGATAACAAGCTCACAAAGCAAAGGCAAGCTTGGGAAGAACACTATGTGCTCCAAGGGACAAAGGGATGCAGACTCAAGTATAAGAAAAGCTGAGGCAACAATGGACTATAGTTTTCTTACTCTTTAATTTCTTCTCCTTCAATGTATCCAAGGGGTTCCTTATATAGCACTCCAAAGAGGTAATGGAGGGTCAAATCCGAGCATTCTCAAGGCATATGGAAGGCTAAGAGTCAATTTGTTTGGACTCATAAGAGGAAAACTCCAAAAGTATTTGGACTTATGCACATATCTCGATGTACATGGGTTTGAGGTCAAAATTCGCGTGTACACACAAGTATAGCTTTAAAAGTCACGTACAGGAATAAACATGTGTTTTTTAGGGATGATCTTGGAACATCAAAGTATAATACAAGCCCATGGGGTCTAAGGAGTCTGCAGAGAGACAGGGAAGGCCATAAATGTGTGATCTACCTGGTGTGGTAAAATCAGCTATAATAGGTAGAAACCAGACTGTAGGAGATGTCAGTGATATCAATCAATTTTAGGACAAGAACATTGGATATTGTGGGAATTATTCAAGGGCAGCTGACCTGGACAGAAACTAAAGTAGCATGGTCGACGCATATTCCACAGAAGACTCCTGAGAACCTGAAGATCGAGTTTGAACTTATGGATTTCAGGAGCAAGGATACTACAAGATTAACTGCCGGTGTTGAAAAAACATAAGAGAAATGTGTGGATTTTTATAAGAGGGTGCTCACAACACATAATAGATGCCAACATTTTGTGACAAAATGAATCCAGGAGTTTCCTGAGCATGAGGAACACTTGAAATACCTACAGGACAGGTTGCAGGAGGATGAACTTAGGATACAACAGGTTAATGGCATTACTAAGAAAGCAGTAAAGAGTTTGGTTGCATAAGCCACAGTCAATAATTTCCTGCTTGATGATCAACTCAGAGTAATTCCCCAGAGCAGCAGAGATAAAGTCGCAGTTGGTCATCCATGAAGTAACAGTCAGATTGTTAGAGCCTATGGACTTCAAGACCATTATTGCAGAAGCCGCTGCATGGAAGGATTTCATTGGAGGATCAGCTGGGCCCTCTTGAGTTTGTCTTATGTGCATGTGGCACTTTTTGTAGATTATCTCTTTTTATTTATTTTTCCTAGTGCAAGTCACTAGAGGACAAAATTTTGTAATAGAAGAGTCAAGGAAGCCTAAAAGGATGGGGTAACTTAAAAGTCACTTGTAAAATGTATAAATCAGGGGTCGAATAATATAATTAAGGACTTTTTCTAGCACACATATGTTGAAGCTATTTGTATGGGACTTACTTCTTTTATAAATACAGAGAACCAAATTTTGCTGTAGGAAGGACTGTACGAGTTTCAAGATGGATTATGTGGATTGCTGAATGTGAACTATTTATGTTTTGTCTTGCTACATAATTGTGAGATTGTTCCAATCTGTTGAATTATTGCTATAGTTCATGAATGGTTTTATTTTCTATTATGAATCTTGTGCAATGAATGAGTAATGAATGTGATTAACGAACAAAGCTATCTTTGTTTATATTTTATGATGTAATTATGTATCTAGAATTTTCCAGCTACCTGTAGGATTATACTTGCAGCATTATAGTACATTACTCAACTTATATAATTTCTGCTCCCCTGGGGATAGGTTAGATAAAATAGACTAAAAGAGATTAGCTGTTTCCTTGCTTTTGTAGAAGTGATTGTGAGGCAAGAGCGATAAGACAGGAGGTAAGAACCTACGCATCTCTAGTGAGGCTCTTACTCATCAGTCACTTGTATTTCATCCCTAAATATAAATCATATAAACGGTGGACTGGGCCGCAACTGGTAAAACAAACTTAAAACTTTGTTTAATTCTACGGTAGCTGGGCCACTAACCGAACAGATTCCCCATACCAAACGATAAATGATCTACTTGGGAACGGTTATTGGGGAGAATCCATATTGTTGGTACCTGTTATTTTCCATGCATCAATTGTTTTTGCACTAGAAGGAGGGCCACCAGTGCATGGATGGTAGAGGAAATCCATTTACTTGAAACTATTCCCCTGGTGATAGCTCTGAGACTAGGTAGACTGAAGATTTTATTTATGAAGAAAGAGTAAAACCTGAAGTAGAAGTTCCATAACGCCTCTACCCTGTTCCTTTTGAAGTAGTTAACCACTTGAGGAGACATACAATGTCTTACGTGAAGAAGCTTGGAGGATTGCAGACAATCCCAGAATTACCAAGAAGGCGGGCTCCCAGAAGAGTACCTATTTACAAGGAAGATTTGATTTTGGTGGGAAACTTGGAAGAGTTAGTAAATTTGTCTATACAAGAGATTGTTCAACCACTTCATTAGTTGGGACCGAATTCCCCTATTTTTCAGTCTCCATTTCAGTCACCTGTTTAGTATCCACCATAGAATCCTTGTAGAATCATGGCTGGAAATGTACCCCCTAATGCTAATCAAACCGTGAATCGAAATCCACCACCGGCTTGGAGAGCCAGAACACCACTCAACCTGGCTGTTCCTTTGCATGCTTTTCCCCAGAATGATGAAAAAGCATTACCTAAGTTTGACCCCGGAAAGGGCATTTCTATGGATGACCACCTACAAAGTTTTTATTTGGATTTAGAACTTTTATCCATGGAGCATGAAGATGTAGTATGCAGACTCTTTCCGCATACCTTTGAAGCTAAAGCCTCTGCTTGGTATTTTGGTTTACAAGAAAATTCGATAACAAACTGGGATACTTTTGAAAGGGTTTTTAAAGGCAAGTTTGGTAGTCAACAAATCATTGCCACTCTCATGAAAGAATTGTTAGCTCTGAGGATGGATAAGAAAGAAAAAGTACAAGATTTCAATCAGAGTTTCACTGCCCATTTGAATAATTTCAGTACTACAATAAAACCTACTGAAGAAACTTTAATAGAATACTACACTTCAGCCCTTAGCCCCAGCATAGTAATGTTTGTTAAGAGGTTAGTTAAACCTTATTTGGTAGAAAATTATGAAGAAGAAAATAAAGTAGAAGTGGAACTTGAAAGCATAAACAAACACATTGCAGAACCAGATATAAGGACTTTTAGCAGTAATAAACCTTTGCTATTAACCAGGCCTAAAGAGGAACATTCAAGCGAATTGGAAAACTTGGTTAAAATGGTACAAAAGCTATCAAACAAGATTGTTGATTTAGAAAAGGATAAAGAAACCAATCCATCCAAGAAACAATTCAAACCTTATTTCAAGAAAAGAGAGGAAGGTGGCACATCTCAACCACCTATATATAGTTCTTCTATTTTAAATTTTACTGAGGTAGGAATGGATCATTTCTGTACTTTTCATCAAGAACCTCATTTTGAAAAGAGTTTCCCACAATGGATTAACTCCATGACTCTAGTTACGAATCAAATATTAGATGCTCAAATAACAAATCCTGAGGTGAAAGAAGAAAAAGCAAATGAACTAGAAGAATCACATGAAACAACGATGGTCCTATGGGACTGTGCACCTACACTTGGGTTGGATGAAGATGAACCTATGGAAGAAAGTCATATTTCAACAGTTAATGTCATAGCTAGAAGAAAAGGACAAATAATGGATGAAAGCCTATTACTGCTTAAGATCAGGAAGATACAAGAGAGTATGAAGAACATTAGCAGTAATACCCAAACACCACCTAAGTATGATTTAGTCATCGCAAAAGATAAAGTTACAACAATGAGTAAGCCTGTGAGTATTGTGTAAAATAAAGTAGAAAACAATAAAAAGGCTCCAATAGTATGTGATATGGGATATGACATAATAGAAGACATCAAGAAAACAAAAGCAAATATTTTTTTATTTGAAATGTGTAACTTACCTCAACAAAGAAAGAAGCTCCTGAAATATTTTGATCAACAACCTAGTAGATCCCAGGATGACATTCAATCAAATAAAGAGATCAATGAAGCTAGCATTGGGGAGAAGTCTAAACCTCAAACCTTGCCATTTTTACTATCTTTTGAGATTTTCAACCATAATGTGCATAATTGTTTTGTAGATTATGGAGCTTCCTCTAATGTCATGCCTCTCTTAGTTTGTAGAAAGATAAATGGTAAATCTACACCCTCTTCATGTAAGATCATTCAATTGGATAGATAAATAGTCAAGGTAGTAGGAGAAATGAAGAATGTGTTGATACGATTAATTGCAGATGAAAGGGTCTGCCAGTTTATATGCTTTTGGTGGTAGATATACCAGAAGAATATGGTTTGATATTGAGTAGGGACTGGTCTGCGAAACTGGATGGGTAATTTGCAACTGATTGGTCACACTTGTGGTTGCCCTATAAGAATTGTCATAATTATATCAAGGTGATGAGGGAACCACACATGAAGCACAATGTGACACAATTGGAAGGGAAAAGTGAACCTGTGAATTTCTCACATTCAGTCTTGGGTAACTATTTCATAGAGCTTGAACCTAGAAAATATCAAGCGGAAGAAGTTAGTAGTGAGTCAGACACATAATCCGAACTCCTTCAGTTTTCACGTACTGATAATATTGATTGTAATATAGTTAATTTAGTTTCTAATTTAGAGAGTAACACTAGTCCTGTAGATTTAGAAGATAAATTTTGGTTGTTATATTTTAACGGTTCCAAAACTCAAGAGGGATAAAGAGTGAATTGTGTCCTGATTGATCCTGAAAAGAACAAACATTTTATCTCTTGTAGACTAGAGTTCAAATGTACTAACAACACAACAAAATATGAAGCTCTAGTCCAAGGCTTTAAAAGGCCATTGAATTCAAAGTAAGAAATTTAAAAGTTATTGGTGATTCTAAAATAATTTTCAAACAAGTTCGAAACACAATTCACTATTTGTTACCACACTTAAAAGGCTACCAATATGAAGTCTGGGATCTTATAACAAATTTCAATGCTTTTAATATCAATTCAATTCCTAGATTTCAAAATGCAGTAACTGATTTGTTAGCTATTTCTGCTGCAAGATTAGTGCCCACTAATAATAAATGCTCAATTGAATTGATTTTCAGGCCATCTATACCAGACAATGTCACCAATTTGAGGGTATTCGACAATGATCAACAAATCTTATATTTTTTAACAAACGATGAGACTTTCAAGGAGTCAGTGATTGATGAGAAAGAAAATCAAGCCAATCTTCAAAGTGGAAACTTCATGCCTAAAGGGGTAAGAACGTTGGAAGGAATGTTTGATTTAAATAACAAGTTTAGAAAGCCTGCCAATGTCAAAACAAACAGTTCATCTATGCAGTATGAGCTGATTAATCTTGGGACAAAGGTTGAACCCAAGTATGTGAACTTGGGAAAATGTTGTTCACCAGGTGAGAGAAGCAAATTTATCAGTTTATTTTGACAATATAAATAATTTTTTGCTTATACCTATGAATATTTGAAGACCTATGATACCCGCATCATCCAACATGTAATTCCTATTAAGGCAGGTGTGAAACCATTTTAGCAGCCACTGAGGAAAATGCATCCCAAGCTAGAACCCCTGATCCAAAATGAAGTGAAGAAGTTACTTGATGCAAAGATCATTTTCAGGGTTAGGAACTCAGAGTGGGTGGGAAATCTGGTACCAATCAGAAAGAAATATGGTGAAATAAGACTATGCATAGACTTCAGGAATTTGAACCGACCCTTAGACAAAGATAATTATCTAGTCCCACCAATGGAGCAAATCTTACAGATGGTTTTAGTTTCTGAATTGTTCTCCATATTCGATGGGTTTTCAGGCTATAATTAGGTATTGGTAGTAGAGAAAGATAGGCTGAAAACCACATTTTGAATTAAGTGGGGAATTTTTGCTTACAAAAGAATTCCCTTTGGTCTCATCAATGCTAGAGCCACTTTCCAAAGGGAAATGGATATAGCTTTCCAAGGTTTAATTGGCCATAGTGTGGTAGTGTATCTGGATGACGTAATAGTTTTCTCTAAGAAGAGAGAAGATCATATGTTTCATTTGAAACAATTTTTTGACCACTGTCGAAAATATGACATCTCTTTAAATCCCAAGAAATGCATCTTCGCATTATTAGAAGGAAAACTGTTGGGCCACATTATTTCTAAAAATTGAATCTCCATAGACCCATAGAGAATAAAGCCAATAGCACATATTCCCTTACCCCACAATAAAAATGGTATGCAATCTTTCATGGGGACTATAAATTTTGTTCGAAGGTTTGATCCTGATTTTGCACAAATAGTAAAGCCTTTGCAACAAATGGTAAAGCAAAGTGTACAATTTAAATGGACTGACATAGAGAAGGGTGCATTCAACAATATCAAAGCGACAATAGCTCACGCACCTTCTCGTAAAAGTCCTTATTTTGAAAAGGATTTTATCATGTACAGTTTTGATTCTGATAACTCACTCATAACAGTGCCATTACATAGAAAGAAGAAATGGGAGATGAGTACCCCATATCATTTATCAGCACTGGGTTATAAGGTGTTGAATTGAACTATCCTGCCATTGAAAAATAGACGTATGCAGTATTCAAAGCAGTGAAACAATTCAGGCCTTACTTTCTTAAGAATAATACCAAATTAATTGTCCCTCACCTGACCGTCCGAACCCTTTTTGTACAAAAGGAATTGGGAGAACGAAGAGGAAATTGGGTGAAAACGTTACAATAATATGATTTGGAATTTAAACCAGCCACCATTATCAAAGGACATGGGATTTGCAAGTTAATGGATGAAATTCAAAACAATGAAGATGATGATTGGGAAAATGAAGCCGAGTTGCATATGATTGATATGTGTCCTATCTTTACAGCTCTAGAGTCTTGGTACAAAGATCTGATACATTACCTCCAACAAGGATGTTTACTGGAAAATTGTAATTCTAAACAAAGAAGAGCAATTTGTTTAAATTCAACATCTTACCAAATAATTGATGGAATTCTTTTTAGGAAAAACTATGATGGAGTATTTTTGAGATACTTGGAACGAGAGGACGCCTCTGAATTTGTTAAAGAGTTGCATGATGGTCCTGCTAGAGGACATTTTTTCAAGAGACACTACTGCCCACAAGATCCTAAGAGCTAGATATTATTGGCCAACACTGTTTAAATATGCTCATGATTATGTAAGGAAGTGTGACACATGCCAAAGAAGCGGTGGAATACTAGTAAACAGAATTGGACCGTTGCAACCAGTCATTGTTTCGGAGACGTTTAAACAATGGGGAATTGACATCAATGGAGAAATCAATCCAAATTCTTCATTGCATCATAAATACATCCTCACAACCACTGATTACTTCATAACATGGGTGGAAGCAATTTCGTTGCGTAAAGTGAACGAAGACGCTGTCATAGACTTCTTAGAAGAAAATATTATGACCATGTTTGGGGTTCCAATTTCACTAGTTTTTGATAATGCATATTACTTTTTGTCGATTAAGCTAACTGAATTCGCTAATGAAAAAGGAATGAAATTGCACTATTCTGCTCATTATTATCCACAAGGTAATGGGTTAGCTGAATCAACTAATAAAAACCTTATCAAAATTTTAAAGAAGTCTGTCATAGAAAATAAGAGAAGTTGGCATGTAGCTCTTCCAAATGCACTGTGGGCAAATAGGTTCACCCCTAAGAGTTCCTTAGGTTTGTCACCTTATACTCTAGTTTATGGGAAAGAAGCTATTCTACCCACGAACATTTTACTCCCATATTCTCAGTTAGCCCAAGCATCATGAGTGTCTGGTAGTGAGGTTTTACAAGCTCAAATTAATACCTTGCTAAAGCTGGAGGAGTCTAGGCTCAAGTCTAAGGAGAGGTTTAAATACCAGTAGGAGGTTGTTAAAAGGTGGTTTGATAAACATAAGTCCGGGAAGGGAAGTTTTGAAGTTGGAGACTTGGTTCTTAAGTGGGATCACCCGCATGATGAAAAGGGAAAACATACAAAGTTTCAACACCTATGGGTTGGCCCATTTCAGATTGCTGAAAAGTTAGGCCCCTTGACTTATAAGTTATAGGATTTACAAGGGTGGAAAGAGAATCTGCCGGTCAATGGTTTGATTCTCAAACCTTATTTCACTTAGTACTGTAGGAGCTCTTTGTACATAAATAAACTTTTCTTTTTAGTTTCTGATTTCTTTTAGTTTCTGATTTCTTTTAGTTATATTTACTTTCTTTCTGTTGATTTTCTTTTCTTTGCATTTGATTTATTTCAGTATTTTGGATTTAGTTTAGTTTTTATTTCAAAATAAGTCAGCCCAATCTTTTGGTGATTGGGGAACATTGGAATCTGGACAAACTACCAAATTTTAATCCAACAACTGCTCATTGTAATTTATGTATGTCAAAATTTGACCAGAACAAGATTCTTTATTTTGATAGACTGCTGAAGGGAAGTTATTTTAAGAACACATTTAAGTCCTATTTAAGCCCTATAAAATAACTAAGGAAGATGAAGTCTAGAATACTATTTTGGGGCTCCATCCACTTTCACATTAATATATGTCCTAGGGAGCTTGCCGCAAAAGACCCATGGAAAGGAAGCAGAACAGACATGTGTATGGTATTCAAAATAATCCCATGCCACAAAACAAAAGCCAAAAATCTTATCAGAGCAAAATTCCAGAAAAAGAAAATTTATATCAAAAGATATATTGAAGACATAAGTCTGTAAAATGATTGATTGCTCAAAATATTCTTCTCCATTCGTAAGTTGAATCAAATCATCACTCACACAAAAGGACACTATGGATAGAAGAATCTGAATCAAATCTCGAAAGCCAAAGAAACAATCAAAGAAGAATCTAAAGACAAAAGTCTTAAGCATCAATGAATGCAAAAGGCATGTGTAACACCCCGGTTTTGACCCTATTGCATTAATGTATATGATGTAAATATTATATCGAATCATGACAAGGAGCTCAAGGCCAAGGCCCTGTCATTGATTAATGTTTGGTATATAGGTGATCATCATTGATGCCTATGGTTTCTATGCTAAGTCAATGCAAATTAATGAAAAACCCACAACCAACTATGTCAATGCAACAAATAATGAGATGGGGGCATGATTTTCTAAGGATAAGGGGGTGGGAATGTTAACCTTGAGCTAGTTTGGGGAAAATCCATGTATCATGGGGATAACCCATTAGAACTGTCAACTACCCTCTTTCTTGTCTTTTCTTCCCAACCATTTATTCTGCCAGAAGGTGGTTGAGGTAGTTATTGCTTGGAAGGGGAAGAGTATGGGAAAATTCGAATTGAGCAGAGCACCCAGTTTTGGAATGTCGTGTTTTACTTGCATGGACAAAAAAACACAAGAACCGTATGCCAGTTTTGACTCACATGTTCATGTTTTGGATTTACTCTCACGTTTTGAGAGCTATGGGACGTTCTGCTTCATTCATTCACCACCATCTTTGTTTCCCATTGGAGTGACATTGTGGTAGCAATGAAGCTCTTCCTATTTGTATCCTTCACGTTCTGTGAGTGTTTTTCCCTTGGAAAGACTATGATTGCTATGTTGCAGTGTTGTCTTAAACTACAGAGTGTATGAGACCCTGTTACTCGTGTTCTAGAGTAAAGCCGATGTTGTGGAGTTTCCCTATGGTTGTTGTGCTGTGCACCCTGGTTCGGGTCTGACCTATGTACAAGACTTAGGAATGGGAGAGATGTAGGACGTGCTTGATAAACCTAGTGTGGAACCTCACGATAAGATAAGAGTGGCGGGTAAACCTGCTATGCACATCCTGAAGAGCACTGGAAGGGAAGGTGTAGCCCGAGAGATTGTGGAGCAGAGAAGGGGACACTTCCTTGTGTTGGGTGTGTAGGAAGTGGGGAATCCAGGCCAGATAGGTCTTGTGAAGGTGTTCTGAGCTCTGTAGATGAGCTCACTAGCTTAGTAGTTCTTCTTGCTCATTGCCTTGGAATCCTGATAAACCCAATGGGAAAGATGGCTTGGCTGGTAGCCTGATAAACCTATCTATTGGCTTGGATGTGTCTTGTTGCATTTCCCCTTATGGGTAACCTTTGGTTAGGTATCCTGATAAAACCAGCAATGAGATGGCTTGACTGTGTATAGTCTGATAAACCCATATGTTGGCTTGACTGGTCCTTAAAGGTGAATGTTGGCTTGACTGTGTTCAGTCTGTGATACCTAGCTGTGAGATGGCTTGGGTGAGTGGCTTGTGAAACCCATATGTTGCAATGTTTTACCTTGCAGCCTGATAAACCCAACTGTGTTGGCTTAGCTAAGTGTTATTGCACCTTGGCTATGTATGATTCTGGTAGTGTTCCCTTATTCCTTGAGGAAATCATGTCGAGCTTGGGGGTGGTGGTGTTGCTAAGAGATTAATGAGCGCATTGGCCTATGGTTGGGTGGAACGTTGCAGCGACATAGCTGGTTGAGGGACAAGTTCTGTTCAAGATAAGTGTTCTTGTCTATGTTATTCTCTGTAATTATATTTCTTGTATTGTAAATTGCCTGATGGAATGTGATGAACATGTTGTTGTGTTGAATTGATGCATTGTTCCTTTGAATAACTGCAAACCATAGGCATCTATCTATGTTTTCCCTCAATGCATTCTGAACTAAGTTGCAGGGTAGATTAGCTAGATCAGTAATGGCATGAATGATCAAATCGATCCAACAATTCAGTTAAAAAGTTGAGTTTCCTGCTAGAAATATTCCTTTCCGCAGTCTGCGGTATGTCGGTTCGTAGATCGTGGTTTCTGTAATTTTTTCCTTCCGCAGCTTCCCTGCCGTAACTTGTGGGATGCGAGATGTGGGATGTCTTTTTGGAGAATTATGGATTTTCGCATTTTTCGTTTTGCAACGGTCCTTTCCGATGCGGGATGCAGGATGTGGGATCGCGATGTTACGATTCCCAATTCCCAATCCCGCAATTCAAGTTTCCACATCGACAATATTCACAGGATGATTGTCCGCCGTTGATCTGTTCTCGATGCGGGATGTAGGATGCAGGTTGCGGGAAGGGAGATTACAATTTTCATAACTTTCGATCCTGCAACTCGGGCTTTCCGCACAGTTGATTTTTACGGGTGGATTCAAAACCGTCGATTTGGTTCTAGTCTACGGGACCATTTGGGATCGTCAATTTCTGTCGCGTTTTCTCTCCGCTGTTCGATATCCTCTGAGATATTTCTTTACAGATCGTCGAATTGATCAATGGGAGACGGGAGGGAGTGTGACACTATTGGAAAGGTCGAGAAGTGGTTCACGACCATGCCCTTTGTTTCGATGAATAGTAAAGGTTCTCGATGAAATTTTTAATTCCGCATGATAATGGGGTATGGGTACATGACATTGTGGTATCAGAGTTGCGGGTTGCAGCATTGGGCCTGGATGGGACGGAAATCAGTTCACAAAGCTGTCGGTTACAACATTGGGCCTAGATAGGCCATGTGACAGTAAGTAAAATGGTTTTGAATTTGAATTACTGTGTATCTAACAAATAGTGTTGATAACACATTTTGCAGAATCATAGTACATTTTGGAAAAGTGGGTTGTTGGCTCAGCCATGAGAACCTATGACAGATACGAGGCATGATATTCCTATGAGCGTGTGCAAGATGCTATGGGGGAAAACATCCAAGCCGAAAATGATGATATAGAATCTAATGGAAGGATATTTCAAGAGACACCGCCGGACATTGCAGCGACCATGAGAAGCCCGATTAAAGCTTAGGAAGAGCAGCATTAGCTGAATGCTGCCATGTTGTAAAGTTTGATAGAAATCCAGTGACGGATGAGCTCGAGACGACGTCCAAAAAATCCAGAAGGTAGTAAGAGTAGTACCAAAAGAAGGAAGAGGTCTCATAGTGAGTCATCTGAATCCAAAGGATCCACTGAGGATTCTAGATCTTCGTCTCATAGGGAAAAGAGAAGGAGACGTTATAGGAACAACTCATGGGATGAGTTTAAGAAAGCAAGGCTACCTACCTTCAATGGTGAGAAAAAGAATGGTCAAGAAGCCGAGGCTGGGCTTCTTGGGATGAGGAAGTATTTCCAAGTCTAGTACTATTCAGGAAATATGAAGGCTAGAGTAGCCATCTTCAATTTGACTAGTAGGGCATCCATATGGTGGGAGCACTACAGGCAAGTGAAGAAGATTAATGAAAGGAAAATTGTGTGGAAACAGTTCCAGAAGTACTTCAAGAAGAAATACCTCTTTGATAGGTACTGCGATGACAAGATTAAAGAATTCCATGAGCTGAGATTGGGACAATAGACCATGGAAGAGTATGCGAACAGGTTCCTAGAAATGTTGAGATATGTCAGGTATATCAAGGCTGAGAAAGTGAAAATCTAGCGTTTCCTGAGTGGATTGCCTCAGTATTACAAAGACAATTGAGTTTTATGAGCCTAGAAATATGATAGAAACAATAAGGAAAGCTAAGTATTGCTATGAGCAAAGCAGAGGAAAACCTAACTATCAGAAAACTTGGAAGGATAAGAAGAATGAGAAGTCTGACCAAAGGAAGAAAGGTTTTAAACCTTCTAACTTCAGAAATCAGCAGATTAGAGAACCACTCCAATGTTGGAGATGTGGAGGAACCCACATGCGCAACAATTTCCCACTCGAGAATGAGAGTGCAAGGCTAGCTTACAACCTTCAAGAAGCAGAAATAGTGGGTCAAGTAGTGAGGGTCATCCCTAGGATTTAGGCAGCGCTAGAGGACAGCCATGCAGATCACCAGTCAACTATGGTTGAAGTTGTAGGTAAGATTGCTGAGCAATCTGTTTCTATTTTGATTGACTCTGGTTCTACCCAAAGTTACATTACTACTAGAGTAGTGGAGATTTGTGCTTTCAAGAAAGTGAGGCATAGAAAATCATGGTTAGTTCAGCTAGCCATTGGAACTAAGAGAAAGGTTAGTAAAGTGGTAGAGAAGTGTCCATTAGTGATGAATGGATTGGTCACCTGTGTAGATCTAAATGTTCTACCCCTTGGTTCCTATGATTTTATCATTGAAATGGATTGGTTAGAAGCTCACAGGGTAAAGCTTGACTATTACCATAAGACTTTTGAATGCATGGATGAAGAAGGGAACCCCAGAGTGGTAAGAGGCATTCCAAAGGTGATTTCTATGAGGTAGATTTCAGCAATGCAGTTGAAGAAGTTCTGTAGGAAAGGTTTCCAGTTGTATGCAACTCATATTTTGGAGGCAATAGAGAATGAAACTCTTGGGTTGGAGGACTTCCATGTATTGCATGAATTCAGGGATGTTTTTCCTGATGAGATTTCAGGGCTTCCTCAAAACATGGACATTGATTTCATGATTGAACTTGTGCCAGGAGTAGCACCAGTGTCCAATACACCCTACATAATGAGTACGCTGAAAATGTTAGAGCTGAAGATGCAGCTGCAAGAGTTGTTGGAGAAAAAGTATATCAGGCCGAGTGTGTCCCCTTGGGGAGCACCAGTTCTATTTGTAAAGAAGAAATATGGCACACTTAGATTGTGTATTGATTACAGACAGTTGAACAAAGTCACAGTAAAGGACAAGTGTCCTTTGCCTGGGATTGATGACCTCTTTAATCAAATGAGAGGAGCAAAGGTATTTTCCAAGATTGACTTGAGGCTGGGTTACCATCAGGTGAGAATCAAGGATGAATACATTCATAAGACAACCTTCAGAACAATGCATGGAAATCATGAGTTTGTAGTGGTACCATTTGGTCTCACAAATGCACCAGCTACATTTATGTGCCTTATGAATAATGTCTTCAACAGGTATTTGGACAAGTTTGTTCTTGTTTTACTTGATGACATTCTTGTTTATTCTAATAATGAGGAAGAACATGAAGAGCATTTGAGATTAACATTACAATTGCTTAGGGAGAATCGGTTGTATGCAAAGTTGAGCAAGTGTGACTTCTAATAGATATAATTCAATACTTGGGTCACATTATCTCAGAAGAGGGTATATATGTGGACCCTGACAAGATTGAAGCCATTATGAAATGGCCTACTCTAAGAAATGTGACATATGTGAGATCTTTTATGGGACTTGCAGGATACTATAGGAGATTCATTGAAGGATTCTCCAAGGTTGCACATGCCATTACTTCTTTGCAAAAGAAGGGCATAAAGTTTGAATGGACAGTGAGGTGTGAAGAAAGCTTCCAGTAGTTGAAGAATATTCTCACAAGTGCACCGGTTTTGAAAGTTGTAGACCCAACGAAATATTTTGTGGTCTGTACTGATGCATGTGGTCAAGGGCTTGGAGGAGTCCTTATGTAAGACAACCACGTGATATGTTATGAGTCCAGAAAGTTGAAGGAACATGAGAAGAACTATGCTACTCATGATATGGAACTTGCAGACATAGTACATGCTCTCAAGATGTGGAGGCATTTGTTGATGGGCATAAGATTTGAACTAAGGACAGACCATTATGGTCTGAAGTATTTGTTTGATCAACCTACTCTGAATGCTAGGCAATCCAGATGGCTGGAGTTTTTATGTGAGTTTGATTTTGAGATCAAGCACATAAAGGGGAAAGAGAATAAGGTAGCTGATGCACTCAGTAGGAAGGTGTAGGAAATGCATGTGGCATCCGTTAGTGTTTTCAAATCGGAGTTGAGGCAACAGATTGTTAATCATGTTGCTGAAGATGAATTGTATGTGCAAGTTAAGGACAAATTGCAGTAGCAAAGTGTTGAAAAGAGGTATGAGGGATGTAAGTTGGAAGAAGATGGACTTCTTACTTACAAGAACCGAATTTACATTCCAAATGTAGCAGGTTTGAGGAGAGTTGTTATGAACGAGATCCATCAAGCTCCAATTTCTAGTCACCCAGGATATCAAAAGACAATTGCTACAGCTATAAAGCAGTACTTTTGGCCAGGAATGAAAAAGGACATGGCTGAATACATTTCCAGGTGCATGAAATGTCAGCAGGTGAAGGTTGAGCATCAACACCCAGTGGGTTTGTTGCAGCATTTGCCAGTTATCGAATGGAAATGGGAAGTTATTTCCATGGATTTCATTACAGGATTGCCAATGACTTGGAGACAACATGATTCATGGTTGAGGTGGACAAGTTGACAAAGGAAACACATTTTATATCGGTTAAGTCTACACATAAGATTGATGACATTGCAAAGATCTTCATGAAGGAGGTTTTCAAATTGCATGGATTGGCAAAGGCAATAGTATTTGACAGAGATGTCAAGTTCACTTCTAATTTTTGGAAGGGGTTGTTTGCGAATTTGGGTACAAAGCTGAAATTCAGCACTGCCTACCATCCTCAGACTGATGGGTAGACAAAGCGGGTAAATCAAGTGCTTGAAGACATGCTTCGCATGTATGTGATGGACAAACCAACCAAGTGGGAAGATTATTTACACCTGGTAGAGTTTGCTTATAACAATGGACAACAAGCATCCTTGGGGATGAGTCCATATGAAGCTTTGTATGGTAGGAGGTGTAGGACACCAATGACTTGGGATAATCCAGTGAACAGAGTTGTGATTGGTCCATAATTGCTCAAGGAGATGGAACAGGAGGTTGTAAAGATCAGGCATATTATGAAGACAGCCCAGGACAGACAGAAAAGCTATGCAGATAAGCATAGGGTAACAGAGAGTTCAATATTGGGGATCATGTTTACCTCAGAGTGAGGGAAAAGAAGAGTTCCTTGAATCTTGGGATTTGTGCCAAGCTGTCACCCAGATACTGTGGGCTGTTCGAAGTGCTTGAAAGAATAGGGCCAGTTGCATATAGACTTGCATTGCCTGCTAGAACTAGGGCTCATAATGTTTTTCATGTTTTTTTGCTTAAGAAATATATACATGACCCTAACCATGTGATAAATTGGGATGTGATTCAGGTGGAAACCGAGGGAGAGTTCCGAATCGAGCCAATGCGCATCCTCAACATGAAGGTCACCATGCTCTGGAACTGAGCCATAGGACGGGTAAAGGTGCAATGGGAGCACTACGGTCCTGAAGAGGCTACATGGGAGCTGGAGGATGCCATGTGATTGGCAAATCCGTTTTTGTTCAAATCTGTGGAGCATTGAGGCGATGCTAGTGTAGCATTTGATTCATTTTTGTAAGCACTGGGGACAATGTTATTGAAGGGGGAGGGGAATGTAACACCCCGATTTTGAGCCCGTTACATTAATTTATATGATGTAAATATTATATTGAATCATGATAAGGAGCTCAAGGGCAAGGTCCTGTCATTCATTAATGTTTGGTATATAGGCGATCATGGTTGATGCCTGTGGTTTATGTGCTAAGTCAAGCACGTTTGTAAACATAATGTAATATGCAAATTAATGAAAAACCCACATCCAACTATGTCAATGCAATGAATAATGAGATGGGGGCATGATTTACCTAAGGATAAGGGGGTGGGAATGTTAACCTTGAGACAGTTTGTGGAAAAGCCATGTGTCATGGGGGGAACCCATCAAAACTATCAACTACCCTCTATCTTGTCTTCTCTTCCCAACCATTTATTCTGCCAGAAGGTGGTTGAGGTAGTTATTGTTTGGAAGGGGAAGAGTATGGGCAAATTCGAATTGAGCAGAGCACCCAGTTTTGGAATGTCGTGTTTTGCTTGCATGGACAAGAAAATACTAGAACTGTATGCCAGTTTTGACCCACGTGTTCTCGTTTTGGATTTACTCTCATGTTTTGAGAGGTGCGGGACGTTCTGGTTCATTCATTCACCACCATCTTTGTTTCCCATTGGAGTGACATAGTGGGAGTAGCAGAGTTCTTCCCGTGTGTATCCTTCACGTTCTGCGAGTGTTTTTCCGTTAGAAAGACTGTGATTGCTATGTTGTGGCATTGTCTTAAACTACAGAGTGTATGAGACCCTGTTACTTATGTTCCAGAGTAAATCCGGTGTTGTGGAGTCTCCCTGTGGTTGTTGTGTTGTGCACCTTGGTTCGGGTCTGAGCTATGTATAAGACTTAGGAATGGGAGAGATGTAGGATTTGCTTGATAAACCTAGTGTGGAACCTCATGATAAGATAAGAGTGGCTGGTAAACTTGCTATGCACATCCTGAAGAGCACTGGAAGGGAAGGTGTAGCCCGAGGGTCTGTGGAGCAGAGAAGGGGACACTTCCTTGTGTTGGGTGTGTAGGCAGTGGGGAAGCCAGGCCACATAGGTCTTGTGAAGGTGTTCTTAGCTCTGTAGATGAGCTCACTAGCTTAGCAGTTCTTCCTTCCCATTGCCTTGGAAGCTTGATAAACCCAACGGGAAATATGGCTTGACCGGTAGTATGATAAACCCATCTGTTGGCTTGGCTGTGTCTTGTTGTGTTTGCCCTTGTGGGTAACCCTTGGCTAGGTAGCCTGATAAACCCAGCAATGATATGGCTTGACTGTGTACAGTCTGAAAAACCCATCTATTGGCTTGATTGGTTCTTAAAGGTGAATGTTGTCTTGACTGTGTTCAGTCTGTGATACCCAACTGTGAGATGGCTTGGCTGAGTGGCCTGTGAAACCCATATGTTGGAATGTTTTACACCGCAGCCTAATAAACCCAATTGTGTTGGCTTGGTTGAGTGTTATTGCACCTTGTCTATGTATGAGTCTTCTACTGTTCCCTTATTCCTTGAGGAAATCATGCTGATCTCGGGGGTGGCGGTGTCGCTGAGATATTGATGAGCGCACTGGCCTATGGTTGGGTGGAACGTTGCAGTGACATAGTTGGTTACGGGACAAGTTCTGTTCAAGATAAGTGTTCTTGTCTATGTTATTCTCTGCAATTGTATTTCTTGTATTGTAAATTGCTTGATGGAATGTGATGAACATGTTGCTGTGTTCAATTGTTGCATTGTTCCTTTGAATAACTGCAAAACATAGACATCTATGTATGTTTTTCCTCAATGCATTTTGAACTAAGTTGTAGGGTAGAATGGCCAGAATGGTAATGGCATGAATGATCAAATCGATCCAAGACTTCCGTTAAAAAACTGAGTTTCCTGCTAGAAATCTTCCTTTCCGCAGTCTGCGGGATGCCGGTTCGTAGATCGTGGTTTACGCAATTTTTTCCTTCCGCAGCTTCCCTTTCTTATCTTGCTAGAAGTAATTTTGGAGAATTACGTATTTCCACAGTTTTCATTCCGGAATGGTCCTTTCCGATGCAGGATGTGGGATCGTGGTGTCGCGAATCCCAATTCCCAATCCCACAATTCAAGTTTCTGCACCAACGATCTTTGCGGGATGATTGTCTGCCGTTGATATGTTCCCGATGTGGGATGCGGTTCGCAGGAAGGGAGATTGTAATTTTTGTAACTTTTGATCCCGCAACGCAGGATTTTCGTATCGTTGATTTTTATGGGTGGATTCTGAACAGTCGATTTGGTTCTAGTTTGCGGGACAGTTTGGGATCGTTGATTTTCGTCGCATTTTGCCTTCGCCGTCCGATCTCCTCTGAGATATTTCCTTACAGATCATCAAAATGATCAATGGGAGACAGGGGGGAGCATGACACTATTGGAAATGTTGAGAAGTGGTTCACGACCATGCCCTGTGTTTCGATGAACAGTAAAGGTTCTCGATGAAATTTTTAATTCTGCATGATAATGGGGTATGGGTACGTGACAACATGGGAATGATGAACAAACGAATGCATCTGTATAACTCTGCCACGATCCTGTGGTGTCATATATGGTATTAACCAAATATAGAGGTAAAATGAACTTCACCTTATTGCCCTAAAAGAGTTATCAAGAGTTTTAAACCTGGTTACCATACCCCTAAGGACGATAATTGATGAGATGTTCTAAAGCTTACATTCCTGGGAAAGTTTAGATTCTTTAAAAAGATCTTGGTAAGGACTGGGATACATTGCTCTAATTAAAGTGCCATAAAGCAGTTTGTGTTTTGAACATATAGTTTTTTCAGGGACCTGTGTTCACCAACGAGTTGCCAATTGCTGCAGCTGCAACCTCTACCCCAATTTTTTTATTTTATTTTAGGCACCCTTTAATTTTAGATTTTGATCTTACAAGGTTTTCCATGTATCCTTAGAATTTCTCTTTCCATGACTTAACTTTTTATCTTAAGTAGGTCTGAAATTTTTTGTTTTGCACCAACAGAAAACTTATTTTTTGTCCCGATTTATCATAAGAATTATTGATTTTCTGTCGACCCAACAGAGGAAATTTAGACTTCCCATCTGATTTCTTCCAGCTAATTTTTGCGATGTGTCGGAAAGGTTTTTGACTTTTTGCCGACACGGACTTTCCATTCGATTCTTTGCCTTGCCGATTTTATGACTTTTGCTCACAAGTTTAGGATTGGATGAAATTTGTTTGAGTTTGCACTCGACAGTTGTGGATGTTTTCAAACATGGGAGCCGATGCATCAAGCTGGTGTTCTTTCTTTAAGACCGATGGTTTTTTTATCGGACCATTTCAGTTATACCAGCTGACAGTGGGGGTTATATTTTTCATTCGACACTGACGTGGACAGATCATTTAAGTTTTCATTGCCGATTGGGGGATCCTTCATAAGTCTTCCGATGACCCTTGTGACGTATGTTTCCTGTAGAGTTTTTTGACAGTGTCAGCAAAGGTTTGTTTTCCTTCCCGAATAAAGTAGTGAATTTTGTTACTCGAAGCTGAATTTTTGATTCCGAAGCCTTAAAAAACCAAGCCGACGTCGTTCTTGCGGTTGGCCTTTGATGAAGTGAGCCGGTAGCCGCGACAGAATTCAGATTTCATAACCGATACTATTGGGTTTTATTTTTGTTTCATGCCGATTTCAAAGCGAAAAATTTGTTGGTAAGGTTATTTTTTTTGGAACCAATGATGTTTCATCGATGTGATTTCAATGCCCCAACAGTCGCATTTAATGATTGCCCCTTTTTTTTCTATATATAGTGTTGGGGGTTTTGTTACAGTTTATTATAGTGCATTACAATTTATTTCTATTGCACGTTTTGAGCACGCCTTATGAAAGTCTGCCACTTGGGCCCTACGCAGAGTTTGAGCCAGGAATTTCACCAACCTTCGAGCCACCTCATGCCAGGTAGGCTCTAATCCTTGTTGTGATTCCTTTGATTGGTAAACAGGATTTGAAGATTTTCCTTTTCTTGTTTTGGTGAAATAACGTGTTGGTTTTCGTTTTACAAGACTAGGGTTTTTCTTTTCTTTTCTCGCCATGGTTTAAAGGTTGTCCCTCAACCTCATAAGGATTTGTTGGGTTAGCTATCTTGTCCTCTGTGTTTTCTTAGACCTACTTTGCAACCGACCGCGTTTTTTTTTACCTGCTCCCAACTATTTTCTTGTCCATACCATTCAAACCTTGGACATGGGCAGCTCAAAGCCTTGGTTTTATAATGATAAGATTAATATGGGTCAAGTTTTTCACCAACTTTTCCTCGCTTGGTTCATTTTTATTTGTGGTGATAAGGGTTATCGAAGTCCCAATCTCAAAAGGCCATCGTTTTCCTTTGAATGCTAGCCTAGGTTTTAGTCCAGAAGTATTTTTCCCTTTGTGGTCGTTGATCAGTTTTCAAAGGTTTCAGGGTAGACCTAGTTTTGTTTCCTGGATAGTTTTTTCACACGGGGAGGTGTCTGTGTAGGGTTTTTCACCTTTATCTTTGGCTCTGCTCCTGTACCATGTTATAGAGCATTGTATGTTTCAGAGTTTTGAAATCTCAAAGCCAAAGTTAGATCTCGTATTGTGAGCTGATAGTTTCTTTTCGGCTTGACTTTGCATCGAATTTTGATAATGGCTAAAGATGATTCGGTAAAAGATATACTTATTTTTCCCCATAAGTACATATTTTGTTCCAAAAGAAAATCGATTTTGTTAGCTAAAGCTTTCATGTATATTTTGAAAATTTTACAGTAATTTCTCATTTTCATGTTTATATGTATATGGTTTCTAATTATACGGATGCTAAGTTATGTTTTGATATGATTTTGTTACAGCCTCAGTCTGCGCACATCACCATGCCCAAGAAGGGAAAGAAGAAAGCTAAGGTTACTGAAGAGGATTCAGACTTAGAAGTCAGGCCAAAGATAGAGGTAATTTATGAGGATACTAAGGCCATCACTGGAGCCGAACTTTAGTTCAAATGGGGGTAGATATACCCCATGATCAAGGACCAGAAGGTCCCAGATGCAGGTTTGGAAGATATTCCCTTGTATAAAAACATATTGAGATCAGGAATCACAAAAGTATCTGTGGAAATTAAGGCCAGCAATAGATTAATTTTACTCACAACAATTATCAATTGATCATGCAAAATCACTCACAAAAGAGACTGAATATGGAGCTGTAACACTAAATTGTATTAACTAAGTGTACAATAGCCAACCCTGTAATAACATAGGCTGCTGAATAAATAGAATACATCAAGAAATCAAATGCATGAGGAGGCATCCAAATCTAGCATAAAGCAGGCTTACCAAAAATAAGCAAATCCCCCATAGGTGTAAAAAGCTGATCCCAAATCTGTCATGGAGCTCACGAATTGGAAAAAAGGCATAGGCAAGCTAAATAGTGGTGGAATGGCAGCTCATACATTCTTTTGCATGGAGAAAAGAGAGGAGGATGTGTAGGACAAAAAACAAGTCAACCTCACCTAGTCTAGCTTTTCCTTTTGCCTTAAAACACTAAAAAAGCAGGCAATAAAGCAGAAAAAGCAGAAGGGCGCCTAGGAGGCCAGGAATAAAGCAGAATTGATTCCTTTAGCTCTCCCATGTGCTACATGAGTCAAATAGGGCAAGTTTGACCTCTATGGATAGGCAAATAGCAACTTGCACAAGGTGGGACACATGAACTAGGCAAATAAGACAAAAATAATGGAATTGATGTCTAAGTGGGTAAACTATGGGTTGATTATTCTAACAGTATCCACGTGACCCAATCTTTTTCCTTGCGCCGAGGTGATTGGATGGATTTTACCTAAGGTAGATGCGAGGGATATGATCATGTATAATGAAGAATGAAAAGGTTTTGCCTTATTTACCCCCGCATACATATTCAAAACCTATAGTCTTCCAGTCCCAGAAGTCAGCATGACGGACAACTGGATAAATGGTTTGAGCATAGATTATATCATATGTGCAAAGATGACGATGATAACAGGAAAGTCATTTCGGCAGAAGGCATTTGGTGAATATGAAACTGCCAGCCTGTGCACTCCATATAGACTTGTAGCTCTAACGCTTAATAGGATTTTGAGAAGGGCCAATGGGAAGTTTTATAAGATAGTATGGATACCACTAATGTATCATGTGACCATGGAAGGCACTATCTTCAATTGGGCATACATTGTAGCTAATAGCTTGTCTTCCTGCATATTTGCTGTGCTTGGAGGACTACTCCAATGAAAGTCCGAGTTCTGCACGGGGTCATTTTTAATTGACTGTATACTTTGTCTGTACCCATTCGAGAAGCTAAACTATAGATGGAAGGAGGGAAAAGCACCCATTTACACTACATTCCAGATTTTATGGGCCCACAAGTATCACAACTTCTATAAGCTTATCTGTGAAGAACTTCTGATGCCAATTTACCAGTTGATATTCCTCGAGGAGTGCAAATGTATGTCCGACGGTGAACTGGAAGTAGGAAGGGAATATGGGGATTATTTTTCTCAAAAGAAAGTACATATCTGAGGATGTACGAAGGGACTAGAGCTCCGTCACTGCTTCCAAAGTATGCCACAGCTACATTGTCCACAAGGAGGTGGTGAGATAGTTTTTCTTGGATGGATTCGGTCATTTTCTCTTTGACATGAAGAAGGCAGTCTATCCACCTATGCCTTTCTATGTCAGATGCTACAGGTTTTCAAAATTCAAGAGCGCACTAGAATTTGTGAAGGAACTAGAAATCTTTCACTTTGGTGAGAAATTTTTTCTTAGAAATGATTCTCAAGGCAAGGTTGCTGCCGATTGTGTGCTTATGAAAGTGAGTTTTGAATACTCTGGCCACAGCGATAAAGATGAGGATATTTTAAAGAATGCCTGCAATATGGCTTCTCTGAACAAGCACTTAAGACAAAAAATCACCACAACAAGAGGAAAAGGAAGCAACAAGAACAACAGTACAGAGCAGAAGAAGCTGCACAAAAGAAGGAAGAAGAAAGCCGAAGGTTAGTTGAAGGAGAAAATAAATTATTAGCAGAGGAGTCCCAAAGAGAAAAAGAAGAAGAATCCTAGAGAGAAAAGGAAGTAGAACAAAGTAAAAGAGTAGAAGAACAAAGGAAAAGTGAATCATAGGAGAGGATGAGAAAATAATCAGTTGACAAAGAGAGAGAGAGAGAGAGGCACAGAATGCAATAGAAGAACTAAGGAGAAAAGAGTAATAAGAACTAGAAAGGGAGAATTAAGAATAGGATGCTGCCCAGGACAATACAAAATATCCTCCTTCTACCTCAGGAAACATAATGATAAGTGGTCACCTCCCTTTAGTAGAATTAGGGTTAGTACCTTTCACACCATCCATACAAAATGCAATTGCATCCCCGGATAGGGTAGTATTTGATCCTAAACACAAAGCCATTGTTCGAAGGGTAGAAAAGAAGTTAAAGGTAGGCACCTAGCCTGAGGTGACTAGAGTTACTGAAAAACCTGTCTTGAAAGGTACATATGAAGATCCATAAATGTTGGCCTCGATTGGTGTAGCAGCTGCTCAAGAAAATGCTTATAATGTGGATAAATTGAAAGAAGCTGTATAGTATAAGGAGAAGGTGGGGAGAGTCAAGGACACTTTGATGAAATAAAGGGGTGAAAGCCGATAAATGAAGAGAAAACATGAGGCTACCCTTTCAGAGTTCGAGATGCTTATGGAGGCTTACCAGGTCTTAGAATCGGAAAAGGAGGCCTTGGTACAATCAAACACCATCATTGATGGATAAAAGAAAGACCTAGAGGGTAAGATTTTAGGGATAGAGGTACAAAGGGCTGCATATGATAAACAAGCAGAGGAGTTAAAGGCCCAAGTTGCAGAGTTGGAGGCACAAAATAGTTCTTTGGAGGTTCAGCTTAAGACAACAAATGAATGAAAAATTGATATCACCCCTCTCTGAGAGCACGCTCTCATGATTAGAAGAAAAATCTATTAGGTACAATTAAAGCTTGCAGATGAGGTTCACAAAATTAAACAGGTAGAAACTAGATTGCAGGAGATGTCAGTGATATCAACCGATTTCAGGACAAGAACATTGGAGAATGCAGAAATTATTCAAGGGTAGCTGACCTGGATAGAAACTATTGTAGCATGGCTGGCGTATATGCCACAGAATAATCCTTAGAATTTGAAGATCGAGTTCGAACTTATGGATTTCAACAGCAAGGCTGCTACAAGATTAACTGTCGGTGTTGAAAAAACACTGGATAAATGTGTGGATTTTTGTAAGAGGGTGCTCACAACACACAATAGATTCCAACCTTCTACGCAAAAATGATTCCAGGTATTTCCTGAGCATGAGGAACACTTGAAATACCTATAGGACAGTTTGCAGGAGGATGAAATTAGGATACAACAGGTTAAAGGAATTACTAAGAATGCGGTAAAGAGTTTGGTTGCACAAGCTGCAGTCAATAATTGTCTGCTTGAAGATCAACTCAAAGTAATCCCCCCCAAAGCAGCAGAGATAAAGTCACAGTTGTTAATCCATGAAGTAACAGTCAGATTATTAGAGCCTATGGACTTCAAGACTATTGCTGCAGAAGCCCCTGCATGGAAGGATTTCATTGGAGGGTCAGCTGGGCCCTCTAGAATTTATCTTATGTGCATGTGGCACTTTTTGTAGATTATCTCTTTTTATTTTTATTTTCCTAGTGCAAGTCACTAGAGGACAAAATTTTGTAATCGAAGAGTCAAGGACGCCTAAAAGGCTGGGGTAACTCAAAATTCACTTGTAAAATGTATAAATACGGGGTCGAATAGTATAATTAAGGACTTTTTCTAGCGCACATATGGTGAAGTATGAGAACTACTTCTTTTATAAATACAGAGAACCAAATTTTGCTGGAGGGAGGACTGTACAAGTTTCAAGATGGATTATGTCGATTGCTAAATGTTAACTATTTATGTTTTAGCTTGCTATATAACTGTGAGATCATTCCAATTTGTTGAATTATTTTTGTAGTTCATGAATGGTTTTATTTTCTATTATGAATCTCGTGCAATGAATGAGTAATGAATGTGACTAACGAATAGAGCTATCTTTGTTTATCTTTTATGTTTCAATTATGTATGTAGAATTTTCCAGCTACCTGTAGGATTCTACTTGCAATATTATAGTACATTACTTAGCTTATATAATTTTTTCTCCCCTGGGGATAGGTTAGATAGAATAGACTAGAATAGATTAGTTGTTTCTTTGATTTTGTAGAAGTGATTGTGAGGCAAGAGTGGTAAGACGGGAGGTAAGAACATGCGCAACTCTAGTGAGGTTCTTACTTATCAGTCACTTGCATTTAGTATAGGCACTTACATTTCATCCCTAAATATAAAATCATATAAACGGTGGACCGGGCCACAACCAGTAAAACAAACTTAAAACTTTCTTTTAATTCTATGGTAGTCGGGCTGCTAACCGGATGGATTCCCCATACCAAACGATAAAAAATCTAATTGGGAAAAGTTATTGGGGAGAATCCCTACTATCGATACCTAGGATTTTCCAGGCATCAACAAAACTATACCACGACAGAAAGAGAAGGACTAGCTATGGTATATGCTTTTCAGAAATTTCGACACTATTTGATGGGAGGACACTTTAAGATATATACAAATCATTATGCATTGAAATATCTGGTTAATAAGCCAGTGTTGGTAGGGAATATTTGGCGATGGCTTCTCCTCTTCCAAGAATTTGACTTTGAGATCATTGTTAAGCTGAGTCGACTGAATTCAGGACCATACCATTTGTCGAGGCTAGAAAGTGGAGAAGAGCATGGTAATCTCGATGATAGTATGCCTAACACAAAATTAGTTGCAGTCAAGATGTTTGATGATCATTATAGATATATTATACATTTCTTAACTATAGGATATTCCCCATAAGGATTCAATACTGCACATAAGAAACAATTAGTCATAAATGCTGTAGATTTCCAATTGATCACTGGAAAATTATACATGATGGTCCAGATGAAATTCTTTGTCGTTGTGTCTTGGAACATGAGCGACCAATGGTTTTGAATGAAGTGCATGATGGTATCGTAGGAGGGAATTATGTAAGAAAAGGGATAGTGCGTAAAATTTTACATGCTGGAGTGTAGTGGCCTACCCTACATGCAACCGCTAGAGCTTATTGTTGCAGCAGTGATATCCGCCAAAGAATCGAAAAACCGTCACGAGGAGATGAGATGCCATTAGTACCATAAGTAACTTTACATGCATTTGATAAATGGTTTATTTATTTTGTTGGTCCTATTAATCCTCAAGGGAAAAGAAGCAACACCAGTAAAGGATCAGATGGGATGAAGCAACACCAGTAAAGGATTGTATTGCTGTAAGATTTATATTTGACCATGTAGTAACCCAATTTGGATGTCCGAATATTTTGATAAGTGATCAAGGCACACAATTTATCAATCAACTAATTGAAAAATTAACTAAATTTCAAATTCAACATCAGAATAAAACACTATATCACTCACAAGTGAATGGTGATGTCGAGGCATTCAATAAGATTCTGGAGAACACATTGACGAAGATCTGTAACGTTCAAAGAGATGATTGGAATTAGAAAATCCTTGCAGTATTATAGCCTATTGCACCACCTGTAAAAAGTTGATAGGCCAGACTCCATTTTGATTAGTTTATAGACAAGAGGTTGTCATGTTTATGGAGTATATTATACCCAATATAAGAATAGTTGTGATTACTGACATGACTGATGTTGGTGCTGTCAAAGAAAGATTGTTGAAGGTTGTACAACTAGAAGAAGATATATTCTTCGCAGGATATCATCAAAATGTTGAGAAGGTGTGACATAAAGCTTGGAATGACCGACATATTAAGAAAAAGCAATTCCAGATTGGAGATATTGTTCTTCTCTATGACACTAAGTTTTTTAAGCATCCTAGAAAGCTTTAGACACATTGGCTAGGATAGTATATTGTCATTCAGATAACTGAAGGAGGAGCAGTGAAATTGTATAAATTAGATGGTACACCGTTCAAAGGATTAGTTAATTGAAGCCGAATAAAGCCTTATGAGGATAGCCACACTTCGGTTGACTGGTAGTTCAAAAAGAGCTTGAAAAAAATTGAGTGTTGTTGTCGCATAGTTTATGAGTGTTATTTACGCCAGTTTATGAGTGTTTTTCAAAAATAATATTTTTCGTCGCAAACTATATGTATGTCACAAAAGGAAGAAATTTTGTCGTAGACTATACGTCAGTTGCAAAAAGAAGAAAGTGTCGCAAACTATCTATCTGTCATAAAAGGAGAATTCTATTACAAGTTATATGCCTGTCGCAAAAGAGTATTTGTTATTGCATGATGGATTTATGTCACATATGGCAATTGGATGATAGCTAATGTGAAGGAATGAAATATTTTAGCAGCGTGCTTTTTGGTCACATCTGCCATTAATGCACAATAACTACCGATAAATTAACAAACGAAGTGACAGTTTAGTTGGTAGTTTCTTTCAAATGATTAGAACGATTGACCCATGTGACATAATTTGCCACCACCTTTCCATTTATTACAAGATCATGTGAGTGAATGAATGGTTGAACTTGTTGATATAAAACATCTTCACGTCGGAGTTTTGTCATTCTATTGCATCTGACTGATTGAATTTTCCGCGCTTAACTATCTGTCTACAACTATTTGAGTTGAGACAATTTTTTATAGAGCATGGTCATTTCTATCTCGAGCACAAGCACCCTTCAATAATTCGATGTTGAGATTCCCTCACCTACACCCATCATGGAAGAACAGACAAAGGTTGTGTCACATTCGTCAGTGATCCTAGAAGTTGTTTTACGACCAGACCCACCCGACACATCAAGAAGGAAACGCTATGGCCATGGAACTGGCCGCAAGAAAAGAACAACACCTCCACCTGGAGATGAAGCAACAGGGTTGGCATCCATGATGCCCGACTATGTTCTATCGAGGCCATTTGAATAACCAAAGGTTATTATTGGTAATAATGTGAAGTATTATTTGGTATCATCGTTCATTCCTAAACGAGTTTGGGTGACGATAAATATTCTCCCAAAATCGAAAAAAATGGGATTCATCGACCACAACCTATGCAAGTTCCTGAAACTTGCCATGGACAAATGTATGAATATTGTCAAGGAAATGAAGGATGGCTCGATTCACATTGTTCCAATGGAATGGGATAAATGATTGGATAAATTAGGTCTATTGTTGCTAATGCACATGCCACATTTCAGTCGCACAATAGAAGTTAATGCATATGTAAAACAATTACTAGTGTGTTTTCATGGAGGATGCCTATGGATCGACAGAAAAATATCACTTGATTTCGAGCTAATAGCATCAATCATAGGACTCCCCCTTGCAGGAGTCGACCCAACACCCTTTTTAGCTAGAAAGGACTAGGACACAACTTTGGTCAATAGAATGAAGGAAAATTATAATCTAACATGAGATATGAGAGGCTTTTCTATTGTCTCCATCAACAACACTATTGTTCGACTCGTAACCAAGGTCTTATCTAGCAAGTTGTTGCAAAAGATGCGACCGAAGCAGTGTACAATAGGTACAATCACTGCGGTAGAGCAGTGCACAGCTGGTTTCCATATGAACTGGGCAACATACTTATTAAATAAGTTACTAGCCAATGTCACCGATGCAAAAGATAAAGGTAACCCCTTTAATTACTCATGGATTTTAATTCTCATTTCCTTTGTAAAATGGGCAGAACCACCAAAATACCAAGGGGTAGATGTCCCTATGCCATGTAGAGGATCCTGATACCAAAATATCTGGTTCAACAAAGAGAACCCATAAATTCATAAAGATAACAATGTTGACTTCTATCTACAAGCTGAAGCAATCTGATATTTTGTTAAGAACTAGTCGAGAATAATGGAGGAAACCGTTAAGCAGTTTCGAAATATTATAAGATTTTCAGTTAGGGCTCACCACATATTTTTTTAGCCCTGACAAGACCCCATAACCAGTGGTTAGCGATGCAATTTCAACTAATCATTGAAGAAATTGAAGCCATTATCTAGGATTGTCCTGAAGAATGGCGGTTACCTATCACAAAGGATCAACTCTCTGTAGAAGAATCATTGCGACATGATGACCCGTTGGAAAAGAATAATGGAGATCAAGGAGGTGATCCACCAGTAGAAATCCCAAGGATATCTCCCTACAATAGTCAAGATGAATCTAGCGTGACCCCAACAGATCGAGAGTTGGGTGAGAAAATAGAAAGTTCAAAAAAGACTAAGACGAGTCCCAAGAAGAGGAAGGCAAAAAAATCATTTGGGATTGTCAGTCTTATAAATGATGATTATAATATCCTCTCATATAGAATGGAAGAAGTTGCAAACCAAAGTTGTAGGAAACAAAACTGGTAAGCAATGTTACTGATTTACTGCAGGTACTTTGTATTGCAGTGAGGTAATATGCAATATTTGGACAGCTAAAGACATCAATTAAAACGATTTCATCGCGCAAAAAAACACTCAAGGAGATTGAGAATAAATATAAGACTTAACAAGATGACAGGAAGCGACAAGGAGCAGTCGTCACACTAACTTGTAGCAACTTAACAGATGAAGGAATCACACCAGAAATGTTTATAGAAGCGAAATTCTTTAGACTAAGTGAAGTCGTTGAGAACCTTCGTAAGTAAGTCGCAGAGTTGGAATCCAAAATGACACCCAGTACACCTCCATAGGTACTGGAAGAGCGAAAAAAGGCAGCCACTGAGGTTATACAAACGATGCAAGAGACAAAAATACTATGTGATAAAGCAATCGAACAAGTTTCCCAGTCATGAAAATCCTTGATCGATGACACAGAGTTAGAGTAGGTGACAAAGCAGTTGCATACCGTTGAGGTAAAATTTACCCAATTAAAGAATGAAGTGGAAAATCTATAGACAATAGAAAATATGGGCAATGTTGATGTGAATAAACTACAACAACAAGTAGACAAACTGCACACACACCAACATAAAAGATCAGATTGTGTCATAGAACTTCAAGCAGAAGCATAAAAGCTAACATGTATTATTCAACCTGTTGATCAAAAGGTCCAAATAGATTTGGATTCGACATAAATGACAACTTCAGAACATATCGGTTCCGAACTTGTGGAAAAATTTAAGATGATATAGGAGGAAGCGCAACAGGAAACAAATCACATCGTGAAAATATTTCAAGATTTTTAGAGCAAGGTTGCATTGACTGAGATTTCTGAATAATGTAGCTTAGGATGATGCATACGTGAGAGTTGGGGGCTTGTTGGCCCTAGGAAAATTTAGACATAATTTTGCTCGAAAAGATGAAGATTTTGGTCACAAGACAAGAAAATACCTCGACGGAAAAAGTCACAACAGAAGAGGAAGAAAGCAAGTCGAGACAAGGAGTTGACCTAGTTTTAGTAAAGAGTTAGTTAGACTAAAACCTTGCTTTTAGTATTAAAAATGATTATAATTTTGGCCGATAGTGCCTATTTTTATATGTAATGGGACGGGTTAAATTAGAAAGACAACCTGTCAACTGGCAGTTGAGAGTTAGTCGATGGTTAAATCAAGAATTGTAAAAAGATTATAAAAGAGTAAATCCAAGCTTTGTGTGGACAACAACTGGAGGAAAGAAAGAAAGAGTTGTAATGCATAAAAGCATTGATCCAAATTGTGTGTGGATCGGGTGGGGGGGGATATTCAAAGAGTGAGAAGAGAGAGAGACCAAAACCAAAGAGCATGAGATGAGAGAAGAATACATGAATTGTGCAGAATATCAAAAGAAGGTTCTACATGTAGAGTGTGTATACCAAAGGAGCTAAACCATTTCTCATACCAGATGAAGAGCACCTTTCTGGATTTTCCTGGATGGGTTTCCATGTTATATATTGTTTTTATGTGTTTTTAATGTCTGTGTTTGTGTGGAATGCAAATCTTTGGTGAATGAGACAATTTGAATGTGTTGCGTAGAACCTGTTGTGAATGAACTTATATATGTTCGTGTGTGTGTGTTGCACATATAAATGAGTTAAGTACGTGTTAATGCTTTATGTTATATACTGTTATCTATGTCAACGGATCAATAGGTTATCATCTTGAATGAATGTATGAGATAAAGTTCTATTCCAGGTTTCGAGCGTGTTGTCTGATAGTTTTGTAATAGGGAAATCCTTTTCATAACTGTAGAAACTTGGTTATGGCAGTTCCCAATAAGATATCTTGGGTGAGACTTCATCTGCGTTGTAGGTGTTGTCGACAGAGATATCCCCTATCAGGTCGACATCTTGGGTTTTGTTGATGAATAAGGATTTGAACCTGGGACGACATAAATCACACCAACACCATTCCTTATCCAAGGTACATGAGGGCGAATGGCTAGGATTCGATCATGAATGTTGAGAGAGTTGATCTAAACAATTCACACGAAGGTAACATGCATTTGGGTATCATTGTTGGAAAAAGAAAATAAAGTCATCAACCAGGAATAAAGGGATTCCAACAACCCATATTTAATCACTCACATTGACCAAGCAATCATGACCCTTCTTGCACAAAGAACTGATCAAGGCCTATTATTAGGAGCACTATGCGAATGACGGAGATTAACCCGGGGTTGAAAAGAAAAGTGGATCAATGGATGTGATGATATATAGGATGTGATGGTAAAGTAGAGGTAGAAAATTACATGGCCTCACATGGTGATGACATGTGGGTTCCCACTACCATGTTGGCAATTGCATGTCATGCCAACAAAAATCAAAGGTTGATGGAGTGCCATGAATATGAACATGAGTAAACATAAAGGGGGAAATGAGTTTAAGCTTGAATTCCATGTGCAATAAGATTGCAGGCAATGATGAATTTCATGTAGTAAGTTGCAACAACCAGCCACTATAGGTTAGTGCAGTTATAATAACAATGTCAAATTGAGCAAATTCAACAAATTTTCAAGGGCTATAATTTTTATCTCATAAATCAAAACTGAGCAAGAGTATAGTCATTGGAAATATTATTCCAAGGAGAATAGTGTTGGTAAGTCATTATGTAGAAAAATATATAGGATTATTTCAAGAAATTGATAGAACATAGCCTCTGGGCTTGATGGGACAATGCAATTGTTAGTATATATAATTTCCAAAGTACATTAGACTTGGTAAAATAGGTTATGATGATAAGGAAGTGTGACAAAGGTCAAATCAATGAAGCATGATTGTATGAACATAATAAGGGTACACTCATAGTGATGTGGAAACACAATAGAATGAGACAAGCATGGTTCAATTGTATGATGAATAGTAATGTGGATGACTGTCAAAGTTTCTTGAACCCGAGAAAAGAGTTTTATGGTGGTATAGGAGCATGCTAGATGTAAGATTGAATCTGGATGTCTACAAATGTATCCATGATGATGCTTGCATAGTTGTATGAGGATGTAGTGAAAGATAAATGCAAGGTAAAAGTGGTCGCTCGTAGGCAAGTCAAATAACTAGTCTCAGGTGGGTTGGATATCCGGTAATAGGATGGTACTATTAATATGCATGGATACTCATTTATGCAAGTAGGAAATCATTGATTAACAATTATGAGGAATTAAGAGAGGTTTTTGATACCTCAAGTAAAGTGCATGTCGTACATTTATCAAGATAAAAAAATATGCATCAAGTAGTGTAAGAAGAGACATAAGATCTCTTGGTAATTGAAGCTTGAGTAAGATTGGTCACAACATTGTAGTGTGTTGAAAATGCTACAAATGAGGCATAAATAAAATTGAATATGATTCTATATATTGCGTAAGGGATAGAACATCCAGGAAGAATGTTGGATTAAGTCAAATGTTTTCAGGCCCAGGAGTAGTTGTCGTTGAATTTTTGGGCACCAATGCAGGCTTGGTGCAAGAGTGTGGGTGCATCAAATAATTCATAAGAGTGGGTGAGATGAAATATTAACCATCTGGTAGAACACCAAGGATAAGAGATCCTAGCCACCCGTTGGGATATCATACAAGGTATTGACCATTTTATGATTTGATCAAGAGTGTGTACAAGGAGTATGAAAGCACATGTTTTAGAAGTTCAAGGGTGTAGCACGAAGGAAAATATAAAGTAGTGGGGCTATACATCAGAGAAAATGTATTGGGGTCTATTCAGAAACAATAAGGATGGAGCGTTGATGGAAAGGTGTTAATTGTATGTTGGAGGGACATATCAGTGGTCAATATAGAAGGTCATTGGAGGAGAGTGTTGAAAAGTAGAGATGAAAGTACAATGACAAGGAAGACATCATAGGTGATTATTTGATGTGTGTAGAAGATGAACGGTTTAGAAATGTCGACAGATAAGTATGACAATGCATAAGACCATGGATTATAAAGGAACAAATTGAAGAGAATAGACATGGATCTCATGGTTGTTGTAGTTATCATTTGGTATAATAACATAAATACTAGCAGAGGTATGAGAAATACTAGTTTCCAAAAAATGACATTTCTATGTATAAAAGAAGGGTGTAAATCATAATCCTTTGGGATAGAGAAAGAAAACCATGTATTAAAGGTTGTTGAGCTTGGGAGATAATGTCTTCACAAGAAAAGGGCCATCAAAAGGGATTATATGGAGGGAATATACAAAGATGAAGAGTACATGTACCCCACTTATGAGATGGGTGAGACATTGTGACATATAAGCTTTGTGTACGATGGGAAAGGTTATAGGATATAAACCAACAACTTATGTGTAAATATCATAAAGTGAATGACGATTTTCCTTTCACCTGGGAGGTATTATCAAGGGAGTAAGGAACTCTATTGTGTAGATTGGTCCTGTGCGATAGAGTTTGTGACACGTTGGAGTTGGCCAAGAATTTTCCAAGGAATGCAGAGAGAAAAATTCCATAATTAGATAAGGTTAGGGGTAGTTATGTATAAGGAGATGTCAAGTTGGGATTGACTAATGAAAATTGGAGCAACAAACCTCAAAATTGGGCACAAATCAAAGGTGACCCAAAGCATCAAATATTTTTCAAGGATGCTAAGAATTAGTGGCAATATTGAAGGTTGCATGTGGCCAACAAGGAAAACATGCAACGAGAGAGATTTCCTCAGACTAAACCTCTATTTTGTTCATAGAGTAGAGTTGTACATTTTTAAAGTAGTACACATAAATTATGTATGAATTAAATATTGCTACTTGGGTGATAATATTGAAACTAATGATCAATTATGCAATTGGAAGAAAAGGCTATGGAAGAGATCAATTAAGTTGTGGAATTCTATGTTATGAAGGAGAACAGGGAGGGATAAATTCCTTGATTATTCTTTTGCATTGTTTATGTTTCTCTATATTAATAAAGAAGCTATGTGTAAATAAGATTTATGCCATGAGAATGATAAGAATGCAGGAGCGTAACATAGGTGGAATGCATATGCACTAGTAGGCATATTGAGAAATAAAATATGTGATAGAGTGCATGAGAACATGCTTGGGATGAATGCATGCGGTGTTTCTTATGGGATAAGAGTGATATGTTGTACTACTACAATGAATATGGCATGATAACTAAGTATGGTTGTTGTTTTGTTGTATAAGAAAAGACAATTAAGAACCTGATTGAATATGTTGATGATGCAATTGCTTACAGAGATCAATCCCACAATGGAATATGACAAGGAAAGAACTTGTCAAGAGGTTGATGGAGGGAATCAAGAAAGTTCCCATGAAACACCAACTACTCAAGTAACATTCAAGGTGTGGATGGAAACTGCAAAGGTATAAAATTAACCATGCCTTTATTGCATGAGCGATGAAGGATATTATTTTGTGTGAAACATATTTGAAATTTATGATTGAAATTTTATGTTGACATCTCATGGTGACTATATGTGTATGATATAAAAGAGATGATGGATATGTCTAGAGAAGGCATATGATGATTGTTGAAAGTTGGTGAAGATTGCTTCCTTAACGACATTGGAAATTTGCTAAAAACAAAGAGAACACCAAGGATGATGTTATTCCAAGGGGAGGAGATTGTAGTACCCCCAATTTGACGCTTGGAATATATTGCATCCATTATGTAAATGTTTTCCTTATTTGAGTTGTGTGGTTGGATCATCAAGCTAATCAGAATGTTATGTAAGCATTATGTTGATAAATAATATGAATATACCAAAATGGTTGTGTATGATGCACCAAAGGGGATATGATTCCATTAAAGGGGAAGAGGCAAGTGTTAGTTTTTCTAGATCTTATTAGATTGATTAGGATATTTGTCTGAAAGAATAACAAGTACAACTAGATGCATAAGATATAAGAGATACATTGTTAACAATAAAATTAACACCCTCGAAGATGATGGTCGAAAAACATATCTTCTTTTCGCCCACAACATGAATATCAAAATTTGGAACAAATTGAGAGCTTTGATCTCTCATCGGACCACTGCTTCTGCAAAGGAAGAAGGATGTGAAGACAAAGGTTTCTCTAAAAGAATTCAAGACCAAGGCTACTTAAGGGTCAAAACCTAGTTACCACAACTCATGGAGTGGAAAGAATACATGGCATATGTATTAATTGTCCTAAAACCCTGGAAATTCAAATAAAATGCCTAAAACTAAGGAAAGTGAGTTTTCTAAAGGAAATAATAAAAAAATCTTCAAAAATATTAAACCCACATTCATGGTTAGTGATTGGGGACACAAATCCCAATGCTATATAAGAAAGGAATATGAGGTGAAGGAAGGAGAACAAGTAAGAAAAGCAAAGGCATGTTGTAGGATTTGGAGGCTAGATAGAATCTTTTTCATATTTGGATATGCATGCTTGAACTTGTTCTCTAAAGGATTTAATTTAACTATGGAGGTCAAAACCGACCTGATTCAACTCTTGGTTGTCCATTTTTCAAGAAATTTGGCCTGAATCTAATGTATTTTTTCCTCTGAGATTGGTAACACCATTTTATAGAGTATACATAGCGTTACCACCCCATTAACACCATTTTTGGCTTACCTATGTGTGGCGCCATCTCTCCGTGCTTCAATACAACAGTGTCGTGCCCATAGTGAGGTAAAGTAACGAATCTTGATTTTTTTTTTTATGGTTAGATATGCAATTTTGGGTCATTTTGGTTGATTTGTGTTGTTATAGATGTCTTAGGAATCTTCTAAGATAGGTTTTAAACAGTACTTACCTCTCTTTCATCAATTTTTAGGATTTTTTTTGAAGAATTTTGAAGTTTTGTGTGCATGTGGTTGGAATTTGAAAAAGTCATGGTTCTTGAATCTTTATGGTCAGATCTACAATTTTTGGGTCATTTTGGTTGATTTTTCCTGCTGTAGGTGTATTAGGAATATTCTAACATAGTTTTTAGACAGTATTTTCCTCCCTTTTATCAAGATTTATAGGTTTTTGAAGGATTTTAATTTTTTGTGTGCATTTTGGCTTGAGTTTGAAAATTTTGAGATCACTGATTTTTGGCCTTAGATTGAGTTCTTTTGAGACTTTGCAGAAATTTAATTGAAATCCTAAAACACTTGTTAAATCCTATTATGACCTTTTAGGAGCATTTTTTAAGCATTTGGGGGCATTTCCCCTCAACTTTGGAAGGATTGGAAAAGTCGTTAAAAAACTAGGAAAAATCACTTTTAGAAGTAGTTCTTTTTAAGTATTATTCAAAGTTTTCCTTGAAAAAAATGCTCAAATCTGAAATTTTATGACATGTTTACCCTTGAAGTCATTTATTTCACTTTTTAATGTCTCAAATTTTGTTTAAATTGGTCATTTTTACCACATAGTGACATAAGGAAATTATTGAAATAACTAAAGAACATGAGATTGTTTCAATTTATGAATTCTTTTGGCCATGAATTTTGAATCCACATGGACTTGATGACCTAGCATAGAAATTGTAATCACCACTAAGACACTCTTCATACGATAATTTAATAACAAATTCACATAAATTCTCAAAATATGAACCTACCACTCAAGATCAGTTCAAACACAATGAGAGGATCTTTTTTGTCATTTTCAAGCTTCTTAAGATAAATTGTGTTCGAGACCTATGTATCCTCTTCACTCTCACCTTCGGAAGATATTGTTAAAGAGAAATAGGGATCTCAAGTGTAATAGATAGGTTTATTTTTGAGCAAAATTCTAAGCCACGAGTATCCTCTTCACTTGCGCTTTAGGGCGGTCATGTGAACGAGAAAGTGGATCTTAAGTGTAATAGGCATCCTTTGAAGTATTGAAGCATATTGTCGAGCCACAAGTATCCTCTTTAGTTGCACTTTCAGGCGGTCCTGTGAACGATAAAGTGGATCTCAAGTGTAAATGCTTGTCATGAAAAATCAAAATTGAATCACGTTCCTACATGTCCACATCAGTTTAAAAGACTTATTGGAAATAAGAAAAACATTGAATATTCAAACATTTTTCGTTTCTAATTAGTGATAGTTGAAGCTAACCTCTTGAACCCTTGCTAGAAAATTGAAAGTGATTTTATTTTGTAATATGCAAATCTAAAGGATCCCAATGAACCTCTTACCATCCCATAGTATAGAAGTTCATCAAATGAAAGGATAGGTTTATTAGCATTCGTGCATTAGTTTGGTTCGGTAACATAAGTCACAACACCATCAGTTTCACCACCACTCCTCTAAACTAATCGAATTACTGTTAAAAAAAATGCTTAATATAAAAACAACCAATATTTTAGCTTTGATATCACCAACACGATTAGGCTAGGGATCTGGGTTAAGATGTCGAGTTAACACTCCAAATCCACAAAACTTTGAAACTAGCATTGATTAAAGAGATTTAAATCCATTAGTAGAAAAGAGTGCTTGCCGAGAAATCACTTCTAACACAAGTGTTAAGCACAAGGTCAATTTGAATTAGTAAGGGTGGTACCCCCCCACTTGCTTCTTTGGTGTGATATGAGCACATTACAGTATCTCGGTTAAGTGACAAGTCCTCGGGGTGACATCACTTTTTTGAGATATCTAGTCTATGTGAGTTATCCTAGACCAATGACTGTCCTACCCAGTCACCGATTGTGAGGTGGTAACCATAGTTTCTTTTCCTGGGGCATCACACATGTTGTTGTGAGTGGGGGACACTTTCAATACTCGAGAAAAACACAAGGTTGTTTCAGTTCCTTGGGAGGGTGAATAGCCAAGAGCTAACACTTGCACCCCTGGCAATTGAAGAACAATGTAAATGTTTCTTGTAACTTCACTATTTAGTAATTATTAAGGATCAATGTCCCTCAGGGGCTACTCTAAAATTCCAACTTTCCACTGAACCTCGATTTTTTGGAAAGAAGCTTGCTTGTTGCTTCCTTAGGGACATTTTAGTGGTGTCGACACTTTTTTGTTGTAGTTTAAAGTCTAGATTTCCTCTAGAATTGATTGATTACATGTTCATATATATTTTTCAATTCTAAAAATTCAAACATCAAAGTGGCTTCTGTCCTGATACGCCAATCATGGCGGCAGCGAGGTGAGTCACCATAAGTTGAAGGCCCTGATAAAACACATAGGCAGATACAAAAGCATAACTCAGAAGACTTTGAAATTGAACCATTTTTAAATTCAATTAAAAATAATAGAGAACATCAACATCAACCCAAATCCTGAATTATCTATAGAAACAGTTGATAATCTTGCTCCATTTGAAATCGAAATAATAGAAAACCATATAGTTGATCCTGCTAACCCACTGTTGCATCTTTTAGATCCAGTAATACTTGTGGTAAATGAATCATTGGATAACCTTAACCCTCTTTTCACATATCCAAATAACATGCAAAATACGACACTTAACCCTTTTGCTTCTTCAGAAGATCTAGGAACCACATCGGTTCGGTCCCAAATGGTGGATGGAGGAGGTAGTACCTCCAATTCAACCCCAATGAAAATCCCAACGGTTAATGTGCCTGTTAAAAATATAAGTTCAAACAGCACTTCAGTTCCTGTTGGTATAGTCCTAGGTTCCAATCCTTGAAGTACATCCACTTCATATACATTTATCCCTGCTGGAGGGTGTACCTTTCAAACTATGGGTTTCCCATATGGCGGGGCTTATCAAGGTCAAAACTTACAAGGAGTTAAGTTGAATATTTTTGGTCAATCTAATACTTTTCTAGGTTCCACTTCTAGAGGAAACTCTACACCTTAGAATGGTAATATTCCTAGTGGAGGAAATGGACCTTCGAACATGAATACCAATTAGAGCCATCATCCACAAATGAGTGGAAATGTCTGAGGAGGGTATCCTCCTACCAATCCTAACACAATGTCTGGGGGAAACCCTACACCTCAAACGACCACTATTCCAGGGGGCATTCCACCTATGAATTCTGTCTTAAACTTGAGTAGTACGGGTCTTAGAAGTAACCGATATTTTAGGAACCTACCCCCACAAGGGGGAATCTACATTGGAATACTTCTCAATTACAAGGACAATATCCTTGGAATGGTCAAATCCCAGGAAACTATCAACCTTGTTAGAGTCCACATCCACAAGGAGGTAATTTACCTTTCAATGCCATACCGCAATGGAATGGGAAAACTCTTGGGAATAACCAATATTTTTGGGGTCCTTCTATTCAAGGAGGAAATCCACCATGGAACATAAATCATACCCTAGGTGAGTGGAACTATCAAGTTCCACCCACATATCAAACACCTATGATGACACCTATCAGACACCATTTCTAGACACATTGAATCTACCCGATTTATCCCGGTTGACCAATGATCCTATTCTACATACGAATGGATGGCCAACCATACCAACCAAACTTCCTTCAGACATACCCAAGTTCGATGTACGACCAAGGAATGATCCATCAAATCATGTGATGAAATTTCATTATGGTGTTCATCAAATTCCCTAGTAGATGATAATATCAGGTTTAGGTTGTTTTGGTGGACCCTCACGGGAACCACCACAAAATGGTACATTGAATTGTTGTGTAATACATTCATAGATTTTTCATCTTTAGCCATTGTATTTTTGACACATTTTCAATTACCTATCCGCTATGAGAGGAGTATCAAACTTTTGACTTCGCTTAGGCAATCCACTTCTACTCACATCACTGATCATATACATGAGTGGAGGAGACGCCAAAGGCTTATTAAAGCATAAATGCCAGATCAATTCTTAGCAGATTGGTTTGTAAAATAATTCTTGCATACTCTTTCCAAATATTTATCTATGTCAAGAGCCACGACTGAAGAGCAACTCATTCAGAGTGCCCAATGAATGGATTTGATATATTCACAATCAGGCACACTTCATGATTTAATACCTCTTGCTGCAAGACCCACGTCCAATCCAACAAGGGCATCGAAAGGACCTCATGATGATGGTGTGATTGGTTCTGTCAGCTAAATTGATCAACTTACCCAACAAATCAGACAGGTTTTAGTTCAAAGTTCTCAACCCACTACTGGCTAGGCTAACCAACAACCTGCAAATCCTACCCAAACTTCAAAAATCCTTACGGTCCAAGCCACAGACCAAAAAGGAAAAAAGAAGGAACAAAAGAAAAATCCAAATGCTAATGTTGGGACAGGAGATGCACCTAAAATGAATAATCAACTGGAAGGAAATCATGAGAAACGAGAAAACAAGTATCGTTGCAAAATTTGTCAAAGAGATCATCCTACTCACCTATGCCCTCATATGGATGACTTTAATCAAATGTTGTCTCAACACAATACACCGGAACAACCTGCTGTGTTGACTCAAGATTTTCCACAACATCAACAAATGGTTGTTGCAACTCTGGTACCCCCGCACGATGGAAACCAAGCAAACCTTCGCCAAGGGGGTAACTAAGCAAACCCTCCACAAAGAGGTAATCCACCCATTTCCAACATCTTTGGAATAGGTCATGAGGTCAATATTAAAACAAGGGCTCATTCCTATGACACATTAGCTTGTGTTTTAGACTCATCATGATCAAAACCAAATGGCTCTCTCACTATAGAGAAACCAACCATTGACATAGTGCCTCAACCCCCAAAAGGGGTGTTAAGTAAATCAAAACATAACCCTAATGCAAGAGCAAGTCAAAACTATAGTATAGTGGAGGAATTATCTCAAGCACCTTGCACCATGTCGGCCTTGGAGGTATTACAAAGTTGTCCAACTCAAAGAAAATCACTATCGTCTTCCATTAGCGAAGTCAATTCGAATGATATTGGTTCGATCACCTTTGATTTAGAACAACTAACAAGTAGGATTCCATCACATGTCGCTTTTCAAATCAAAGTGTTGTCACATGGGATGGATATTTTTTTGAACTGTTATAGATGAAGGAGCCTCTACTTGTGTCATGTCTTTAGGATGTTGGAAAGGCTTAGGATCACCCACTTTGAAACCATTCAATAAAGTACTTAAAGCATTTGATGGACACTCGTTCCCACCTCATGGACTCATTACGGCTTTCCCAATTGAATTGGGAGGAAAAATAGTTCAAGTTGATGTTGAGGTAGTGGATGCACCCAAAGATTACAATCTGTTATTTAGATGTAGTTGGATACATGCAATTATGATAGTAGTGTCTTTGGTATTCCAAGTAGTTCGGTTCCCCCATCAAGAGAAGATCATTATGATAAATCAGTTAGATTACTGCACACCTGAAACTAGTATCCACTCAAATGTACCTTTTGTGGAGAATTCAAAAGTAGTGATTCAAGATGTTGGAGTTGGGATGTTCAAAGACTCTTCCCTCATGGGAACCTTCACAATCGCTCCACCAATATCTACACCTGAAACTGCTATAGTTTTTACCATCACATCAGAAGTTCACTTTCCATTAATCATTTTTACCAAATCCAATACAACGATGGGTTCCACTTTATAATATGGAACTACGGTGGCAGACATCCAGGTTCAAACTGTTAGAATTTCATCATTAAGCTAGCATTATATTAGGATATTTACTGAGAGAATAACAAGCACAACAATCAAACACAAGAGACAATGAACATAGTTTTTATCCTCGAGGAAATCATAAATGGAGAAAACCCCGCAACTTCCTCAGAGATAGAATCAACACCAAAATGGAAAATCCCCAAAACAGTAATTGATCTCTCGACAGCAGTAACCTTCTTCTTATCTAGCCCCAGTGTCTTCTCCTTCCTCAACTATGTGCTATACTTGAGTGTGTATAAGTTGTGTGATAAATAGAGACTCCAGTTCTCTATTTATACTAATCCCGACATGACTAAAACCCTACCAGGGCGACCTCTACTAGGAGAGTCTAATAACCCTAGTGCCCCGGAACTGCGGGGACTTTAACCCTTAGACAATCGGAGGGTTACTCACTATGACTTGACATGACTTGTTTACATTATTGATTCTCCCGATTGGAACATCGGGGAATGACAACATGACTCAATTACATTATAGATACATCCCAGAATAAACATCGGGTTACAATACATAAGATACATAGATGAATACATTCCGAAGTTACAAATACATCAACACTCCCTCTTAACTAGGAAGGTATTCTTTCGACACAATTTTCAGCACCGGTCTTCTTATCTGTATCAACTAGATCATCTTGTCATCTACATCTTAGGTCCTCTGAGTCTTTAAGTCATCTTCGTCTTCAAGTCATCTTCGTCTTCAAGTCATCTTTGTCTTCAAGTCATCGGATATGGATAATCTCTCGATCTGGATCATCATGGGACATCATCACTGGATCTGGATCATCACTTGATCTAGATCATCACTTGAACTGGATCATCATGAGGCATCATCACTGGATCTGGATCATCTCTTGATCTGGATCATCACTGACTATCATCACTGGATCTGAATCATCACTCGATCTGGATCATCACTGCTGGATCATCATCACTGGATCTGGATCATCATCACTCAATTTGGATCATCACTGGGCATCATCATAGGTGCTATCTCTTGATTCTTCTCGTCATAAGAACCTCTACAGAGCCAATCCTTTTTCATACTTGATGTATCATCTCAGAGCTAGTCCTTTTTCATACTAGATGAGGCATCACAGAGCTGGTCCTTTTTCATACCAGATGAGGAATCACAGAGCTGGTCCTTTTTCATACCAGGTGTGGAAGCTACTCAAAGCTAGTCCTTTTTCATACTAGATGAGCCTTCCCAGAGCTATTCCTTTTTCATACTAGGTAGGGCATCACAGAGCTGGTCCTTTTTCATATTGGATGAGGCATCACAGAGCTGGTCCTTTTTCATAGCAGATGTGGCAACTACTCAGAGCTAGTCCTTTTTCATACTAGATGAGCCTTCCCAGAGCTAGTCCTTTTTCATACTAGGTAGGGCATCACAGAGCTGGTCCTTTTTCATACTAGATGAGCCTTCCCAGAGCTAGTCCTTTTTCATACTAGGTAGGGCATCACAGAGCTGGTCCTTTTTTATACCAGATGAGGCATCACAAAGCTGGTCCTTTTTCATACCAGGTGTGGCAGCTACTCAGAGCTAGTCCTTTTTCATACTTGATGAGCCTTCCCAGAGCTAGTCCTTTTCCATACTAGGTAGGGCATCACATAGTTGGTCCTTTTTCATACCAGATGAGGCATCACAGAGCTGGTCCTTTTTCATACTAGATGTGTCTTCACAGAGCTAGCCCTTTTTCATGCTGGATGTGGCATCCACATATACTTGACAATGGAAGGAACCAATCCTCTCACCATGTCACATCTCTTACATCCGACCATGGAAGGAACCAATCCTCTCACCATGTCAGAATGGCACAACACTTACATCTGATCATGGAAGGAACCAATCCTCTCACCATGTCAGAATGGCACAACATGGACACATCACTTCCTCTTGGGAGGAACCTCGATATGGAGAACAACAAGCTTCTCCTTGAAGTACTCAAACTTCACCCTAACCAATGGCTTAGTCAACACATCAACTATTTGTTCATCCATCGCAACATACTGGATCTTCACTACTCCTCTCTGCACCATATCCCTAATATAGTGATACTTGATTTCAATATGCTTCGACTTGTCATGGAATACTGGATTCTCTGACAACTTTACACATCTCTGGTTGTCATAGTATATACAAGTAGCATCTAATTGGAGATCAAACAAATTAGACAGTAGCTTCCTCAGCCATACTGCCTCACAACTAGCTGGACAGGCTGCAACATACTCTACTTCAGCTGTACTCAGTGCCACACAGGATTGCTTCATGCTAAACCATGAGATCACACCTGATCCCATACTGAAGCAACACCCTGAAGTTCTCTTCCTATTGATGGCATTTCCTACCCAATCTGAATCAACATAACCCTCTAGGTTAATCCTTTGATCAACCTTATACTTGATCCCATAATCAACTGTACCCTTCAGGTACCTCAGATTATGCTTTGTAGCAGTCAAGTGAACATGTCTCGGATCTGTCAAGTATTGGCTCAAGGTGTTCACAGCAAAGCAAATATCTGGTCTCGTGTTTGTCAAGTACATCAAGGACCCAATCATCTGACGATACATCGTGACATCAACTGTCTCTGATGAAGCATCCCTCAATAGCTTCAAGTTTGATGCCATAGGTGTGGTTAATGCCTTGTAGTCCATCATCCCAAATCTCTTCAGGATCTCTACTACATACTTTCCTTGTCCAAGAAAGAATCCATCTATAGTCTGCCACACCTCCATACCTAGGAAATAATGCATCATTCCCAAGTCCTTCATCTCAAACTCAGTAGCAAGATTTCTCTTCGTATCAGTAATCAACCCATCCATACCTGTCACAAACAGTTCATCTACAGATAGTAGAAGTATCACTGGGTTTCCACCTTCCACCTTGTAGTAAAGGTTGGAATCTGCTTTACTCTTGGTAAAGCCCAAACTGGATAGAAAGCTATCAATTTTGCTGTACCATGTCTTGGGGGCCTGTTTCAAACCGTATAGGGATTTCTTCAGTCTACACACATGAGACTCCCTGTCATGTGTCTCAAAACTGAGTGGCTGTTCCACATACACTTCCTCTTCTACTACACCATTCAAGAAAGCAGTCTTGACATCCATTTGGTGGATCTTCCATTTCATCACTGCAGCCAGAGCAAGTACCGATCTGATGGAAGTGTATCTGGCTACATGTGCAAAGGTTTCTTCATAGTCTATTCCTTCTTTCTGAGAGAAACCCCGAGCCACAAATCTTGCCTTATACTTTTCAATGCTACCGTTTGCAGCATGCTTGATCTTGTAGATCCATTTGGAAGTTACTACTGACTTCCCTTCTGGTCTTGGGACAACATCCCAAACATCATTCTTCATGATCGATTGATACTCTTCGATCATCACATCCTTCCATTCTTTCCGTTCTGCTACTTATTCATACTCGAAAGGTTGTTTATCAATAAAGTCACATAGTAAAGCTACATAACTGGAACATGATCTGGTTCTCTTTCTTTCTCTGAGATTTTCTTTTGGAACCCCATATCTTTCTGCACCTTGGATAATCTCTCGTACCCAAGAAGGTTTCCTCTTGTGAGGATTCTTCTCCTATGGTGGATCTACAGGTTTTTGTGGTTCTTCAAATTCTCGATATTCTTCTTGAGTTTCTTCGTTCATGATTGTATCATGAATTCTGGGAGCTTCTGCTTTTTCAGGTTCTTCAGTAGGTTTCTTTCTGGATTTGATGTAGGCTGAATCTTTGTCAAATGTTACATCCCTGCTGATGTCAATATTTTTGAATCCTGGGAAGTATATTCTGTAAGCCTTTGAGTTTTTAGAGTATCCCACAAATATACCCTTCTTTCCCAAGGGATCTAATTTTGTTCTCTTCTCTTTTGGAATGTGTATGTACATAGGACAACCGAATATTCCGAGATGGCTGAATTCTGGTTTCTTACCGGAGAAGACTTCTTCGGGAGTCTTGTTCTCGAGTACTCTGTGTGGAGTATGGTTCTATACATACACTGCTGTTTTGGCTGCTTCTGCCCAAAGGTGCATAGGAGGATCTTGATCATGAAGCATAGCTCTTGTAGCTTCCATGATGGTTCTATTCTTCCTCTCTGCAACCCCATTCTATTGTGGATTGTAAGGAGTGGACAACTCCCTCTTAATCCCCGAGTCCTTACATAGTTCCTTGAACTCATTTGAAGTGAATTCTCCGCCATTGTCTGATTGAAAAGTCTTGATCTTCTTTTTAGTCTGGTTCTCGATCAAGGCTTTGAATTCCTTGAACTTGCTAAACACTTCATCTTTATTCTTCATGAAGTAAATCCATGTCTTGCTAGAAAAGTCATCAATAAAAGAAACATAGTACACATACCCGCTTAGTGAGCTTGATGACATTGGTCCACATGCATCGGAGTGGATGATTTCAAAGATTCCTTTTGCTTTGCTCTCACTACTTGGAAACGTCTTCTTTGTATTCTTTCCTTTCGCACATCCTTTGCAGACCCCTTCGTGTTTTGCTTGTATTTCTAGAAGACCTTCAATAGCTTTGCTTGCAAGTGGTAGTGCTCTGTAATGCACATGTGCAAGCCTTCTATGCCAAAGTTCATTTGGTCCTACTGTGTCATGAACCAAATCTTGATCTGGTTGGCCCTTCAACTTGTATAGACCTCCTTCTTGTTCTTCGATCACGATTGCATCGTCAAAAGTATTTCCTTTTGGCCACATAAGAACTTGGCCATATACAAAAGCAACCTGCATTCCTTTTGCATCCAATGCAGATATGGAGAGGAGGTTCTTCTTTAGTCTTGGAACAAATAATACATTCTTCATCTTCAAAGACTTTCTAGAGTCTAGCTTATAGAAATATTCACCACTACCTTTTATTGGATACTGGTAGTCATCCCCAACTTTCACCTTGTGAGGTGACGCATGTTCAGATAGCTTTACAAATGATTCTTTGAATCCCGTCATGTGCTTGGAAGCACCACTGTCTATAAGCCAATCATTTCTTCCATGTGAAACAGTTCCCATGAGAGCGGAGATCAATACATATTCATCCTCACTTGAAGAGTCATCACTCTCTTGTTTGATTCTCTTTGTGGAAGGTTCATCATCCTCTGCAGCATGGGCATGATGTCTTCTCTTGTTCTTCTTCCTTAGCTTTCTTTTGTTAGGGCAGAATTTGAATATGTGACCTTTCTCATCACATGTGTAACATCTAATAGTATTTGGATCTTTTCTAGAGTGTGAGGTCTTACCTTTGGAGTGATAATTGCTCCTCCTGTTTTTCTTGGAGTGAAATGTGAGAGCTTGATCTTCACTACCTATCTTCTATTCTTGAGCTGCTATCCTAACTTCTTCTTGAGAGCATTCTTCCCATAGTCTGATGAATTTTACTAACTTCTTTCTGGCACAGATTCCTTGAATGAAAGAGTCCCATGTTCTAGGGAGACCATTCAAGGTGGTCATCACAATCTCAACATTTTCCACTTCTTCATCTACTGCTTCTAGCTGCTCCTTAATCTAAGAAACCATTGTAAAGTAAGACTGAATAGTCTCAGCATTCTGGATCTTCACATTCTTCAATTGGTTTCTCAAAGTCATCTTCCTATTTATGTTCTTCCCTTCAAACAATTTGGTTAGGGCATCAAACATAGCTTTAGGTGTCTTGAGGGAGGACACCTATGGTATGAGATGATCCTTGATAGAATCAGTAATGATTCTCTTTGCCATAACCAACTTCTTCTTATGCAAGGCCTTAGCCTCATCTCCCTCTGAAACTGGAACCTCCTCATTGATATAGGAGTCCAACTCATTCTCTTCCAGGACCAGGGAGATCCTATACTTCCAAGCTCGAAAGTTATCAGCTCCCTCAAGCTTTTCATCAAGCTTGGTATGATGAGACATCTTAAATTGAGAACCTCAAATGGAAATACATAAGATTTAGATCTTACCAGGTTCAAGATGTCGGATCTGAAACTTGAGCTGAAATCCTGTAGTGCTGGTTCAGTAGCAAATTAGGGTTTTGGTTTTTCGGAGATCTGTTCACCCAAATGCCTTGAAATTTATCCCTAACTTTGATTTTGGGGAGGAGATCAATCCAGGCATGGGCTCACTAAAAAATTCCTCTTTTGTGAAAAGCCCTAATTTTCGGCAGCAGTGTTGGGTCCAAAACTGAAAAACCTCAGAATTGGATTCTGCTTCGACAGAAAGATGCGCCCTAAGGAGGAGAGTTTTTCCACCTTACTTTTGCTGAAAATATGTGGAGGAAGATCCACAAACTAGGAATCCCTAGTTCCTGTAGCTGCACAATGTCTTCTTCTCAGGTTAGCTCTGATACCATGTTAGAATTTCATCATTAAGCTAGCATTATATTAGGATCTTTATTGAGAGAATAACAAGAACAACAATAAAAAACAAGAGACAATGAACACAATGTTTATCCTTGGGGAAACCATAAATGGAGAAAACCCTACAACTTCCTCAGAGATAGAATCAACACCAAAATGGAAAAGCCCCAAAATAGTAAGTGATCTCCTGACAGTAGTAACCTTCTTCTTATGTAGCCCAAGTGTCTTCTCCTTCCTCAACTATGCACTACACTTGAGTGTGTATAAGTTGTGTGATAAATAGAGACTCTAGTTCTCTATTTATACTAATCCTGACATGACTAAAACCCTACCAAGGCCGACCTCTACTAGGAGAGTCTAATAACCCTAGTGCCCTGGAACTGCGGGGACTTTAACCCTTAGACAATTGGAGGGTTACTCACTATGACTTGACATGACTTGTTTACATTATTGATTCTCCTGATTGGAACATCGAGGCATGACAACATGACTTAATTACATTATAGATACATCCCGGAATAAACATCGGGTTACAATACATAAGATACATAGATGAATACATTCCGAAATTACAAATACATCAACACAAACTAGTAAATGGAAGGAAATAAATTCATAAACACTTGATGAAACTAGGATTATTACACCACTGTCTACTATAGAAATATCAAATCAAGCAATTAAAAATTCTTCAGTAGACTTAGATCAAAATCCTTCTCCATTAGAGGAATATGATTCGTATACATTACCCGTATGGGATATCAATACTCCCAACAGTCATGACATCTTAGATTAGACCTTTTCATCTGATGAAGCTATCATGGAAGTAAGGAATATATCAGAACGACCATGGGAAGACATGCATCATTGATCATCATTTCTTTCTAAATTGGATTCCTTAGAAGTAAAGCATGAGAATTTTTACCTTGATTATGATATGGAAAGATACCAATGCCCAGTCCAAAAACACAATGTAATTTCAGAAGGAAATTTGGAAAACATTTAAAAAACCATTCCTATCAACATATACATTAAGCCAGGCATCGTCGAGAATATCAATATAGGTGCCAATTGCTCTCCAGAAGAAATCACTCAATATACTGCTCTATTTAAACAGTTTCGTGATGTTTTTGCTTGTTCATATGAAGAAATGATAGGCATCAATCCTAGCATCGTCGAATATGAGATAAAAACCTATCCAAATGTCAAAACTGCATGACAAAAATTACGTCTAGTGAATCCTAAGAAATTCGTTGCCATCAAAGCAGTAGTAGAAAAGTTGTTGAAAGTTGGCTTCATTTACCCTGGACCATTGACTGAGTGGGTATCCAATCCTATTCCAGTCAATAAAAAAAAGGAACAATCTGAGTCTGTATTGACTTTAGGGATCATCTATTTTGTCTTGCACAAAACAAAACACACAAAGCATCCACGGTCAACCTGTGTTCTACCAGAGAACCGCCTAGGTGCACCTCTTGTACTTCGTAACCTTATCATCTCAACATGGGAACACACATATATGGATATATATGTAAGGACTAATTATGAACCAACAATATACTGCATCAGGATATTTTACGTTCTAGGTCAACCTCAAGGAATTACATCTGAACAACCTGCATCCAGGATCTTCTTCGTTCAGATAACCTTTGGGCGTATTACATCCGAGTAACCTACATACCACGCCAGGTCTCATTTTTACACTGAGAAAATGCACAAGGTGTATTACATCTAAATAACTTGCGTATCATGCCATGTCTCATTTTTACATTCAAATAACCCATCATAGGACTGATTACATACAAGGATAACCTACAAGCTTTGCCAGGACTGATTACATCCAAGGACAACCTACATGACTGATTATGTCTGAGCATCCTGTTGCACCAGGATTTTCTCGCTCAAACAACCTATCTCATTTCGCATTTGAGATATTATGATTCCATAACATATCAGGACTGATTACATCCAAGGATAACCTGAAATCTTTGCCAGGACTAATTACATACAAGGACAACCTACAAGGATGATTACATTTGATCAACCTACGAGCTTCACTAGTGTTTTACGCTCAGACATGCTGTCTCTTTAGCTATGCTAGAACACATCACTCCCTCTTTTGAGGGATCTCAATCTGGATCACACCAAGTATTTCTTTGAAGTAATCGAACTTCACTCTGGCAAGAGGCTTGGTCAACACATTGGATATGTACTCCTTTGTTTCCATGTACTGGAGCTTCACTACTCCTCTCTCCACCATATCCCTGATATAGAGGAACTTGATCTCGATGTGCTTCGACTTGTCGCAGAACACAAGATTTTTCAACAGCTTCACAAAACACTGGTTGTCATAGAAGATACAAGTCACATCCAACTAGAGATCAAACAAGTCAAATAGTAGCTTTCGAAGCCAGAATTCCTTGCAACTAGATGAGCAAGAAAAAACATACTCTACCTTGGTTGTACTCAACGTCACACATGATTGCTTCCTACTGAACTAGAAGATCATGTCATATCCCAAAATGAAGCAACAACCTGAGGTGTTCTTCTTATCAATGTCACTACCTATGCAATCTAAATCAACATAACCATGTAGGTTAATCTTCTAATTCACATCATATTTGAGCCCATAATTCATTGTACATTTTAGGTACCTTAGTATATTCTTTGTAGCTATCAGGTGAACATGTATTGGATCAGTCAGGAACTAGATTAGGGTGTTCACCGCAAAGCACATGTCTGGTCTTGTATTTGTCAGATACATCAATGAGACAATCATCTCATGATACATCATGGAATCGACCATCTCGGATGAAACATCACTCAGAATCTTCAATTTAGATGCCATAGGTGTGGCCGTTTCCTTATAGTCCATCATTTCAAATCTCTTTAGAATCTCCATTGCATATTTTCCTTGATAAAGGAATATCCCATTTGCACTCTGCTACACCTCCATGCGTAAGAAGTAGTGCATCATACCTAGGTATTTTATCTCTAACTCTGTAGCAAGTATCCTCTTTGCATCTTTAATGAGTTCCTCTTCTCCTGTTAGAACCAAGTCATCGACATATAGCAGGAGTATCACTGGTATTCTGTCTTCCACCTTGAAGTAGAGGTTGGAATATGCTTTACTCTTGGTAGAGGCCAAGCTCATCAGGAAGCTATCCATCCTATTGTACCATGTCATCTGTGCTTGTTTCAATCCATACAAGTCATTCTTCAATTTGCACACATGGGTCTTCCTATCACGTGTCTCGAATCCTAGTGGTTGTTCCATGTACACTTCCTCCTTGACTACACCATTCAAGAAAGTTGTCATGACATCCATCTGGTGTATTTTCCATTTCATAACTGCTGCCAAAGCAAGTATGGTTGTAATGGAAGTATACCTTTCCATGGGTGCAAATGTCTCTTCGTAGTCTATTCCTTGTTTCTGTGAGAAGCCTCATGCTATGAATACCGCCTTATATTTCTTGATGCTTCCATTTGCAGCATGCTTGATCTTGTAGATCCACTTCAAAGTCACGACAAACTTCTTTTCTGGTCTCAAAACAATCTCCCAGACATCATTCTTCATGATTGACTGATATTCCTCGATCATCGCATCCTTCATTATTTCTTTTCTATAGCCTCTTCATAGGTGGAAGGTTCTCTATCAACGATGTCACACAATAGACCCACATTTCTATTGTAGGGATTTTACCTTTTTCTCTCCCTATGTATTCCCTCTGGAGCTCCATACCTTTTAACTTCTCATATGAGCTCTCGTCCCATGCTGGTTTCCTCTTATGGAGTCCTTCTCAAGGAATTTCTCTACTAAATCTTGTGTTTCTGTCATTTTGTGATCTTCATGGTCCTTTGGAATTGATTCTCCAATTTCCATATCTCGGCCTCTCGTCTCTTCAAGTTCCTTGATCTCCTGGATGGGTGTCCTCTTGGATCTGAAATATGTCGAGTCTTTGTCAAAGGTTACATATCTACTGATGTCGATCTTCTTGAATCCTAGGAAGTATATTTGGAAGGCCTTTGATGTGTCAGTGTATCCTACAAAGATACACTGACTTCTTGGTCCTTTCCTCCTTTGGGATATGTATGTAAACCGAGCAACCAAATATTCTCAGATGGCTGACTTCTGGTTTCTCTCCTGAGAAATCCTCTTCAGGAGTCTTATTATTAAGTACTCGATAAGGAGTACGATTCTATACATACACAACTGTTCTTGCTTCCTCTGCCCAAAGGTGCATAGAAATATATTGATCATGAAACATAGCTTTTTCTTCCTCCATGATGGTACAGTTCTTTCATTCCACAATCCCATTCCATTGAGGATTGTATGGATTGCTCAACTCCCTCTTAATTCCAGACTCTCTGCAGAGTTCCTTGAATATGAAGTGAAATCTCTACCATTATATGACTATAGAGTCTTGATCTTCCTATTTATTTGGTTCTCAACCAAGGCTTTATATTCCTCGAACTTACTAAAAACTTCACTTTTCCCTTTCAAGAAATATATCCATGTCTTACATGAGAAATCATCTATAAAGGAAACATAGTACACATACCTGCTTAGTGAACTAGAGGACATAGGTCCACACAAATCTGAGTGTAATATCTCCATTATTCCTTTAGCCTTGCTCTCACTACTGGGAAATGTCTTCTTCACATTCTTTCCTTTTGCACATCCTTTGCAAATGCCTTCATGCTTTTATTGGATCTTTGGAAGTCCTAGGACTGCTTTGCTTGCCATCGGTAGTGCCCTGCAGTGCACATGTGCAAGCATTTTGTGCCATAGTTCATTTGGTTCAATCGACTCATGAAACATTTCTTGTTCAGGTTGTCTCTTCAGCTTGTATAAGCCTCCATGTTCTTCTCTAGTAATTGTTGCATCCTCTATTGTCTTTCCTCTGGGCCACATCAGAACTTGGCCATCAACAAAAGCAACCCTAATCCCTTTTGGATCTAGTGCAAAAAAGGAGAGAAGATTCTTCTTTAATCCTAGAACATATAGCAAATCCTTCATCTTTAAGAATTTCCCAGAGTCAAGCTTGTATGAAGCTTCTCCACTCCCTTTTATGGGGTATTGATAGTCATCCCCAAGTTTCACCTTGTGAGGCGAGGCATCTTCAGACATATTAACGAATGATTCATTATATCTTGTAATATGTTTAGAAGCTCCATTATCCATAAGACAATCATTGTTTTTGTGTGAGATAGTTCTAGTAAGTGTTGATATTAGCACATACTCTTAATCTAAATCATCCTTCTCCCGTCTGAATCTTTTGTTGGTTGGTTCATCATCTTCGGCAACATGAGCCTGGTGTCTCCTTTTCCTAATGGTTCAATCTCTTCTAAAGTGTCCCTTTTCATCACAAGTATAACATCGAACAATTGAAGTATCTCTTTTGGTCTTCTTCAGTTTCTTGTCCTTTTTTTTGTTCTGATGAAAGTTCTCCTTCTTCTCCTTCTTCTTGAAGTTATTCCTAGTGTGAATTCTGAGAGATTAATTGTCAGTTGCTCCCATCTTTTCTTGTCTTGTCACAAGTCTAGCTTCTTCTTCTACACATGCTTCTCAAATTTTGTTGAAACAGATCAAATTCCTTCTTGCACAAATTCCTTGAATGAACGAGTCCCATGATATAGGGATACCATTCAAGGTAGTCATTACAATTTATCCTTCTTCGACATTTTCTTCAACTGCTTCAAGTTGTTCTTTGATTTGAGCAACCCTTGTGAAGTAATAGTGTATAGTCTTGAAGTTCTGTATCTTCAAATTCTTCAATTGGTTCCTCAAAGTCATCTTTTGGTTGATGTTCTTTCCTTCGAACATCTTTGTCAAAGCATCATACACTTCTTTTAGTGTCTTGAATGAAGACATATGGGGGATGAGGTGATCCTTAATAGTATCTGCAATGATTCTCTTAGCCTTATCCATGCTTCTCTTATGAGCAGCCTTAGCCTAATCTCCCTCTGGTTCAGTAACTTATCCATTGATGTACTGATCCAAATCATTCTCTTCAAGTATCAGGGAGATTCTGTACTTCCATGCTCAGAATTCATCAGCCCCTCCAAGATTGTCCTCAAGCTGAGTATGATGAGTCATATTTTCAAATGAGAACCTCAAATGAAAATAACAAAGATTTAGATCTTATCGATTTGAGGTGTCCGACCTGGTTCCAGAGCTGGATGACCTAGGGTTTGTTAAATAAACCTTAATTTTCCAAACTTGGAGTTTGGGAATTCTATTTAGACAAAAAGATTCACCTCCTTGAGGTGAGTTGCTTAGCTAGGTAACTTTCTAAAAACTGAGGTGGGAAGCCTCCAAAACTTGATTCCCTAGTTCCTCCCGGCACCAGTGATAGGGTAAAAAATGAAACTTCTTCAATTTAGAAACTACCTCCACCAAAAGATGCGCCCTACCGAGGTGCGTTATCCTAGCCCTCTTTTCTTGATAATTTGTGGAGAGAACACCTTGAACTAGGAAGCCCTAGTTTCCGCAACTACCCAGTGCCTTCTTTCAGAGAGGCTTTGATACCATGTTAGTTTTTCTATATCTTATTATATTTATTAGGATCTTTGTCTCAAAGAATAACAAGTACAACTAGATGCATAAGATACAAGAGATACACAAGACAAATATTTTCACTGGGGAATCCATAAAGGAGAAAATTCCCCAAAATTCTTCAGAATAGTAAGATGATAAAAAATAGTAATAAGAAGTATTCATCAGCTATATGTCTCTCCTCCCTTTCTCTCTCTCTCTCTCTCATGCGAACTTGAGAGTGTGACGTGTGTATAAATGAGGGAGAGCACGTCCCTATTTATACCTTTCAATTCATTGACCAAACATAAGATTGGGGCCCACTTGTCTTCCCTAACAAGGCTGAATTCTCCTAGAGAGACTCCAAATACACATTACATGATGTTACACTGGGGACTATTGCCCCGACTTACAAGGGAGGTTGTACCTCAAGGTATAAACACAATTAAGACATCCCGCAAGGGGACAAACACACCCTGCAAGGGGACAAACACATTCCAAATGGGGGTACAGCAACATACAATGATAATACACATCATAATATCTTCCGAAGTTACAAATGCATCAACAACAAGGGGCACTATTTGGGATTGAATCCTTGATTTCCAAGTGTTAGCCATGGAGCCAGTCCAATTGCTTCCATGAGCCTTGAATGAGAAAATTACTTCGTTATTACTTTTTTCACTCAATCATTAATTTCCTCGGTGAGGTTAGAGGGAGAAGTCCCTTCATGCAGTTAAGGAAGCATGGGGTCACTGATGCTTATATGCCAATGCAAAATCCCCTTCCTCCATGGTTAAAAGTTATGCCGGGGGAGATTGTTTCTTTCTCCTCTTTCTTACTCGGGGAGTTAGGGCTGTCGACCTTACCTTTTCATGTAGGCATGCTTGCTGACTCATCACACATTCCTCTTTACGTTCAAACTCATTCTCCCATACATTAGCCTGATCACACTCATACCCTCATCCATACACTTTTCTCATAACTAGCATCCTTAGTTTTTCCTGCGTCGAACTCACTAACACCTTGGAAGCATATGGCGAGATGGATCATTGAGGGAATCATATTGGTGAAGGGATTCCTGAGCCTTGAATGGTGTTGAGTGGGACATATTATTTAAGGCTTACATCTAGGCCATTTACCCTTGTGTCAGATCATTTATCCTCATGTTCAAACTCATTTAACCTTGCATCTAAACCACCATCATGGGAACCATCTATTATATTTAGACTTATGCAAACCCCATACAATAGAGACACTCACCTTTGTAGCCATAGAGAATTACCCTAGCACTCAAACCCTACCCTACACAGAGGCCTGCTTCACTCATTTTGTTACTTGTATCGATCACCAGACACTATGTTTCAACCAAAACACAACCTTTATCCCAATCTGTAGACTGGAGAGAGAGAGAGAGAGAGAGAGAGAGAGAGAGAGAGAGAGAGAGAGATGGATGCAAATAAGCCTCGATTCCTAAGACAATCCCTATGATTTATGCTACTTTTACATGCCTAAGAATCCATGAGTGAAAACTATAGGTAGATCTCCAATAGTATTCAATAAGTTGGAATCTTTCTATGCACACATTGGAAGCACTTGGTAAGATGGGTCTCCTAAGGGACACATATTGGTGAAGGGGATGGCTGAGCCTGGAAGGTGTTATGTGGGGAAGGTATTGTAGAGACAAGGGTATGGTAGTTGAGTGAGACTATTGTAGAGCCTTGTCTGAGCATTTGGATGATCATGGAGAGAAAAATGGGTTATGGATTGAGAGATAAAGGCATGTAGGTGTTTTCCTTCATCATGTTGAACTCATAGTCCAACTTGGGGGTGGAATCTTAGTAGAAACAATATATCCTGGATAGAGTATCTCATGGTTATACCAGTCATTGGATATAAAATTCACCAGGGTTTTTGAACTGTAAAGTGAAGTATTCCACATCCATTTGAACCAGGGTTGTAAGGCGATCTGGAATGGTTATATAAGGTGCACACATTCCTTATCTTTTTTCTAATACATATCTACTGCTCATATATTTCTTTTTTTTCACAAGTATGAATAATTCACCGCATCTAACAAAGATTCTCAAAGGTAGACCTAGCATAGTTACCCTACAGAACCTTTATGAATATATAGAATCATTAGAGAAATGTAGACAAGAAGGAGAAGTTAAGCTACAAACAGAGTTAGAAGCCATGCTGGAAAATAAATTTACATCTCTTGAAGACAAGATCCAAAAACAAATAGAAAATAAAATAAAACTATTGGATAATAAAATTGAGACAATGGAGATTAGATTATAGGCAATAAGAAAACAAAGCCAAGATACGAACCAAACATCCCAACAAGGAGATGCTGATACTTTGGAAAGTCTTAAAATGAAGGACACGATTAAAGCACCAGAAGAAAAATTTAATAACAATCTCACCCTAAATATTGTGGCAGGTAAATTAGATATCAAACGCATTAAAGAGGAAATGAAAAAAATGATAGAATTAGACCACAAGCGTAACAAAAGGACCTTGAACCTTATAATCTTAGGTTTTAAAGAGGAGGTAAACGAAGATACTTTAGCCATAGTCCAGAAAAAATTATGTAATAGATTACCAATTAAAACAACATGTCTCACATAAGCAACAAGCTTGGGGAAATTAACGGAGAATAAAGGAAGTCTGATTCGGATAAAGGTGAGCTCTACTGACCATAAGTATGACATACTTAGTAAAACCTCAAGTATAAAAGGAATGAGAATATTTATAAATGAAGATCTCATTCCAGAAGATCAAGCATAATTAAGAAAGGAGGTTCAAAAGGTAAAGGAAGCTAGGAAGGAAGGAAAATGGGCAATAATCAGAGATAGAAAATCTGTTATTTGAGATTGAAACCAAAACGATAGTAATAAATAGAAATTCAACATGCTTCGAATTATTTGTTGGAATTGTCAGGGCTTTCCATGGAACAAAGTCCCCAAGCTAAGTTGGATCTCAAATGAAGTCGATATTATATTGTTATTTGAAACTTGGGAGCAAGAAGAATATAAGGTTCCAAACATAGATGGCTTTATACTTTTGTCAATCTGGAACAAGCAATCCTATCATAGAGGCATTGGGGGTTTAACTTGTTACATTAGGAAGAACATGTCCCCCCATTCCAGGATTTATAAAAAATACCCTTACAACCAATATATTTGGATATATATTATTGACATCAATGATAAAAAAACCTACATAGCAATATGTTATTTTCCCCCTATTAATTCTAACTCCTATAAGAAAAACAATTTAGATAAAATTTGTCCTTACAATGGTTTAGAGAATGATATTTCTAGCTTAAGGAATGGAGGTAATATCCTCTTAATGGGTGACTTTAATACTCAAACTTCAAGAAACCAAGCTATTCTTCTAAGCAATCAATCCAACCCTAATATTCTTTGGTTAGACGAAGACCTTACTTTATTCGACAGGTACAAAAGAAGCTCTGAAGATCTAGGGGAAAATTTGTTTGGGTCTGAGCTAGTCAAGCTCTGTAGTGCTCAATATCTCATAATTTTCAAAAGTCTAAAGAAGTGGCCCAATTATAACCAGATGACTTGTATCCATGGGTTTGGTAGCAGCGTGGTAGACTATGTTATTTCCGATATCCCTTTACACAACAAAATAATAAATTTTGACATCTTAAATGACCATGAGCCTGACTCCTATCATATAGATTTAATTGTAACTCTCAATTTTGTCATGCATAGAGATCCCATAGAAGATAATCCTCATAGCCAAAAAAAATTGATCTTTGATAGAAATAAAAATGACCTTTTTCTAAATGAATTTCAAAATTAATTTGCTTCCTTTATCAAGTATACACAACATAGAAGACCTCTATCATAATTTTACTACAACCCTCTCATATTCTATTAACAAGTTCTCAATTGTAGTTTCAAGTAATAAAAGAAATAACAAAAACAACCCTTGGTATGATAAAGATTGTAAAAGTGTGAGGAGAGAAATTAAGAAAGCTCTTGACGAGTCTCTTAAAATTGTCAAGATAAAAATATACAAAGCCCTAACTAAAAGGAAAAAAAATGCAATATATTCATAAAATACAAGAAAATCTCTTACACCTCTCTAAGGTGTCTCCTAAGAAATTCTGGAGGCAAATTCTAACTAGAAAAACTAAAGATAATAATAGAATTGCTTTTCACGACTGAAATTCCTATCTTAAAAATCTTTATGAATCCTCAAATTTCATAGATAACTTTGAAACCCTGGTCACAACGGAAAAAGTTTTCTCACTATAAGACATAGATTTTGGGGTTAAGCATCTGGAAAATGGAAAATCTAAGGACATTGAAGGTTACCAGGAAAAAATATTTAAAATTGGAGGTCCTGTTCTCATCCCTCACATCCATAAGCTATTCAATCAAGCGGTCAAGCAAGGGTTCCCTAAAACATGGACTCAGAGCCTCATTATCCCTATTTTTAAAAGTTGGGATACAAATAACTCCTCTAATTATTGGAAAATTATGATTATCCCTCTATTAGCCAGGTTATATAGTATTATTTTGGAAAAGAAGATCAACATATGGCTTGAAAGTGAAGGTAAGCGGGCTAAAGGCCAAGTGGGTTTTAGAAGGCAACACTCAACAACGGACCACCTCGTTACACTTAGGATAATTGTGGAGGAATTTTGTAATGATAAATCCAATCTTTTTTTTTTCTTTGTGGACTTTAGAAAGGCTTTTGATACAATACTTAGAAATAACCTATGGGATAGATTAGAAGAGCTAAAGGTTCCTTTCGAGTTGAGAGCTGTTGCAATAAGGTTATATGAGAATTTCATTGCCAATTTTAAGAGCAACATGGGGTGGTCGAAAGATTTAAGTGTAATATCAGAGTTAAACATGGTTCCCCCTCTCCCCTACCCTATTTGGAATTTACATCGATAAGCTAGAAGGTTGCTTAGAGGAAGCAGGTTGTGCTGGCATGATCTTAGCTGGAATAGTCATCATCCTTCTTCTCTATGCTGACGATATTATTCTTCTGGAAAGGTGTCCATTTGATAATGATAAGAAACTAATACTTCTTAAGGATTTTTTCCATACCATGGGTATGACTGTTAACACTGACAAAACAAAAATTGTGATTATCAAATCCAAGAAGGACACTTACAATAATTTTGTGCATGACAATAGAAACTTGGAGGAAGTGTCTTCTTACAAATACCTATGAATTGATATTCATCACAAGCTCAAATAGAAGTATAGCATTAGGAAAATAATCAATGGAGGGTGGAGAGCCGATTTTGGTCTTGAAAATAATTGTAAAGAAGCAAACCTTGTGACGTGGAATAAAAATAAGCTCCTCTTGAAATTTTAGTCACTGCTGTTATCTTGTATGGGTGTGAGGTTTGTGGTTGAATCATTTCTAGAGAATCCTGGAGAAATATTGAGCAAATCTAGAAGCGTTTTATAACGTATAACCTCAAAATTAAAAGCAATACACCCTACCCTATTATCCTTATAGAAGTGAATCTTTCCCCTATCGAGAGCCTAGCTATGACTAGGCTCCTATGGTATAGGCACAAATTCAATAACATGGGAGACCATAGACTTCCTAAGATAGCTTTAAATTCCATCCAAAACCACCTAAGGCTCAAGCGAGGTTGGTATAAAGAGACTAGGGCCCAGTTAAACCATTGGGAGATCGACGAAAATGTTACATTAAAAAATATCAATAACATTAAAAGTATTGTTACTTCTAAGTTTAAAGAGAAAATGTGGAGTGAGAAAGACTTAGAGGCTAAAAAAAAATTAAGATATTATAAGGAGGTCATCAACCCTACTCTAGAAGATCAATAGTATCTCTCGATTTTAACTAGTTCAAAGAAAAAAATTAACATAATGAAGATAATAACGAACTCTCATGAGCTACATAGTGAAATAGGTCATTTGGAAGTCCCTAAAACACCATGGGTGGAAAGGATCTGCCATCTCTATGAGATTATGAATATTGAGGATGAAAATCACTTCCTCTTAGAGTGCCCTGCGTACACCCATATTAGATATCAGATTCATGTTCTTTTTTGCAATACCGACCTTACTATCCTTTTAACTTGTCAAAATTATAGTGAGCTCAGGGCACTTCTCTCCAAGCTCTTTGAGCATAGAAATACAATTTTAAAATAAAATAATTAATTCATTTCTTTAGGTCTGATAGAACAAAGTTTGGTCTCAGCAGACCTTAACCATCATCACCATCATATATATATATATATATATACATATGCATATGCATATGCATATATGTATATGCATATGCATATGTAT
>LPNX011058451.1:362105-436006 GCA_001517045.1 Pseudotsuga menziesii | reverse complement strand
TATATATATACATATACATATACATATACATATATACACATACACATACACATACACACACACACACACACACACACACACACACACACATATATATATACAGAGAGAGAGAGAGAGAGAGAGAGAGAGAGAGAGCACATTAAGGGAAATAAGTGTCAACCCTAAAGGAATACCATCTATCATGGAATAAGAAAAAGAGGAAGAAAAACCTTTTTACATAAAAGACAACGTTGATGTATGACGTTGAACAAAATTTCTAAAAGAAAATGATTTGTCTATACCTCATAAAAATGGAAGACACAATTTTTTCTCAAAAGAAAAATAGATTTGTCGACGTTCCTTCAAAGATGGAGATGGCGATGCTTGAAGTTAATGGCACATTTTATGGAAGTCCTGTTACCATCACCATATGGCTGGCTAATAAGGAAAATTTTATTAATGTTGATCTTGCAAATCAACTACCTATTGCGTAATTAAATATAGAGAAGCACACGAATAATGAAGAGCAAATCAAACAATTAGACTTACATATTGATAATTATACTCTTACATCAGAATTCACCGTTGCAGCTATAGACGACGGTATTACCGACATAGTACTATGATATCAATGTCTATAAACATTAGGTACAATCACCTTCAATGCGAAAAATAAAGTCATGACCTTCTCCCATGAGAAGAAGAAAATATCTATACATAACTCATCACTGAGAGTCCCTTCGTAAAAAATACAAGGGAATAACCATCATATAGAAACTATGAATATCTAGAAGAAGAAGTAAAATGATTTAAAAGACTCCTCTTGGACAAGGACAAGGAATTTTCACAAATCCAAGAAAAATTATGATGCCAAGAATCATAAATCTGCCAACGTAAACACTAGATAAAAGAACTCGCATAACAAAGAGATGACAATAAAAAGTCGCACAAGTTGGAGATCATAAAAATCAGTAAAACATTCTCAACCAATACTGATTTAATCTTCCAACTCATAAACCATAACAAGATTTTAGTTACGAAAATAAGGAAGTTAAAAATTTCTCGAAAAACAAATCAAGCCAATGAAGACACAAAAGGAAAACTACTAGAAACAAAAGATTAAAATCGCCACCTTACGGATCACAATTAAGAGTTGATTGAACAAATAAAAAAATTAAAAGTTGAGAAGCTAGAGAAAGCTTCAGCAAAAGATGTCCAAACTATGGAAAGATAAACAATGACTGAAACCATTGAATTAATGACATAATCAATACAAATTTAGATGTTGGAAAAAATCAATACAAACACAATCAGTGTTCAAATTCTAGAAAACATTTCTATTGAAAAGGTATTGATTCATAGATCACTAGAAGCACCAAAAATTGAAGTCCATACAAACATTCCTCACGTCACTCAAAAAATTTATCGTCACCCACATCAAAAAATTCGTTACGACAATAATCATAGTCATGAGGAAAATAAACAATACTCTTCTTATAGACAACTCAATTACAACATTAAAGAAGTGCAAAGTAAAAATCAACAACTTGTAGGAAAGCATAAAATGAGAAGTTCTATCCAAAGAATTGATCATCAAACAATTTCAACGAAGGTAGATTTGGGATGGATCGACCCATCTACATTTCAAAAATTGTGTGCATCACTTACAAGTTCTGATTGACACATATCATCAACTTCGACAATCAACCAATAAGAATTAGAATCTAGATTAAGCAGAATAAAGATCCATGGTTGAATCTTTTCAAAGGATGGATGAATTGTAATAAACCTAATTGGTTATCACTATGGTAATTATTAACCTATTAACTATTACAAGTATTAGGTTAAGGGTTATTTTCCATCTCAAAGAGATTCCAACCTTTCACATTCATGCATATATATTTAGTGTAATGTCTCCATTGTAAATCACCATTCAATCATTCAAGTATGCCATATATTCAATAAATATTTCCAACATGTAAGCTTAGTAGCTTACAAGAATTCATAGCTTCCTCTATGTCATTCGGTCGATGGATGGAGACATTACACCCATGTTTCCTCTTCTATTAACAAGCCCTTCCACTTGATGAAGTACTTTGTAATTTCTTGATTCGTGTTTCAATGATTTTGTGATGTATTGGCATGATTTTCCCTTCTTCATCAATAGTTGGTAAAATAGTTAGAATTGTTTGAACCCTAGATTTCTCTTTCAGGGATTATGCAATGGATTGAGGGTGATAGCCATAAACAGGGACAATTTCTATGAAGTATGGAATGCTGTATTGTACCGCCATTTTGCCAAGGGAAAACACTTGACCCATTATGTTTGTTTATTAGATGCGAAGCAATGAAGATACCATTCTAGACATTTATTTAAAATATGATCTTATCAATCGGTTTGAGGCTGGTAAGAGGAAAAATGATTCAATTGAATACCAAAACAAGAAAATATTTCCTTCCAAAAATTACCAATGCAAATTGGATATCTATCACTTACAATAATATTGGGGATTCCATGTAGCTTTTGAATTGTTTCCATGAATGCTTGCAACTACTATACTTGCTTTAAAAGGATGGGAAAGAGAGAATAAATGGGCATACTTTGTGATTCCATCCACCAATACCACAATGACATTATTTTATTCATAATTTGGTAGACGTGTGATAAAATCCATTGAGACCTCTTCCTAACGCTAACTTGGCATGGCTAATGGATATAGAAGACCTAGTGTCATGATTGTATCTCCCTTATTTTGTTGGAAATCCAAACATTTTGCCACAAAATTTTGGACAATAATTTTAAGAACTTCCAAAAAAATGATCTCGCAGTAAGTTTTCAAGAACCCTAAATGTCCTCCTATAGGAGAAGGGTCCAATTCTATAATGACCTTTTGTTTGAGTTGGGAATTCTTACATAAATATAGGCAATCTTGGTATCATAGTGAATCATTCTTCCACACAGATTTATCTAATGAACTAGGGTCCTCTTGTTCTCATTGAATTATCCTACATATCTTCTAATCCTACTTTATATCCTTTCTTGTTCCACCTAATCTGATTGTAGAATGGAAATAACACACAATAAGTCTTCTACGCCATCTTATTTCCTTGAAAGTGCACCTGCCACCACATTTTATTTTTCTTTATTGTATATAATCTCAAATTCATAACCTACCATGTTTGTAACCCATTTTTGTTGCTCTTCTAAAGATAATCATTATTCCAATAAGTATTTAAGACTACATGATCTATTCTTACCTTGAAGTGTCTTCCTATTAGGTAAGGGTGTCATTTCTTAATTGCATGTAGTATGGGTAATAATTGCTTTGCATAGATTGGTATGAGTTATTTTTTCCTTTAAGTTGGTAACTTTCAAGGCAAGGTGCCTTCATTCTAGCATCAAAATTTCACCAATACCATGTGTTGGATAAAATATGCACTATCTAATTCAACACTTAATTGTCAACCCAGGAAGGGAGCTTGTGAGATGCAAACACTATATGTGTAGAATTGAAGGCTTGAACTAACCTAAGCTAACTAAAGATGCAAATGCGCTAACATGAAATTATATGATTTTGATCTTAATGCATGGCCTTCATAATTCAAATGCAATAATTTATTCTATGTATGAAAATAGGAAATTAACGAAGAACTTGGAAAGTAACTATAATTTCAAATCTATTCTAATGTTATATTAATCTATTCTATAAACACAAGAAACTGATTAATAACTAAGATTCAAACTAGTCTAATGCTATGCTAATCTATTCTATGGAAGGAAATTGCAAATACTAATCGAAAGCAGTCGCTTGGTCCGAAAGCGATTTTAACCAATGAAAGCAAAACTAACTACTTGCTGCAAATTACCTGATCTATGTTATGAATTGGAGACTATTCCATGTATGCATAAGTAAATGCCTATCTAAGAATGCAAGTGCAATTGAGTTATGGAAAGCAATGAATTATTTAATTCCAAATTCGTAGAAAGCAAAAACAAGTAACTGCAGATTCGTAGAAAGCAAAGAAAATATTATTCTAAAGCCCAAGCGTAAATAAATGCATTGCAAAATAGTAAACTAATCAAAGCAAACTAAACTTGGAGCTTTATAATCAAATCTAAAACTAAGTACAAAACAATAACTGGAAATATATTCAATCTGTAACCAAACCTACAACAAAAAAAACAAAATACTTCTACTCTACATCTTTAACAAATTATACCATAAACTAAAGAATGTTAACCAATCATAAAAATATTATGCAAGTGATTTACAACTTGAAAATTAAACCTACACTAAACTAGGTTATGTGAACTTTTATCATCAAACTTTAAAATACTGAAAACTAATGCATCTAATATGAACAATATAAATCAATCCCTATTCCCTAATGCTCAAAATCCATCCCACAAATTTTTTTAAATTCATACAAGCTATGCAATATACGTAACTTACAAAAATATACTTAAAAATTATCTAGTACACACATTTTATTAAACGAATTATAAAATATTAAATGTACAAGATATCCATTTATTAAATGTTTGCAAATTTAATTATATAATACTCAAAATTTAATACACATTACAAAAGTTATTATATATTTACAAGTTATAACATCATTTACAAAATATAAAATATATTAAAAACATATCACCACTGTTATACGTTAATTATATTAAATAAATCACTTTGATCATATATTAGATATGTACAAACAAATATGAATAAAACCATGGGAGGAATTTTATGAATATGGGAATCAAGGTATATGAAAAAGAATTTAAGACTGTTCGGAAGCCACGTTTGTTAATGAAACCAAAAGAAATAGATAAGGAACAAGCTACAGGAGATGTTAAAGTACTGGAAAATCATCCTAGAATCTAATTAACTATTTTTGCATAAAACTCAATATTAACAATTCTGGAAATGACTGTAAATTCTGGAAAATTCTGTCTGAATTCAAATTAAGGACTGGAAGACAGACTGGAATGAATTCTAAACAAATAATGCGAATGGAAGGCTGAGATACAAACTAAAAAATAAATGTGAATGACCGGTCGTATTAATTCTGAAAATATAAATTGCAAAAATAGACGAAAATTACAGTTTATCTACAAAAAAAATCATCTACAGGAAAACTAAATACATATACATAAAAACAAAATTACTTATCTACAAAAATGAAAGGAAACTGCTGAATATGTACAAGTAGAACCTCCGGTTGTTGAGGGGCCCTTTGCAACAATGAGAGGCTACGTCTAAGTCATGAATCACTTCAAAGAAGATAGAAACATACATTCGTAGCTGAAATAGAGTTTTTATTAATTTTGAACAGAGTTTTCACAGAGTTTATACTTTGACGGCTGACTCCCAAGCTCTCGCGTGGAGGCCGATATATATATTTTATTACAAGAGATGAGAAAGTCGACCCTTTAGTGGTCGACTGCTCTCTAAATTTAGTCAATCATAAATACTGTTAACTAATCGTAGGCCAACACACAGTGATCTGCCTTCTTCAGCGCAAGTCTGGTTCTTCTTCAATGCGTGAGGTGGCACACAAGATCCTTCTTTAACGTGACTGGTGGCGCGGTGTTGAGTAGAGGAAAGCACACGATGGGTCTTCTAGAATGGAGATCGTTCCATTCTTTAAACATGTGGATAGTAAACAACTAGGTGTTGGGCGAAAACACCATGATGGCGATCCTTCTAGGTTGGGACGAGTTATCACCGGGGCATGTGGACAACAAAATGGTTTACAAATTATTTCAACGTTTCAATGCCTGGAATCTTTTATCAACAGCGCACAGTATAATTAACGGGCCGAGTGGTGAGCTGCGTCGTGATATGGATAGTAAGCTGGACGTGTTATGCACAGATATAGCTGGATGTGTTGTCTGTTTGTTTGGCTGTGGGCAAGCTGGATAGTCAGCTGGACAGTGATACACAGATCTAGCTAAATGCGTGTCTGCTGCGAGCTTGCCCAAAGACTATAACCTGAGTCTGAATAATGATCGTTCATTTTGTGATTGCGCATTTCCATTGTGCCCCTCCATTTTCATGCGAGAGTTCATCCTTTACGGCCTGCATATATTGTTCACAACCTTCACAAAACATAAGCTCTATTAATTGTAAAAACATGAAATGGTAATACATATTAAACCTAAAGTATTAAGGAAAAGTGTTTATATAAAGAAACGATATATGAGAATGATATATATATATATATATATATATATATATATATATATATGAACCTACTTTAAAATGAATTCAGGGAGATTGGGCACGTGACATATGGTTAATAAGTTATTACAATCCATATTATAATCCACTTTATGATTTGGTTAATTTATTATGAGTGGATTTGGGTATATTTTCTTTGATATTTAATTTTTTTTTTTTAATTTTCTTTATTAATTTCCATCTTTCTAATATTTTTTATTTTCTTTATTTAATTTCCATTTTATAATATTTTTATTTATTTATTTTCTTCCTTATTTCATTTTAAACCAATGTTCAAAGCTCATCATCACTCATGGTTTTTGCATGTGTAGGTATTCAAGGGACCAACGAGAACTAGAGGGCGAGGATAAAACAAACCAAGAACATGATAAAAAACATGCCATTAAACCTAGTGTGGAACTTAGGATTGAAAGAAGGGCTGAATGGAGTGCCAAAATGCGCACTAAATGCAATAACACATCAAAAATGATGAATTAAGCTTCTTTTACATTTATAAGTTATAATTGATGAAAACATAGTAAAAGATAGACAAATTAAAGATAAATGTATTAGATTTCGGTAAATAGGCCAGGAAATTAATGTAAATAACATCATTATAAAAGACAATTTCGAGGCCCAACACCATGCACCAAGGCATCACAACCATAATAAAGGTTTTTGTGAAGTGAGGCGTGGCTAATACAAGAATTGTACATATAGCCTATTTAAGTTTCTCAAAAGTTTTGGTTGCTTAATGAGTCCATGAAAACACCTTCTTTTTTCAATAACAATGTTAGAGGTGATTCTATATGGCCATAAGTATTCACAAACTTTCAGTAATAACCTATCAATCCTAAGAGTCCTCTAAGGTTCTTCAAGGTTTGGGGAACTGTCGATTCCACCATAGGTTTAATTTTGTTAAAGTCCACTTTGATTCCTTCATGAGATACATTATGATTCAAATATTCCTCTTCCTGAACCCTAAGGCACACTTAGAAGGCTTGGCATATAGTTTGTGGTCCTCTAATAATTTTAAGACCATATAAACATGTTGTACATTCTCTTTCCATAATTTTATATAGATTAGTATATCATAAAAAAATACCAACACAATTTTTTTGAGGAAGGGTTTAAAGATATAATTCATTAAGCTTTGAAATGCGGAAGGTGCATTGGAAAGGCTAAATGACATCGTTTTACGAGATATTGGGAGTTGAACTCATCCGTGTGGTTGAAAAAGTTTGGAATACAAGGAAATATATAGGGTCTTCCAACGCCATATTCCTCGCATTAATCCTCAAAATGGACATTCCATCTTCTCTCAAGGAATCCAGACCTATCTCTCTATGTAACAATATCTATAAGATTATCGCGAAGATTGTGGACATGAGACTAAAACAGAACCTCTCCTCCATAATTTCCCCTGATCAATTTGATTCTTTGGAGGGGAGACAAATTCATGAGGACAAATTCAACACAAGAGGGGCCCCATTTTGATTGAAAAAAAATAACTACCCTTTATGGTGGTAAAGTTGGATTTGTTTAAAGCACATGACAAATCCAGTTGGTTATATATTAGGATCCTTCTAATTCATATTGAATTTAGGGTAAGTTTTGTTGATTGGATTATGTCATGTGTTATTTTAGTTTCTTTTGCAATATTAACAAATGGATTAGTTGGACCGTTCTTCAATTCTTATGGCGGTTTGAGGAAGGGTTGCTCGGTTTCACCCTACTTATTCCTTGTGGTGGATGAAGGACTCAACTGCTCGATATTGGTAGCTAAAAGAGTTAATTTAATGAAAGGGATAAAGGTGGTTCGATATGTTTATATCACTCATTCATTGTTCATGGACACTGTTCTTTTATTTACTAAGGACATCCAATCAGAAGGCCATTGTTTATATGACACTTTGCAATTATAATGTTGTGCTTTGAGAATGGATATAAATGTTAGTGAGTCATAGCTCAAATTTAATGAAGTACTTGATGTTGTTCAATAGGAATTGAAAGACATCTTCCCTAACTTGCTCCCAAACTTAGATGATGAAGTGAAATATTTGGGATATATCTTGAAGCCAAATGGTTGCACTAAGAAGGACAAGGCCTACTTGATTGAAAAAGTCGAGAAGCATATTGGATTTTGGTGCAGTAGATGGTTTTCCATAGGAGGACATTTGACATTTCTAAAATATGTCCTCGAAGTGTTCCCAATCTATTGGTATTCCTTAGTGAAATACTAAAAGGGGTTTGGAGCATATCAGAAAAATTAGTTTTAAATTTATGTGGAAGGGTGGATTGAAGTAGGGGGGTTAACATGTGGTTAGTTGGAATACATTAACACTTCGAAGGAAGTATGTGAGATAGGGTTTTAAACATATTCATACTTTTGGTTTAGCTCTAGATTCCAAAAAATTGTGGAACCTCTTTACAAGGGACAGTTTGTGGAAACAAATTGTGACGATGAAATACATGCCATATTCTTTAGTCCTTGATTGGATTAGATCTTAGCAAAAGCTAACAAAATACGTGCATAAAAATTGGAAGGGCATGATATTCACATTCTGTATTAATTGTATATTCCTTATTTGGAGAGTTGGAAATGGCCGCAAGGTGCACTTGGGAACTAATTCCATTATGGGATGTGGTGAAAGTATAATTTTTCTAAGGACTATTCAATCCATCCATGACATATATTTTTTATTTGGCCCAGAATATTGATCATGAAAATAACAACCTTTAATAATATGGTCGACTCTCAACTGATTTTTTTAGGCTCCCTGAGAAACACAAAGAAACATGGTGTTAGTTTGTGGATGAGCTTAGGAAAGGTCAAATTCATCCAAAATAAGAGCCCGAGTCCTTGAGATGGTCATATAATCAAACTAGAGGTGTTTATACTGCCAAGTTGGGTTATAATGTAATGAGGGAAATGGATATTAGGGAACCTCAATGATGGTGGTCAAAATTATGTAAGGTCCAAGTGCCCAAAAAATCGATCTTACACATGTGGCTGGTGATGCACAACCAAATTTTAACTTGGGAGGTTTTGTAGCAGTACCAAGCCCAAACTACAAGGATGTGTGATCTATGAAAATCATCAAAAGAAACTAATGGTCATTTGGGAATTCATTGCACCTACCCACTTCAGCTTCGGGGTATCATTTGTTGGTCACTACACATTCAACAAGGACTATGGGTAGGTGACACTATAGAGCATTGCTACAATATATGGTAGCCTAGTCCAAAGTTAAAAAACTCCATAGGCATCTCTATTATTATAGTATGCGACATTTGGATTGCCCATGATGATTCTAGTTTCAAGATGAGAGGTATTCCTCCAATTTAGAAAACAACCCAGGTTCTAACAATTTATCAGATGTCTATAAAGGAAACCATATGTTGATAATCCTGATAGACCCCTCCCACTTTTTTTTATTTATCTTGAGAGGGTCTAGAGAATATTGTGGAATTGGTGGTTTTCTTTTCATTTATGAGCATCATTATTATAGTTTCAAAGCAAGATTGGGGTAGGGGTCAAACAACTTAGATGAAATACTAGATTTCAAATCTATGTTATTTTTATCTCTCTCAAATGATTGCAAAATATTGTAGGCTTTCGACGACTCAGTGACGGTGATAAAATGGACGACTAAATGAGCATCTTATTTGAACATAAATCTTCTTGCTCTAGCTCTACAACTAAATAATATCACACAAAATTTTTATTTCATTTATTTTTCTCACATCTTTGGAGAACTTAATGAGAGGGAAAACACACTATCAAAGAAAAGTATCCAAATGAACTCAAATGTGTTGGTGGAGGAATTTAAGTATGGTGTCACTTTGATGACACAACTGGATTTGTAATTTTATTTTATTAATTTTGATATTGTTTGCATCCTCCCTATGGGATATATCAATCTATATGTTGTAGCTGGAGTTTTCACACTAGGATTTCCTGTTATGTTTTGTGTTTAGAGAGTGTCTCTCTTTTATGGAATTTATTGTTTTCAAGTTTGAATAGTATACAAGGAGGCACCACATGCTTTTGGATGCAATATGTTCCACTACACACTAAATATTACGATTGGTATTATTTTTTAATATAAAATGTGATTTTATAAGGGGAAAAAAGGACAAGCAACATAACCAAAAATTCATAATGACCTTCTTCTATACTAAAGGTTGCTTTTGGAATGTCTTCTTACCTCGTTCCTAATTTGATCATATCCATAACAGAGACCTAACTTGGTAAATAATGTTTCCCCCTATAATTAATCTAATAATTCATCAGTGACAGTAACAAGAAACTTATCTTTAATGGTCATTATCTTGTTGAACTCTACAATCAAGATGATAAACCATAAACCTTTATTTTTGTAAACCATCGTCACTAGTGTAGATAAAAGACTTTGGCTAGGTTGAATTATGCCTATATATAAAATTTCTTGAACCATATTCTCAATCTCGCTCTTTTGTGCATATGGGAACTTGTAGGGTCTAATGACATGTGGCACACATCATATTTGTAAGTGAATAGCATAGTCATGATCTTGAGTATGTGGAAGACCTTTAGGCATCTCTCCAAATAACTTGGAATGATTGTTAATAAATATTTGGAGATCCACTGGAATGTAGGGTGTAGATGATTGAACATCTTGTGAGCAGAACTGTGCAATTACACCGTGGTGCCCCCTTTTAAGCAATTTTGACATGTTGTTATAGCTTATCACTTTAGAGGGTTTCCCTATAATGCCTTCGAGTTAAATTTCATTGCCTTCTTAGGAGAATCTCATGAAACGTTCATGAAAATTAAGATCCATTGTTCTAAATGATTGTAACCATTTGAACCCAAATACAACATCAACACCACCCATTTGGATCACAATCATTGCACTATGCAATAAATGCCTCCCTAATAGGAAGTTTAATACAATGGCACTTCCTTGTACCTATGTCTTCAATCATTACTTTAAACTTTGGTGATGGATGTATAAAGTTATTGAGAAGTTTGGCTAACTTGAAATTAATGTAATTATGGGTACTATCATGATCGATAAACATTTTTACCTTTTTATTTTTGATACATCCTTATATCTGGAGAGTTTGATGAGTGATAATGTTAGACAATGCATGAGAATACATGGTTGCAATAGTATCTTATAGTTCTACATATTGAGGCTATTCTAGTTTTTGATATTCTTCATCTTTATAATTTATGTAGAATATTTTTTCCCATTGCACTTACTCCCCTTACTATGCTTGTTGTCACGATTGAAACATAGTTCATTTCTCCTTTCCTCCACTTGTTGGAGGAGACTATTCCCTCTATATACGTGTTGGCGACAACCCTTTGCGTAGCCAGATTTTTACTTTCAATTTTCCTCACCAAACTAAATACATTCTCCAATGATTTAGGTTCGAAGAGATGTACCTCATGTTGAATCTCTCCATTAAAGTTCATATGAATAGATCCAATTAATTATATTTGAAAATGTTCTTCACTCTAAGACTCAATTTTTGAAAATTCTTAATTAACTATGTAATTATACCTCTTTTTGTGAGATTTATCACTTGAATACAAAAGGTGTTGCTCTTAATATCCCCATAATGTGCTATCAATGCATTCATACATATAGACAAAAATACAATAGAGTCCTTCACAAAGGCACTAGTACCACATAAATTGACCAGGTTCTAGATAGAAGGATGTAATAGTTACCTTTTGTAAAGTTGGCACTAGGTGTAGATCAAAGAATTGATCTACCTATAATATCCATGTTATGGGATCATTACCATCAAACTTCTTCACATCTATCTTGGTAATGAAGTACTTCCCTCATCTCGAGTTGACCCCATGATAATTTGGATTATGGAGTGACGAATGATTAAGTGTTGATGATTCAAACCTCTTGTTATCCAAATTTATTTTTCAACTTTCTCAATATGTTATTGGGATGAGAGCCATTTTATCTCCTTATCCTTGGTTCGAGGAGATGAATTAGGAGTAAATATAGGTCTTATCTTATTCATAATTATTCCCTTCATATCTTTGAGATCGTATTTCGCGACCATCGTTTTATTCATATTTTTCAATCTTTTGATAGAAGGTTTCAATATTTTTGCATATCTAGTTCCGATTCACTTTCTATATAATTTTTGGTGTTTACCAATTCAACATGTGTCACTGATGTATCACTCAATTCCTTAAATTTGTCCTCCAAATTGAATAGTTAGTTATACATTTCTTCATTTTCTTCATGAGTCATGGTTGAGCCTTCTAGAGGTTTACTTAGTGTATCATTTTTGCAAAATCCCTTGCCATGTGAACCAAAAATACTATTTACATATAGTTCTCCTATATTTCCTCTTCATCACACTTTTAAATACCAAAAATATATATTCAAATCAAAATTTATGCAAGTTTCAAGTTAGATTACCTTTATAAACCCTTGTTTGTAGGTTGTCTTGCTAGGAAACCTTTCTCATGATTTATCTCTAAATTTTTGACCCTCATGAGTATGAAATTCATCGTATAAAAACCTTTACTTATTTTCTAAAATGACATAGTTTTGATTAAATTTGATGTGCCAAGATAAAGTTATAATGGTAACTTTCCTAGAACTTGTCGGTTTTGTCCCTTTTAGGAGAGTAAACTTGTATGGATTGACACATGTTTTATTTTCCTATTCTTGTTCTAAAATTTTGACCACAAAATCTATGGTCCATATTATTTATGATGGAATATATGCAACTCAATTTGGAGCTCCCAAGGTTCATATATAACAGTTTTACCCGAAACACATATTTGAGACTAGTTTTTGGACTAGTAAAAAAAACCCTAACATCCATAGATTATAAATACTAACTTATGATGAACCAAGATTAAATGATTATCACATGTACTTAAATATGTCTCCTAAGGTGACTCCAAAATTATCTATATGAAACATCCCTAAATTTTTATATATATAGAAAATCACTTTGATACCAAATGTTATGCACCAATTCTCAAAACAATATAAAATTAGAAAGAGAGAGAAACATAATGCCTTGAGAATGAAATAAAGATATGAATAATAGCCCTCTTCAAGGGATATGATCCTTTTAAAATGTATCAAATGCACAAGACAAATGAGATGATATCTACAACTAGCTCTCCTTGGTATATATATGAGACATAAATTACTATTACAATGAAGGTCCTAGCATACCATTGCAATCGAAAGTCTAGCGAGTGGGATAGGATTGTGACATGCAAGGTTTAGGGTTAGAGAGTTTTGATTAGGGATTTGTAGGGGGGAGATCCCCTCACATATATCTCAAGAGATGGTGACATTTTGGAGGTTGGTGGAGACTCGGGAAAGGAGGCCCTCTCGTCCTCTCAGGATCACTTTGTAAAAGATCTGGACCAAATGCTGAAAGTTACATTGTCAAGAGGAACCTCTCAGAAGGTTTCCATCTCCTGGGTGTAGGAAATACGGAAACCTCTTATCCAAGGGGAACTAGGGATCTTCTTTGTGGGTAAAGGATTTTTTATATTTCACTTTTCTGAGAAATCAAATTGAGGCTTGATATTTATAAGCATATTGTATTTCATGGGACCTATAGGAATCTACCTAAATCATTGGAATCCATATTTTGATCCAACTCAGGATGTTCCTTCTACAGTTCTAGTTTGGGTGACGCTACCCCATTTTCCAATCCAGTGATGGAATACATAAGCCATAAAAACTATAGGAAATACGCTTGTGGAGATATATATATTGTGCAAAACCCAAGGATCATTTCTCGTGTTCTAAGATCGATGTAGAAGTAGATCTGGAGATTGGACTGCCAGAAGCTATCAAACTAAATCTAGACTCACGGGAACACATTCAGAAGTTGGATTATGAGAAACTTCCCTTTAAATGTAGGATTTGTCATTAATACATGAATTTTGCTAAAGATTGCAGGAAATACCCTTCTCCCCAGTCGAATCTGGTGCAAGAGGAACAATGGACTAGAGTAGATCATGGGAACAATCTGAAATATGGAACCAAAATAAAAGCTACGGGGAAACATGGAAGAAAAATATTTGCTGGCATCCCCTAGAGGAACAATGAGGCATAGGGGAAATAACATATTTTAAAGTCTCAAAATGGAAGCGAAAGAGTCACATGCAAACCAAGAGGATGATAAGGAAACCCAAGAGGGAGAGAAAAATAATCAAACTCAATCAACCTAGAGTGATGTTAGCTAGGAAGAATCAACTCAAGAAGAAGGAGAACCCCCTCTAGAAATAAATATGGGAATCCCACAACAGGAAAAAAGAGTTAGGATTCAAGACCGAGCCCTAAAAAGGAACATGAAAGGAAAGCATTTCCTTCAACAGTATTTGAATTAGACTCCTCTGATTCAAAAATATAAGTCCAAAGTTGAAAGGGTAATAGGAAAGACAATGAAATAAGGGAGGAGGAGGAGGCTAAAAGAGAAAACAATTTAGGAACACAACCCACCATTGATGATATATTAGAAAAGAATTCTCTTAAAGTACACACCTCAGGAATATCTATACTAATTGATCCCAAAGGGGTCTCCCTTCAATCCAAAGGAAAGTAATGAAGTTGATCTATTGAAATTGCAGAGGATTGGGCTCTACAAAAAATGAAGAAGTGATTAGGGATTTGATGAGAAACTAGCATCCAGAAATATTCCTTCTCCAGGGGACTAAATTGGAGGAGTATGGCCTCTTACAAAAGATGAACTCAATATGGGATCAAGGCATAGGAATTGCAATCAGTGCATGAGGAGCATCAGGGGGATTGGATACCTTCTGGGATCAATCCAAGTTTGTTTTAGAGAACTCCTTCAAAGTGCAACATTGGTAAATTGTCTCATTAACTCATCTGCAAACAAGTCTCCAGGTACCGGTGTTAAATATTTATGTTCCTGTTAATTATTTATAAAAGAAAACTTATTGTTATTTTCTTTTGGATTGGGATGTCTTGGATCACTTCCCAAACCTTGTCTTTAGAGGAGACCTTAACTTGGTTCTTTTTGGAAAAGAAAATAAAGGCGGGTTAGTGGTAAGGGAATCTTATCGAGAGTGGGCAGACAAACTTATCCATAGATGAGATGGTGCACATCTCACCCCCCAAAAAAATTCACCTGAAATAATAGAAGATCGGGTCGTGGGCATGTGGCTACCAGGATAGATTGGTTTTTAGTGGCATATTTTTTAGTGGCAAACTCCTTTCTTTTGTCAAATATCTCTTTGTCTTCTTCTATTCTATCCTTTAGTGTTTCAAATCATTTCCTGATCTCCCTTGTAATGGAGCCTAAAGTTGATATAGGGCCCATTCATTAATGGTTCTCTGCAACATGGAAGGACCACCCAGACTTCTTGAAGATAGTCAAAGATGCATAGAATGCAGACATTAGAGGATCTCCCTTCTTCATTTGGGAGGAGAAAATGAGAAGAGTTAAATGGAATTTAAAAAGATGGGTAAAATCATTCCTCCCTTCTTCCATTGTGGAAATAATGGCCTTCCAAGAAGCCCTCGCCCACCACCAGGAGGAAGTTGAAAATCAAGAGGTAGGGGTGTAGGATATCAAAAGGGAGGATGAACTCCAAAATTCTCTACATTTATCTCAACATAGGGAGGAAGAGTATTGGAGACTTAAGTGAGGAAGAGTATTGGAGACTTAAGTCTTGAAGTTTATGGTTTCAAGGCAGTGACAAAAATACCAATTTTTTCCATCTTTAGGACAAAATTCGAGATCATTAAACAACAATGAAATAAATAGAAAACAATTAAGGGAGGAAAATAATTAGATTTGGTGAGATCAAGGAGGATGCGTTTAAGCACTTCAATTGTATTTACTCCATAGGGGATGGGGATTTAACCAAAGTCTAGCAAGTGGCTATCCAAGACGTTCTTACCATGATAAATCCAAAGGACAGTGATGATCTCACTAAACCCATCATAGAAGAAGAAGTAAACAAAACTATATGGGGCATGGATATAGATAAAGCATCAGGACCAGATGGGTTTTCTACTCACTTTTACAGGTTGTGTTGGAGTATCATAAAAAAATATTCAAAGTGAATGTTGGATTATGTCTAAAGAAAACCTACTATTGGGGTGGCAATCGATTCCGCATTTATGGCCCTATCTCCCAAATAATCCAACCCAACTACTTTCTCTTGGTTCTAAACCATTTCTCTATGCAATGTCTCTTACAAAATCTTCACTAAGATAATATTCCAAAGGATAAAGATCTACCTGCTGAATATAATCTCCACAAATCAAGGGGTATTTGTGTAAAAGTGAAACATCCTAGATAACATGATCTTGGTCCAAGAGGCCATTCACTCCAATAGAAAAAATAAAGAGAAAGGTATGATAATTAAGCTTGATATGGAAAATGATTTTGATAGAGTCAACCGCCAATTTTTTTTTATTTCAAGTACTTGCAAAGTTTGGATTTGGTGACAAGTTTATTTCTTGGATCAAAGCATGCATTGGACATACTTGGATTGCCCCACTGGTGAATGGTAGAGTCTCTAAATTATTTTAGGTGTCTAGGCATCCTAAACAGGGATGTCCTCTCTCCCCTCTCAGCTATATTATAGTGGTAGAATCTCTGAGTAGATCACTTGAGAATGATAGACATAGTGGAGATATCAAAGGGGTTCAAATTACAAGGAATTGTAAATAGATAAACCACTCCCAATTAGCTGATGACACATTTATTATTAGGGGAGCTTCGATTACTATATTGCTAAGGTTCAAGGATATATTGGATACATTTTTCAAATCCTTAGGAATTATGGTGAATAAGGGTACGAGTCAAATATATGGGTGGAATTCTCTTACCCAACTCCTAGAAAGAATTCATAGAGTATTTGGATTTCACAACTCCAACTCCTGGGAATCCTTTAAGTACCTAGGACACGGGGACTTCACTTAGTGAACCTCTCACATAGCACATGCGATCGTGGGATATTAAAGAATACCCTTAATTTCCAGAGATATTGACCCAAACTCTTTTTGTTGAAACCCCCTCCCAATAATTAAAACCTCCTCCCCACCCCTGTTTATACCTCAATCCTTATAAACCACCCTACCAACTCCCACCTTAAACCCCTCATCCCCCCAATACCTGTAATATATTGGTTCAATTTTTGATAGTTTTAAAACCCACAATATGAACTAACGTGATAGGATATTGGTCAACAAGTGAAGCCCCCGTGACCTAGGATTCCCCATCTCCAAGGATAGAAAAGGGGGTTAGAAACCAATAATTGACAATACCTCAAAGAAATTCCATTAGCAGGGATTGAATTGATTAAATCCCTTCGAAATATTAATATTAATTAAGTTAGTTCTATCCTCAATGACATTGTATATTTTCTCAGTTCTTCTTTCTCCATTCTCTGTTCTCAATCAAATCAACAAGATGGTCAGGAAGTTCCTTTGGAATGGGGAAAAATAACAAGCAAAAATTGCCATTAGTCAATTGTAACACAGTTAAGGGTACTATGGATAGGGGAGGTATGGGAATTTGAGATATTCAGCTCACCAACCTAGCCTTAGGCCTTAAAAATCTAAGGAAGAAGTATATCAAAGGAAGGGCCACAAGGTGTTTGGACACCGTCACAAGAGAAAAAAATGGAACTAAAATTTGGAATCTATGTGTAAAGTCCTGGATTTTTTTCAAAGAAAATATGCATTAGATCTCGAGTAATTGGAAAAGGATCAAGCCATGGGATGACTCCATTATGATGGAATATCCTCTGGGAGGGATTCTAGAGTTCTAGGTAGTAAAATATTAGTTGGAAGATAATGGTGTTCTCACATTGGCTATCATATGTTCTTGGCACCCATATTCGGGATAATGTATTGGTTAGAAGTTCCCAACTCCCCTGATAATTCTTTAGAGATAAATAAAGCTGTTGCATGACTGGTTAAAAGGTAAGGAACTAGTGAATATACGAACAAAGGACATAAGAGCATGAGGAAATCGGGAAGGATTCTACACATTCAAGCAAGACTATGTGACACTTCAACTGACTTCTTGCGCCTCACCAAGATTAACTTGGTGGAGAAATATTTGGAAAAACAATCCCCCCCTAAAGTCAATTTTTTCTACTGGTTGTTGGCACAATATAAGCTTTTGATAAGAGAAAACCTTAAAAGAAGAGGGTTCATGGGCCCGTTTTGGTGTTTGATCTGCAAAAATGAGGAAGAATCTTTTCCTCTAATATGTTCATTGCATACCCCTTCATTGCTAAGGTCTGGGAGGAAGTGTTGGGACCCCTCACCTCCCTTATATCTCTGGTTAGAAGGCTAGTGAAGTATTTCAGCAAATGGAATTCAAACTACTCTTATTCGCTTTAGAATAAGTTGTTACTCTTTTTCCTTTGGAAAGCCCTCCCCCATACATTTACTGGAAGATTTTTTTTGTGTGAAATCACTTGGCATTTGATAACTCCCCTACCTCACCGAGAAAAGTTACAAGGAAGGTGAATGGATTGTTACCAGAATATCTCTCAGAATTGTTGAAAAGTTAACTCTGAAGGTCCTCTTTATAGTTTTGGGTGTTGTGTGATAAAGAGGACATGTAATTTGTTCCTTGTGAATATAAATAAATGATGTTTTGTACTTTATTGTATTGGGTATCACTTAAAAATATATTTAATAATTAAAGTGTGTTATTATTAAAAAAGAGTGCATTAAGTGAGAACCCTAGATTTTGTAAAAAGCATCTCAAACATAATATTAAGTTGTTTAGATGAGGTAGTTACAGAATTTAAAGTATAAAAATAGGGTTGAGGACAAATTAAAGACACACCATCAATGAGGAGAGAGAGAGAGAGAGAGAGAGAGAGAGAGAGAGAGAGAGAGAGAGAGAGAACCCTTGGAACAATTCTCAATGCAAGTAGCAACATTAATTACAATAGTAAAACCTCATTAATGCACTTGTCGTCCATACAATGCTCGTGTGAAGGAACATAAATCAAGGTAGAAGGTACGTAAGTATGACAGGTCTGTATTGCATTTTTTGCAGGCTGGAAATGAATCCCATGGCAACAAAAAAGTACATTCCGTACAATCCCCACGTGTGGCAGATCTGTACAGTCCATACTCGCACGTGTGAAGGCACATCAGGTCATACACTGACTACTAACATATTTTTTGAGGTAATTTGCTGAAAGTGATTTTTGGGAATTTTTCCTGTAAGGGTCACAAGAATAAGTTTTCTGTGTTGTTGGGAAAATTTTTGAGTTTCTCGTTTTAATGATAATTTCTTCTTTCTAGGGTTTCCCCCAGGAGTTGGGATTTTTCCTTGTTTATTGACCAAAATATCTGTGTATTCATGTGTGAAATATTTGCTTCAGTCTTGGAAATTTCTTGATCTTGGTGATTTATATTTCAAATTAAGATGTAAATTTTAACCATAAACCATAGTTAGATAAAGTGTTTGAGATAATGTGTCAATGGGAAATTTCATATTAATTCATTGAATTTCTTTATGGCATCAGAGCCAAGTTGAGGTAATATTCAAGTTTTTGAATCATAGAACTAAATTGTGTTGTCTTTCAGTTTAGAAGTTTTGTTGTGATACATTTTCCAGATGGTGAGCGTTCGGTATGAAGATAGGTTGGATGGAATATCCAATTGTTAACAATAAAATTAACACCCTTGAGAATGTTGGTCTGAAAACATATTTCTATTTTTCCCGCAACATGAATTTCAAAATTTTGGAACAATTGAGAGCTTCAATCTCTCTTTTGACCACTTCTTCCACAAAGGAAGGAATGTTTGAATATAAGGTGGCTCCAAAGAGGCCAAGTCCATGACCACTTAAGGGCCAAAAACCAATTCCTATAACTCACACAGTGGAAAAAATGCCTAACATGGGTATTAATTGTTCGAAAATACTGAAAATCAAGTTTGATGCCTAAAAACTAGGTAAAGTGGGCCTTTTGAAGGAAATAATAAAAAATATTCAAAAATCCTAATCCCACATTCATGGTTAAGATGTTGGGTTAACAATCAAAATCCTATAAAAGGAAGGCATATGAGGTGAATTAGAGAGCAAAGGCATGCTGGAGGAATTGTGGGCTAGAACTCACTTTTATACTACAAATATTTTGGGCATCAAAGGCATGGATGGTATAGGATTAGTTCTAGGCTATGGAGAAGGAAGGAACTTGTAAGTGATGTAAATATTTATCCATGTTCATCTATTATGAATCAATTCAATCTTATTCCCAATTCTTGTTCAATGTTTTCCTTTCAATTTTATTGTTGATGTAGAATTGGTATGCAATCAGATCTAACCCATATTTATCAAATATAGTTTGGTAGGATAGTAGGAAGTTTTGTGGTGATATTTGCAGGTGTGAAGGAGAGTTAAGGAGATGTAAGGACAACCATCAAGGGACTTCATGAAAGAGAAAGGCTTCAAAGAGGTATCCTCTTGTCTTCCTCCCCTTCTCAAACTCCATGAAAGAAGGTTTAGATATTAAGATTATTGTGATAATTGATTTGTTTTCTGTCAAATTGAATTCACCCACCCCATAGAAATAAGAGAGTATGATATTGCTTCAGTTGTAGAATACTCCACTAACATAATGGCGACTCCGCTGAAGAGCTAAGGGGTTCTTCTCTTGAAACTATTTTTCTTGATATTTTCCCCTTGTTTTTGTGTTTCATACCTTTTAAATACTTTGATGCATGCTTTATATTGGTCTTATAAGGATTTAGTTCAGTTATAGAGGTCAAAACTGACCTAATTTCACCATTAAATTGTCATTTTCCAAGAAATTTGGGTCCGGATCTGAGTTTTTTCACTTCTTGAACTTGTTGGAATCCTTTAATAGCCTACACAAATTCCAAAATCCACTTTATGCTCCTATAGAGTCCCCTATGTACATCGATGGAACTTTGTTCATCAATAACAACAGTGCACCGACCACTGTGTGGAAGAGACACGGTTCTTGATTTTTTTTGATGGTTGAATATTCAGTTTTAGATCATTTAAGTTGATTTTTGCTACTGTAGATGTCTTGGGAATATTCTAACAGAGGTTTTAGACAGTACTTACCTCCCTTTTATTAGAATTTAAGGATTTCTGGAAGATTTAAAAGTTTGGTGTGCATTTAACTTGAGATTGAAATTTTTTGAGATCACTGATTTTTGGACTTGGATTGGGTTCATTTTAGAATTGGTAGAACCTGAATTGACATATTAAACACTTGTTGAGTCCTATTATGACCTTTTAGGAGCATTTTTGAAGGATTTAGAGACATTTTCCCTCAAGTTAGGAAGGCTTGGAAACCTCCTTAAAAAACTAGGAAAAAATCAATTTGAGAAGTAGTTTTTTTTGAAGTATTGTTCAAAGTTTTCTTTAAAAGAATGCTCAGATCTGAAATTTTATGACATGTTTACCATTTAGGTCCTTTATTTCACTGTTGAATGTCTGAAATTTTGTCTAATTTGGTCATTTTAATCACACATTTGCATAAGAAAATTGTCGAAAAACTAAAGAAGATGACATGTTGTTTTAATTTATGAACCTTTAAGCCATGAATTTTGAAGTCACATGAACTTTCTGACCCGCTACACAACTTGAAATCCCAACTAATACACTCTTAATACCATCATTTAAAATAAAAATAACATAAAATATCAAGTGTAATATAAATCTTTTTCAAGTTTTGAAGCATATTATTGAGCCACGAGTATCCTCTTCACTTGCGCTTTCGGGTGGTCTCGTGTAAGAGAAAGTGGATCTCAAGAGTAAATGCTTGTCAGTTTTAGAATTTTGCATCGATTTTCAAACCATAATTTTGGAACATTAAATTGAACATTAAGAAAGAAAACATAATGCGATTGAAAAAAACAAAATTGAATCATAATCCCACATTTAAACATCAGTTTAAGAGACTTATTAGAAATAGGAAAAACATTGAACATTATAACATTTTTTCGTTTCCAACTAGTGATAGTTGAAGCAAATCGAACACATCTTATGTTTGAAGCCAACCTCTTGAACCCTTGCTAAAAAGTTGAAAACCTTTTTTCAAATTTGTAAAAGTGATTCTATTTTGCAATGTGCATGTTTGAAGGATCTCAAAGAACCTCTTACTCTTCCATAGTATAGAAGTTAATTAAAATAAAGGAAAGAGTAGTGAACATTGTGCATTTGATTGGTTCAACATTTTGAGTCACAAACACCACCAGTTTCACCATCATTCCTCGAAACAAAGCAAACTACTGTTAAAATCAACGCTCAATCTAAAATCTATCAAGATTCTTTTTGATATCGCCAACATAGATTAGGATATGGATTTGGAATAAGATTGCAGAGTTAACACTCCAAGGCCACAAATATTTGAAACTAGTATTGATTAAAGAGAATCAAATCCATTAGTAGTAAAGAGTGCATGTTGGGAAAGCGCTTCTAACACATGCGTTAAGCATGAGGTAAATCCGAATTAGTAAGGGTGGTACCCCCCCCTCTTGCTTATTTGGTGGGATATGAGCACATTACAGTATTTCAGTTAAGTGACAAGTCCTCAGGGTGACATCACTTTCTTGATATATCTAGTCTATGTGATTTATCCTAGACTGACGACTGTCCTACTCGACCACCGATTGTGAAGTGGTAACCATAGTTTCTTATCTTAGGGCATCACATAAGATGTTGTGAGTGCGGGACACTTGCAATACCTAAGAAAAACAAAAGGTTGTTTAAGCTCCTTGGGAGGGTCAGTAGCCAATATATAACACTTGCACCCTTAGTGATTGAAGAACAATGTAACTATTTATCATACCTTCACTATTTAGTAATTTTTGAGGTGTGATGTCCCTCAAGAGCTCCTAGTTTTGGAAGTCCCTCTAAATACAGATTTTCACTGAACTCTGGTTCTTTGGAAATAATTTTTCTTGTTGATTATCTTAGGACATTTTTAGATGTGTGGACTGATTTTTGTTGAGTCTAGTTACCTTTAGGATTGTTCAACTGAATTTTGATATACTCTAATAAACAATTCCTTTTATTAAACTTTAGAGTGACTAATCTCTCGAACCACTCATCAAGGTGGAAGTGAGGCAAGTTACCCAAGTTTGAGGGCCTCGCTAAATTATGGAGACATATACATGACCCACATATTTGTGACTTTGAAATTGAACTACTTATAAACCCAATAAAATGTTACTAGAGAAGAACAACATCAAATCAATTCTAAAAATTTGTCACATCATGGATGAAACATAGATACAATTGATGATATTACTTTAGTTGAAATTGAAAAATAGAATATCACACATTTGCTCACGTAAATCCACCCTTAGCACATCCTTTAAACTCAATCATACTTACGGAAAGTGAGTCATTGGTTAGTCTTTTGAAAGTTGGAATAATATGTAGAACATTACACTTGACCATTTGGCTTCGTTAGGAGATGAAGGGACCATATCAATGCAACCTCAAATGGTTGCAGGAGGTTATCAAAATCCTCTTGTCACACATAATAGTTGTCTAGGTTCTACTTCTGGGGGAAACCCTTTACCATGGAATGTTAATATTCTTGGAACACAAATGCCAATTGGAATTATCCTTCACTGATGGGATTAAATGCCCCGAATAATTATCCTTTGATTTATCCTAACACAATTCCTAGGGGAAATCCACCTATCAACCCCATTCCACGATGGAGTGGTCATGTTTTAGAAAGTAACCAATCTTTTTGGATCCAACCTTTGCAAGGAGGAAGCATACCTTGGAAGTCCATTTAAAACCAAGTACATAATTAATGGAATGGTCAGGTTCTAGTAAGTAACCAGTCTTCTTGGAACCCAACTCCATCAGGAGGCAATCAACCCAGTGGTCAAGTTTTAGGAAGTAACCAATCTTCTTGGTACCTAACTCCATCTGAGGGAAATCCAACCAGTGGTCAGGTTTTATAAAGTAACCAATCTTCTTGGGACCTAACTCTATCAAGATACAATCCACCCATTGATCATGTTTCGATAAGTACCAATATTCTTGGGGGAAGCCTTCACAAGGGGGAAACCCACCTTGGAATGCTAATCAAATCCAAGGACCACCACAATGGAGTGGTCATATTCTAGGAAATAACCAATCTCACTGGAGTCTAACCCTGCAAGGGGGAAATCCACCCATTCATCAATGGCGTGGTCAGGTTTTAGCAAATATTCAATCTCCGTGGAGTCTAACCCCATAAGGTGGAAATCCACCCATGAGTCCCATTCCACAATGGAGCGGTTATCCAGATTTATGCAGGAACACAATAGAATACACAAACAACCATAGAAACAAATATGCAGCATAAATAATACTTCATTTCATTAATCAAATAACTGAAACTTGTTTACATACATAATGGAAATAAACTAGCTAGAGTGTTGGTAGCTTATCTCTGAGAAGAGATGTGGCGGCTACATGCCTCTAAAATATGTGTTACAATGAGGCTCGAAAGCCTATATATTATTGAGAAACAATGGAAAACCTACACATCCAAAAACCTAACCCTAGGAGGTGAAACGCCAGAATGTGGGCCCCGTTGGGTAACTTGGTACATTAATTTCCCGGGGTCGTAACTTTGGCATACTACCTCCGTTTGACGTGCATGATACATAGTTAGAAATATCTATTCAAGGAATATATCCATAGATAGAAAATATTGGGTCCAGAGCAGACTCTTATTTTCCTAACCATTCGATGCCGAAAAAATGTCGTTTAGGGCCTCAAAACGGCTCCAGAAGTTTAGGACCGGAAAACTGCCAAAAACAGTAAATTGTGCTACAATTAAGGAAAATGGAAAATTGAAAGAAACAATGGTGGGGGACCAAGTGGAATAGGTGGGTGGCCACCAATATCCTCTTGGATCAAGTGGTGAGGTTCTATAAAGTAACCAATATTTTTGGAACTAGCCTGGAAAACCTGCGTTCGATCTAACTAGGCCACCACATGGACCTCATGCCAATGGTATGATGGGTTTCATTAATAACCTTGAGCATATTGCCCAGCAAATGGGACAAATGTCTATTCAGAATTCACAACCTATATCTAGCCAAGATATGCAACAATATGCTAAGACTTCCCTAGCTTATGAAATCTTCATAGTTCAATCCATGGACCTTAGGGAGAAGAGAAGAAGTACAAGGTTAATCACAGTCTTAATCCTTCCCAAACTCCTACAAAACTCATAGTTCAATCCATGGAACTTAGAGGAAATAAGAAGAAATACAAGAGTAAGTAGAATTCTAACTTTGGGAAGGAAGATGCATTGAATCTATCTCAAGACAATGGGAAATAGCAGGCTGTTGTATGGATGCAACCTTTTATGTAGCACCATCATCAAATGGTTGCTACAACATTGGTACTGCCAACAGAGGTTAACCAATCAAAATCTCCGCAAGAGGGAAATGATCCCAATGCCAATGTCTTCATGTGTGATCATGAGGTGAACATTGAAATGATATATCATTCTTATGATGTCCCTCCTATTACATTGGATCAATTAGAATCACAGCCAAGTGGTTCTCTCACCATCAAGAAACCAACCATAGACATAGTACAACACCCCTCCAAAGGTGATCTATGTTAAAACAATGCACAATCCTAATGCACAAGCTTCTCATAATGAAAATGTTGTTTAGGAAATATCTCAAGCACCATGTTGCAATATTGTCCCACACAAAGAAAAGAACTATTGTCTTCAACTAGAGTTGTTGATCCATCCAATGCAACTTTGATCACATTAGACTTAGACCAATAAACTTGTAAGGTTCCTTCCAAAGTTTCTTTTCAGATTAAAGCAACATCTCATTGCAAGAATATATTTCAAACCATAGTTAATGAAGGGGTCTCAACCTATGTCATGTCATTTAAATGTTGGCAAGCATTAGGATCACCCACTTTATTTAGATCCCATACTGTGCGAAAAGCATTTGATGGAGATTCATTCTCTCCTCATGAAATCTGATTGTATTCCTTCCATATTGAATGGGGTGGAAAAATAGTCAAGTAGATGTCGAGGTAGTATATGCGCCTATAGATTACAATTTTCTTTTAGGATGTAGTTGGATAAATGTGATGATGGATATAGTGTCTTCAGAGTCCCAAGTGATTCGGTTCCCTCATTGGGGGAAGATTGTCATGATCGACCAATTAGATTACTGCATGCTTGAAACTGTTATCCAATCAAATGTTCCTTTTATTAGGGATGCTCTAAAGAAGGTTCAAGAAATTAGGGTAGGATCATTGAAAAATGATTCCATCATGGGAAACTTTATGATCACATAACCCTTATCTATTGTATAAGTGCCATACCAATCTGTTCAAATGGATTTGACAGATTTGGATCAAAATATTACCTTGATGGAGGAATATGATCCAGTTACTTGGCCCATTTTGGTTGTGAGATCTCCCAGCTCACTTGATTTCTGGCACGAAATTTTATCATCAGATGAAACTATCCTTGAAATCATAAACATTTGGTTGTACCCACATAAGGACATATTTTGTGGGGACACTAGGAGCATATTTGGTTTAAATCCACCCAAATATAGGAGCATACTTTGTATGTTCCTTGATCTTATCTGGTTTATTTGGAAGCACGCATATAGGTTTAGGTTATCCCTCTGTAACGATTCATTTGAACTTTTTGCAACCCAAACTTGCCATAAAGTTGAACCTGTTAGAAATCGGTGGGTCAGCCCATCATATCTGTATTTTCCATCATTCCGATAGAAGAGCCCACTAAACATGGGACACCCTAGAAAACACCCCATTTCCATTTTGGTGCCCATGCTCATTTATTCTCATAGGCCTAGGAGCCCTATTAGTCCCATCATGACCTGGATTTTGAAACCACATACTTCTCTTCCATACAATTCTGACCATTTCTTGATGGGATCCTATTTCATGTTAGTTTACATAAGCATGTGTTAAAATATATGCATGAACATTTGTGTTTAATTCTTCAATGCTTATTGTTGATGTTGCGTATATGCCTTTGTAGTCACTTTTTGCTCAAAATTCCTATAAACCACTGCTTCTGTTTAAGTTGACCTATACATGCGAGAACTATTTGATTTGGGTAGTTGATGGAACATGATTCATTGTGATTTATGATTTTGGTGTTTTTTGCAAGAATTAACATGAAGTAAACCACTTTCCCCCCTTCCTACTTGTTCATCGCATCAAATTGGATAACCACGGTTACTTGGTTCTATTTCATCATTCGTCGACACATAATCCTGCTTTAGATAGCCAAACGATGGAGGGAACATCTTTAAGAGTGTGCACAATTAGCTCATACCTTGTTTGCAATATGTATCTTTTCCTTGGCTTGACTCGTGCTCTTGAAAAACAGAGTACGCCCATGCTACACTTGTTCCCTCCCATGTACCATAGCATTCTTTATTATTTTTTCAAGCTAATAAATGAAAAAGTACTAAAAATTAAAAAACACAAAAATCCAAAAAGGAATATTACTGAATCTATTCATAATTCGTTATGGAGAAAATGGAAATAGTCAGTCCTTGTTGACTTTGAACACAACACATATCCTTGCATCAGTTATAAGTACACCATTTACATTTGACTTAAGAAGTACTGGTAATTTGAACATATCTCCACCAACAGGTTATCCTTCCTGTCATCTATGGAGATTTCATTATTTCATTTGGAAGTGGAGAATTTCACAATGGTTGGTTACTTGAGTCTTATGTTGTCAAGTGTCACTATGCGCTGTGTTATGTGTTCAAGGGAAGTCAAACCAATGTCGACCATTCCTCAAATATTCCTGACCAATCATGTCGGCCTTCCTTGTGTTAGTATACAGTGTTGGATGTCACAACTCTACGGAATTATATCAGCCTATTGATCTCAGTTTCGTGTCAGTTGATGTGGGATGCACTAATTCTCTCCTTCTTACAGATCCGTTCTTATCGATGCCAAATCATAATCTAGGAAATGGATATAGGAACCCCCGCGAGTAACTTGGATATTGCAGTCATCAATGGAAGGTTTCATTGCAAACAATAGTGGGTATACATCAATGAACCCTGATTGTTTGATTCTACAAGTGTTCGGCATCAAACCATCTATTCGTAGTTGTTAGTTTGTACTCAAGTACATTGGAGTCCATCATCATTATTGGTGGGTCTCCTCTCATTTGTTAATGGTATACATCAATGACCAATAATAAGATGGTGTTTAATTATGCTCGACATAAACTCATTTATTCGCATGATATAAACTTGTAATATCATTGGTTTGTATTGAATAACTTGGGAAATACAATTGTATCATTCATCGATGCACTGCCCGAGTTGCGCAAGATTAAAATTCCATGTCAAAGTATCATGAAGACCTGGATATTTTGCATTCATCAAAGTGCATGTATACATTTTGGTAATATTTTCTTTTGACATGGATCCATTGTGTATTGTTCATGGCCATGCTTGTTTACTGCTGAGCATGGGTATACCCTCCTCAATAAGATATTGTATATTTGGGTTATTTCCTTGTTCGACTTGCATGTGCTTCTTAACTCCTGTGCTCGAGATCATAATCCTTTACCATCCCACCCTTGCCATTAAAGAGTATCAATATGAGGAGTGTCAGAATAAAATAACTGTCAATGTATTTTTTCCCCCAGCATAACTTCGTACCTCACACATTAGGGGGAATATGTTAACAATAAAATTAACACCCTTGAGAATGTTGGTCTAAAAACATATTTCTATTTTTCCTGCAACATGCATATCAAACTTTTGGAACAATTGAGAGCTTCAATCTCTCTTTTGACAACTGCTTCTACAAAGAAAAAAATGTTTGAAGACAAGGTGGCTCTAAAGAGGTCAAGTCCATGACCACTTAAGGGCCAAAACCCAGTTCCTATAACTCACACAATGGGAAAAATGCCTAAAAAGGGTATTAATTGTCATGGAAATACTGGAAATCAAGTTTGATGCCTAAAAAATAGGTAAAGTAGGGTTTTTGAAGGAAATAATAAAAAAATTCAAAAATCCTAATCCCACATTCATGGTTGAGAGATTGGGTGCCCAATCCCAATCCTATAAAAGGAAGGGATATGAGGTGAATTAGAGGAGACAAATTAGATAGAAAAGTCATGCTGGAGGAATTGAGGGGTAGAAATCACTTTTCTACTCCAAATATTTTGGGAATCAAAGGCATGGATGGTAGGGAAGTAGGTCTAGGATATGGAGAAGGAAGGAACTTGTAAGGGATGTAAGTATTTCTCTATGTTCATATATTATGAAGCAATTCAATATTCTTCCCAATTCTTGTTCAATGTTTTCCTTTCAAGCTTCTTGTTGATGTAGAATTGGTAGGCAATTAGATCTAACCCATATTTCTCAAAGATAGTTTGGTAGGATAGTAGGAAGTTTTGTGGTGATATTTGCAAGTGTGAAGGAGACTCAAGGATATGCAAGGACAACCATTAAGGGACTCCATCAAACAACAATGCTACAAAGAGGTATTCTCCTCTCTTCCTCCCCTTCTCAAACTCCATGAAGGGAGGTTGAGATCTTAAGATTATTGTGATAATTGAATTGTTTTCTATCAAATGGGATTAAACCACCCCATAGAAATAGGAGAGTATGATATTGCTTCAGCTGTAGAATACTCCACTAACACCAACTATCTGCCTTGGAAAGTGAGGATTACTGTAGTGTTAAAAGAATGGAATATTTGGAGCTTTCCAAACACCATGATGACGAAGCCCATTGACAGGGATGAGTGAGAAGAACATGAAGCCTTAGAAGCCAGAGCCTAGAGGGTGATCCTATATTGGGTGAAAGATAATATGATCCCACATTTGGTAGAGAAAAATACTGTTAATGACACGTGGGACACCCTGAAGTAGTTATTCGAGGAAAAGAATGAGAACCAGAAGATGGCCTTGATAGATAAGTTACACAATGTAAAGATGACAAAAGATGAAATTTTAACCTCCTACCCAACTCATGTGGCTCAGGTCAAAGACGAGTTAGCAGCGGTAGGAGAAACAATCTCAAACTTAGAGTTGGTGAGGATAGTCCTGAAGGGATTCACCAAGAGATGGGAGGTTTTTTATCAAATGTATTGTTGGAAGAGAGGAACTTCGAGACTAGTCTAGGCTGGGATGATTTCACCTAAGAGGATATTTGAGAAGGAGATTTGGGTGGACAAGTCAGTGAGGAGGTGGATCATAATGTAACCCTTACAACAAAGATAAACAAGAAGAAGAAAGACCTTAGTCAAACCAGGTGTTACCATTGTGGGAACATGGGGAATTATGCCTTGAAGTGTCTTGAGAAAAATAATTGGAAGATTGGAAGAGATATGGCAGCCTCTGCAGCAGTAGAAGAATATGCCATGAAGTTTGAGAAAGAGTTTTCTCTTGTCTCAATTGATTCGAGGACATGAAGTTCATCCTTTGAGAATGTATGGGTTGTTGATAATGGGGCAACCAGACCTATGATTGGAATATATGACTCTTTTCAGATGGTCACAACATTGGGACCGATACATTTCATTCAAACAGATGTTGATAGTCCCCATATTTCAATATGAGGGGTTGGAACAATCAGGTTCCAACTGGACCTTGGAGAGTTCCTGGATATACATGGAGTATTGTTTGTACCTGGGATGAGTGTAAGAAAAATATCAGTTTCATCCTTTGAGGATGAAGGCTATGGGATGATGATCAAATATGGCTATATCTTCCTATATCGAAGACATGAACCAGTTAGTACCACCATCTTATTACGAGATTGCAAGGACATACTATATGTCCTGACAGGGCATATTGTACGACCAAGAGAAAGATTAGGAGGGTGGCTACCAGAGTCAGAAGATGAGGATAATGCTACTTTTGATAGATATGGTCCTGAAGACGAGAGTGACTCTCTCCAGAGCACTAGAAGAAGGATAAAATAGTCAAGTGATGGTTCATATGAGTAGTTGGATGAGACTCAAGTCGACTCTCAGCCTTCATAGTTTCAGTTCGAGGTAGAGAATCTATTTCGAGATTGATTCTAGAGCAGGAGGGAGCTGTTGTAGGGGTCAAAGACAAAGATAGTGATGCAGACCTTCCTAATTTAGAGGGAGCGTTGAAAAGTTAACTCTGAAGGTATTCTTTATAGTTTTGGGTGTTGTGTGATAAAGAGGACATGTAATTTATTCCTTGTGAATATTTATGTATAAAAGTGACTTATATATAAATAAATGATGTTTTTTACTTTATTGTATTGGGTCTCACTTAAAAGATATTTAATAATTAAAGTGAGTTATTATTAAATAAGAGTGCATTAGGTGAGAACCCTAGATTTGTAAAACACATCTAAACCATAAGATTAAGTTGGTTAGATGATGTAGTTACATAATTTAAAGTATAAAACTAGGGTTGAGGATAAATTAAAGACACACCATCAATGAGGAGAGAGAGAGAGAAAACCTTTGGCACAATTCTCAATGCAAGCAACAACATTAATTGCAGTAGCACAACCTCATTTAATGCACTTGTCATTCCATACAACACTCATGTGAAGGCACATAAATCGAGGCAGAAGGTACATAAGTTTGATAGTTCCATATTGCATTTACTGCAGGTAATTACAAATCCAGAGGCAACAAAAAAGTATAGAAAAGAATAGTCCATATAGTCCATACTCGCACATGTGAAGGTACAATAGAACGTACAGTACTGTTGGCACAATTTTTGAGGTAATTTGCTGAAAGTGATTTTTGGGAATTTCGCATGTAAGGGTCAAAAGAATAATTTTTCTGTGTTGTTGGGAAAATTTATGAGTTTCTCCTTTTAATGATAATTTCTTCTTTCTAGGGTTTTCCCTAGGAGTTTGGGTGTTTTTCGGCCTGTTGTCCAAAATCTTTGTGTATTCATGTGTGAAAGATTTGCTTCAGTCTTGCAAAGTTCTTGATCTTGGTGATTTATATTTCAAATTAAGATGTAATTTATAATCATAAACCGTAGTTAGATAAAGTGTTTGACATAATGTGTAAATGAGAAATTTCATATTAAGTCATTGAATTTATTCAAGAATGTGGCTTCCCCTTTGACATGCCCCCCTCCATAAGCAAGGAATACTAATAATGGATCTGATCTCTCAACTTAAAATTCAGAATTCCTCCACCCATAATTAAGGTTAATGAAGCATGGGAATTACGTATGAAGGATGATGAGTTTGAGATGTGGAAGAAAACCCCAAACAAGTGTATACTTTGTTTTGATGGAGCAACTAAAGTCAACCTTGTGGTGACAAGTGCCAGAGGGGTGCTCTTTGGCCCTGGAGGAAACGTTATTGAAACATTCTCTTAGAGCCTTGAAACATAGTCCAATAATCATGCTGATATTTTGGCACTATGGATCGGGACTAAGGTGCCAATGAAGAAGAATATCTTTGATGCAATAATCCTTGGAGACTCGCGTACTACAATTAGAGATGCTAAGTTTTGTTCCCCTCTTTGCAACACTTCCCTAACAAGGATTCAACTAAGAATATGGGAAAACATCACTGTAATATGATCAATGGATCTCTATCACCTATTAAGTCAAAACAAACAATCTCACTCTTTGGCTAACCAAGCAACAAATAGAACTGAAATAAGTTTCCAAACCCAAAATGGTGAGATACATTATGAGGCTATACCTTAAGTTAACCATCCTAATGGTTAGTCGGTGTTAACCCAAAAAATCCCTCACTCAACTCTACATGGCCTACACCATCCAAGGACACCCATGCACGACCCTAATTTGACCCCATTTGACCCCCACACCCTAAAAAAGGCTCAAAATGTGCAAAAGGGCTTAAAATCCCCCAAAAAGAGCCAAAATAGCTCTCATAGGGGCTAAAGCCTCCAAAAAGGGGATAAAACCCCTCAAAGGATCCTAAAACCCCCAAAAGAGCTAAAGATTGAGCAAAAGGGGCTAAAGGCCTGACCAGGGGCTTAGAACCCTAAAAAAGCTATAAATAGAGGGGTGGGGGTCACTCTCAAAACATTCCTTCCTTGCATACTGTTATGCTGCCCGAGTGAGTGCCTTGAGACCATTTGCCTCTGAAGCCATTCACCCTCCCTCTCCTCCATTCCTCCATTGAGCCATAGCTCCCCCATTCTCAAGAGAGGTGCTTCTCCAAGCTAGGATGCGGTGGCCCATTTCCACCAAAAGAAGGTATAATTTCTGTTTTATTTTGTTTATTTGAGTTTTTCTAACATATCTTTGCTTGCAGGTGTATGGCCTAACATGTTCTTGCAAGTCTCCATTGTTTGTTTGCAGGTCTTTGGATGTTTCTAATAGTTGTATGCAGGGTATTGGAGCTAAACCCATAACCTTGTGTGCATAGGGGTTTTGATTTCTGTTCTCTTTCATTTCTGTTTCATTTTTTTTGCACAACCACCAGGAACCCTACCCTTCCATCCTATAGATGGAAGTTAGCCATTCCTTCCCTGTAGTAAGGGAGAAATCCCTGCTACAGAACTGGCGACCATACCAGGTCGATCCCACAGGATCCCTGGATTGTTTTTACAAGTTTTAGTTTTTATTTCTGTTTTCTTTCCCTAGTTTAAATTTCTGTCAAATCTAGCTTAGATATCTATTTTTATGCATTTCTAGTTACTTCCAAGCCTCCTTAAGGCCAATTCGAGCCCATTTTGCCATAGTACAGGTTAGTGTTGGCTAGATCTGGCTCAGGATCAAAAAAAAAATTTCACTTTCTGGAGCAGGTCGTTCTTATCAGCTTGAAAGAGGGGACCAGGTCACTCATTTAGGCCTGACAAGTGCGACCAGGTCACCCATTTTGCCCTGAAAGGTGTGACCCCCTCCCAGAACTCAGCCTGCTTCTCTCTGCAAGTTTTGAGCGACCCCCTTGCCTGTTTTTGGGAAAATTTGGCGACCCCCTCACCACATTTGACCTGAAAAGTGCGATATGTCAGATTCTGATTTTTTAAAAATTAAGGATTGTCAGTGCGGCTCAGCTGCCTCTGACCATCAAATCTCTTTCTGTTTTTGTTCAGTATTAGTTCATTTTATTTGCAGCAAGTGTAAATCAATGTGTAAATCAATGGTTAATGGATTAATGAACATGATCAAAGCTTGATTAAAAATTACTGTAATTAAAATCAACATCTTGCCTAGCCCTTTCTCCTCTACCCAGTCATTACCCTTTAGGGTATTCTGGGATAAGATGAAGGGTGAAGCTCATATATTAATAGGAACTTCACCTATCATTTTTCAAAGCCACTAAAAACGGGTGACTTGGAAGGTAGAGGGGGTGGAGAAGGAGGGCTTCTCACGACGCTCAGCATCCTCCCTGTTGACCAACCTTGCATCTGAAGGGTAGCTTATGGATCTACGAATGGGCTTAGTCCCATTGTGTTGAGAGCCCAACACCCTTTCCTGGTTGAAGATAAATATAGGTGCAAGGTAGTCACTTAGTCAGTCTATCATAGTTCAAATTCACAAATGGTACATGTGTAAATTTCTGATTATCATTTACTGCTTTCATTGACAATGTTCTAAAATATGTGGAATATTCATAAACCATTTAAGCAGCCACTAAGCATAACATAAAGACAAAAGACATACACACAAACCATACCATATAAACCAACCAAACTTAGTTCATGACGCTGAGTGAGCCATTAAAATTTATAATTTACACTAAGTCAAACATCTGCAGTCTTTGAGGACATAAGTCCCTGACTTCCTTAACCATGGGAAGTACTTGGGATCAGCCTAGAAACTCATTCTGAGGAGTACCATGGGAACCCCAAAGTAGCTGGCTGCTGAGAGGAATTTCCAAGAGAAACAGGAAACGACCCCCACCGATTGACTAGCACTCTCGTGAGGAAAATCCAAGTGCTGTCTTCTGGCAGTCTTGGTGGCCGAGTGACCACCTGAAGCCAATAGGAATCCATTAAAACCAATGTCCAAAAATCATAACCATATTTCACCATTTTGACATACAAATCAGACACGATTGATCCCCCACGTTCTTCCTCACGCCTGAGAGGCGACCCACCACAGTTCGGGTCCTTGAACCAACACCGTCGAGACCATTCTCGATGACCCTCTACACCATCAAAAGGCCAGACAACCTCTGATTTAGACTTAGAATCATACTAATCTAAGCCAGAATTACATACTACATCATCAAGCCCCATAGCTGGTGCAAACCCGGATCCATTTTTCGGCATAGTGATTGGTAGTGGACCCATGTCCACACCCCACACCACCACCAAAACCTCTGCTGGTGGCCCCAACACGGTCATGCAAACCATCATAAGCTAGCTACCACCACCCACATTAACCAATCAAGTTGTCCCACCTGAAACAAATGGGGGTACTATGCCTTCCACCCACACTGTCCCACTTGGGATACATGGGGGCAGTGGCCCTTCCACCTACACTGCCCCTCCTATCATACATGGGGGCAGTGGCCCTTCCACCTACACTACCCCTCCTACCACACTTGGGGGCACATGCTTGTCCATAATGGTGCCACAAGTACCCCTAGTTATGCAGGTGCATCATGACCCTGCAAACCCCACCACCATGGCTGCCCCATCTCACATCAACCTTGGGTTAAACCTTCCTTTCATGGAATGTCTCAACTTTCCTGACTTGGCTCGGTTAACAAATGACCCTATCCTCCATCAAAATTTTTGGCCTCACATGCCAACCAAACTCCCCTCAGACATTCCCAAGTTTGAAGGGAAGGCAGTGGAGTGCCCCCAAAACCACATCATGACGTTTCATCTATGGTGCTCATCAAATAACATCGTAGATGATTTGATTAGACTCTGACTGTTCCAACGCACCCTCATAGGTGCTGTAGCCAAGTGGTACATTGAGCTACCACAAGCCAAGTACCCAGATTTCAACTCCCTAGATTTCACGTTCCTGCAATATTTCCAACTCCCCGTTAGATACGATGAAGGGGTGGAAATATTGTTATCTTGCCGCCAGAACAATGTGACCCACATAACCGACCACATCCATGAGTGGCGGTGATGCCGTAGTTTGTGCAAGATCCAACTTGATGACAGGATCTTCTTGGATTGGTTCCTAAAAACCTTGCTCCCACCTATAGAAAAAGACGTCGCATACGAACGTCCCCAATCCGAAGAGGAGGGCATCTTGAAAGCCCAATATTTTGATCTATACTATGCACAGTCTGGATACCTTTACACTATCATTCTAGACACTCCTCATGTGGGAACCTCCTACCAGGATGCACTGGGGGCATCCCATGCTGCAAATGGTATCATAGGTTATGTCTCTCACCAACCACAGCACCGTCCGACACCACTTGCAATGCCACCACAACCAAGCGACACCCCTAGTGTTGCGTACCAAAACTAAACTCCAGACTATGCAAGAATGATGTCCCAGTCTAGAGCCACAACTTCTTATGCACAACGTACACCACTGCAGCAGGCTCAGGCCTTGGTTTGGCCAACACAGCAATATGCGAGACAAATGCCCACATTTGTGGCACTGAAAACCACCCAAGTATACTATGCACCACCGGTGCAACTTGTTTAAGCCCTCATCCCTGCTCCACCTGCTCCATTGGGATAGGTGTTTGTACAACAAAACCATCCCAACCATCCAGCCCCCAATAACCAACAAGGGAAAGCCAGGAATAACCGACCCCGAAACGAAGGCAACAATCAACTGTAGGGAGGCGGTCAACAACCAAATCCTCCCAACAATGCCACAACAAATCGGCCAACCCAAAATCCTCAACGACCAAATGCACCAAGACGCAATGCTTCGTTGCATGCAAACCAACCATTCACACTATGCGAGGTCTACGGGAACTACACATATGAGTGTCCCTTCATGGGTCATGCTAAATAGGCCATTAGAAATGAGGTTCAACATGCCACCAATACAACAGACCAAGCCCAGCCCAACCTGACACCACTAGGACCTCCTCCTATGGTGCTCCAAAACCCATTACCAGTCCAAGGATTGGTGGCAACCACACCCCCTCCCCAACCCAATCCCAACACTCTGGGGGCACCCTCGATGGTAGAAACAGGTGTCCACCACCTGCTAGCTATGACAACTGAAGAGGTCAACTTACAAACTAGACGAAATCAGAACGGAACCAACACTGAACCCACTGACACATCAACGACATCTATGTCTAAAACAACCAATGCACCTCTTCAGTTACCCCCTTTCCCATGCCCCCCCATATGCTGGGTTGCCAACAATGCCACGGCTAGAGCTTCTATCGACTACAACATCATGGATGATCTGGCCCAAACACCTACCATCATGTCCACTCTTGAGGTACTCAAAACTTTCCCATTGCAGTAGAAAGCCTTACTATCCACCCTTGGTGTCGTGGACCCTGCTGACTCCAAGTTGATCACATTTGAAATGGAGAATAGAGAACTGTGGATGCCATCAACCATTGTCTTCCAAATCCCGGTGTCTATCCAGAATTTGGTCATGCACCGGTGCATAGTGGATGAGGGGGAATCCACATGCGTTATGTCTACCCTAGTCTGGCAGAAGCGTGGATTCCCAATTCTGCAACCATCCTCCACAAGTCCGTGGAATTATGATGGACATCCACTAAAGCCCAAGGATTCCTCCCCCACTTCCCTATCACATTAGCTGGGAAAATAGTATTGATTGACATAGAATTTGTCAATGCTCAATTGGACTATAACCTTCTCCTTAGAAGAAGTTATATGTATGCCATGAGAGCCATAGAATCAACTGTTTTTCATCTCATGATGTTCCCCCATGAAGGGAAAATTGTGATGGTTGACCAATTGACTTATCACGATCCATAAGGAAAATCATGATGGCTAACGACACCTTCCAACATTATCCCTATGATCAACACCATTGATCCGCAAGGGCTGACCACACCCTCCAATGTTATCCCTGCGGTTAACACCATGGTTGACAACATACTATCCTCCCATCGTTGAATGTGGGCCCTGGGTTGTTTTCCGATGCCACCATGACAACTTCTTTCCCCATAGTGTCCCCACTGTCGACACCAAATGAGACTACGAATTTGTGCATGCTCTCATCCAGCACTATCACACCCAAACAACAACTACAACTACAGCCCCAACCATAGCTGCAACACTATCCGCAGCTGCAACATCAATAGCAACTACAACATAATCCGTAGCCGCAGCATTACCCGCAGCCGTAACCACAACCTCATCCCCACATACAACCATCAGGGAGTTATCTGGGCTCCTCTCTAGTCCACACAATTCCCTTCCTTTTCCCCCTACCTGGTGTCATGAGCAAGCCAGTAATGGCCACCTTAAACTTACCCAACTTTACATTGGGAATTTCGGTGTGGTATCTTGATCCATCAGCTCAACCACCAATTCCCTAGGTAGTATTAACCCCCATGCAACCTATTGACATCGAATCTCACCCTCCACCCGGCCCACAAAAACCAACCACCGCACCCACACCGCCCCACCCAAAAAAGGCCATGGGAAAAAACATGAAAGATACCGCTGAACCTCAACAGATCCCACCTTGCACCGTATGTGAAGAATAGGGCCATCCAACTCAGAAATACCCTGAGATTCCTATTATCCACACACATTTGGATGCCATGGATACAACAGAAAACCTCCTCATGGTTGAACTTCCAATCGGGCCAATTGTAAGAAACAAGTAATTGAGAATGAACCATGCTTGCGCCCTCTGCAGTTTGTATGGACACTATTCTCACCACTGCCAAGACTTGTCTGAGTTCTGAATGGCTTTAGCCAACCTTTGACAACATTCCCTTGAATCCGAGATCACCCTGATCGAAGAAGTTCACCCCCCACCTCCTTCTTCGGACACCATGTCCATTTACATGATGTCTAGTTCTACCAACCCTCTTGTCTCCACCACCAATGAAGGTTCATTAGACCTATCTCTTCGTTGCTTCTACAATGATGAGGAGATACTTGAAGCCTTAACCACCCCAAAATACCCATGGGACGACATGCACCATCACTCGTTCTTCCTCCCCGAAGAACTTGTGTCGTAGTCAGACCAGTTTTCCGTGGAAACCAAAGATTTTATTCATGGGAAAGTCGGCTGGTTCAAAAAACCCATTCCGACACCAGACGACTTCGAAGAAGGGAACATGGCCAACATCTTGCCAACCATCAAAATCAACATCTCAACCAATCCCGAGGTTTTTGAAGAAATCATGTTGGGGGCATCCTGCTCCCTGGAGGAAGTCACTGCCTACAAATCTCTCTTCCAAGAATTCTGTGACATCTTTTCCTGGTCTTACACTAAAATTCCTGGGTTGGATCCATCCATCGTGGAACACCACATCGACACATGGTTTGATGTGGCCCCCATACGCCAAAAGCAATGGCCCATCCATCTTTCCAAAGCGACCGCGGTCAAAGCCGAGATAGAGAAGCTGCACACAACCAGATTCATTTACCCCATTGCATACACCACTGGGGTTTCTAATCCCGTTCCCATGAATAAAAAATAGGGTACCATCCACGTTTGCACAAACTTCCATGATCTAAATGTAGCGTGTCCCAAAGACAACTTCCCAACACCCTTCATCGATCAGATTATCGATGCATGCATCGGACATGAGGTCTTTTCCTTCATGGATGGATTTTCTGGATATAACCAAATTTAGATCCAGAAACAAGATCATTACAAGACTGCATTCACAAACTTGTGGGGCACATTCGCATATCGAGTCATGCCCTTTGGCCTGAAAAATGTTGGAGCCACTTTCCAGTGTGCCATGACATATTGTTTCCATGATCTAATCCATATCATATTGGTCTGCCTATACGATCTTACCGCTCGATCACCAAAACGAGCACAACATATGGACGACTTGCGGCAAGTATTTTTACGTTGCTGCAAGTATAAAATTTGCATGAATCCCCTAAAGTGCATTTTTTGTGTCCCAGCAGGCCGTCTAATCGGGTTCATCATATCCCACAAAGGGATAATGGTAGACCCCCTCAAAGTTCAGGCTATCCTTGATCTTCCTTCACCAAAAAATCAGCACCAACTACAGAGCCTCCAAGGCAATGCCAACTTCCTTCACTGCTTTGTACCAGAGTATGCAACAAAAGCCTATGGATTCATCCACCTGCTCCGCACAAAAATCCCCTTTGTTTGGGATCAACAAGCACAAGAATCATTTGATGCACTCAAGCAAGCCCTGGCTTTTGCACTATTACTCTCAGCACTAGACTTTACTCGAGACTTCATTCTCTATGTGTCAGCCTCAGACAACGCCATTGGTGGAGTCTTGGTCCAAGAAGACGATGCCCTTCATGAGCACATGATTTATTACATCAGTCAGAAGCTGACAGGTCCCCCACTATGATCTTCACTCGAGGAGAAATTGGCCCTCGTCTTCGTCTTCTCAGCTCAAAAGTTGTACCAATACATCATTGCAAACCATACACGTGTAGTGGCTGATTCAAACCCAATGTGGTACCTCTTAAGCCGTCGCCTTCTACAAGGCCACGTGGCTAAGTGGGTAGTCGTCCTCCAAGAATTCGACTTAGAATTCATTTCCCCAAAAAGCACAAAGGCACTAGCATTGGCCGCGCTCATGACCAATATTCCCCTATTAACCGTGTCATCACCTCCTAAGGATGACCTCCCTGATGATTTCCTATTCATCATATCCATGGAAGACCCATGGTATGGGGACATCCTTCTATACTTATGAACATAGAAGTTTGCATCACACTTAAATCAAGAGGACAGGCGACGCATTCGGCATCAAGCCATTCACCACCTGTTGATTGAAGCTGTTCTATATCGTCGAGGCATTGATACCATCCTATGTCATTGCCTCACCCGTGATGAGGCCGAGACCATCCTCAACGACTGTCATAGTGGAGCCTATTGTGGCCACCTTTCAAGACTGACAACCGCCCAAAATATTTTACGTGATGGCTACTTCTGGCCTTCCATCTTTGTTGATTGCATAGAGGCAGTCATGCATTGTCACTGTTTCCATATCTTTGCCCCAAAGGCAAGAAATCCCCTTACACCATTACACCCCGTAGTCACATTCGGGCCCTTTTGCAAATGGGCAATTGACTTCATGACAATCAACCCTGCCTCAACCAACAATCATAAATACATCATTATGGTAGTTGATTACTTCACTAAGTGGGCTGAGGCCATGCCCACATTTGATTACAAAAGTGAAACATCAGCACGTTTCTTCTTCAACCATGTTATTTCATGATTTGGTGTTCCTAAACAATTGGTCTCAGACCATGGCACACACTTTGAAGACGCTGTTTGGGCTAAGATATCGACCATGCTGAAATTTGAACACCAGTACTCATCTTCCTACTACCCCCAAGGCAATGACCAAGTTGAAGTAGTCAACAAAATCATCAAAACAATGCTCCAAAGGATGGTAGGAAACCATAAAACCAACTGGCATCACAAGTTGTTCTCTGCCCTATGGGCTTATCGCATGTCCACAAAAACTGCAACTGGTTTCACCCCTTTCCACCTAGTACATGGCGTTGAATCAGTACTCCCTATAGAGTGCCAAATCCCATCCCTCCATGTCACGGTAGAAATCCTTCCTGATACTTCACCTTTAGAAGAACGACTCCTCCAACTCGAACAAACAATAGAAGACCGTCGAGATGCCCTCCAAGTCATCGAAGCAGTGAAAACACGGTCAAAGGCCCACTATGAATCCCATGTCCACCCTCGCACCTTCAACGAAGGCAATATCTTTCTAGTCTATGACCAACCCAACGACAAGTTGGGAAAAGGAAAGCTCGAGTCAATGTGGTATGGCCCATACGTCATCCACCGTTGCCTTGGAAAAGGGGCATACACCCTTATTGACTCTGATGGACAACTCTTGGAGAATCCCCGCAACGGGATCTACCTCACAAGATTTTATGCTTAACATCACCAATGAGTTGCTTGATTTTCCATTTTGTTTTTCAACGTTTTCTATCACAAGTCAAAGGAAGCACCATTAGCTGCTAATCCAAAGTCACCCGAAACCTATTCGAGACACCTCTCACACCTTTGGGCTCAAATTCCACCTTCTATATTTTTAATGAAACCATTGTCTCATGTTTAACAAGTAATTTTCAAGATCAATCCCCGAAATTCACCTTGATTTTTGAGCCACATCATGGTGATACAAGTGTCTGTGGACCTATACTTGCATCACACTTGCCAACTGCCACTCATGAGGGTTCTCGGGCCACCGCCCGTAAGGAACATCATTTTGATTTTTTAACATATAGCTGTCTAATCCATCCACTGCACCTTATGCGGATCTCTGGACCATCGTCCAGAGGATGGATCATTTCCTTTGCATGCATTTGGCATATAACTGCCTCCGGACTTGCACTCACATCACATGTAATCAAGTCTGTCCACCACAACTCACACACAACTGTCCTGACCTCTATCTGAGAGCCACCTTGGTTTGCGTGCCTGTGCTACACCGACTCGTGTGCCTTTGCCGTGATATATTCCATGCATGTATTGGCATGTCTAAGAGCCACCTGCTCCATCCATACTGCACGGATGACCTTTGGACCACTGTCCACTGTCCCGACATGGGGCACCACCTGTGCCACCGCAATCGGTTGACCATACTAGAGTTTCTTTTAAGCTCTTGTCTGACTCCTAAAAGAATGAAAAGATGGCTGAGCGTAGCTGCTTCCTTTCCCACTCGTTGAAGTATAGGAAAGGGTGTCTACATCGTTTCATTTATCTCCTTTTGTGGACTATGTAGACCATCAAATTAAAAGGACCTCCTTGGCACATTCAAGCCAAGACCGTTCCCCTCTACATACTTTTATGCTTTCTCAGGAATAGGGACCAAACTTTATGAAAAATATCACCACGGGTTGTCGTTAAGCTCTTTTCCATCCTTCTCATCAAGAAAATATCGCTGAGCAAACTTGGTTTCATTCATGCTTGTAAAAGTATCTGAATGACCATCCAGTCAGTATAGGTTTAACCTTTTCTAGCCTAACTGGACTACCAACAGTAAAGAAGTCTCCCGTCCCCTAAAGCATGGGAGAGCTCTCCTATGTACACTTTTAACCTTTTTTGGGAACATAAGACTATCAACGAAAAAGAGCCCCCACTGGAGTCTTCTTCGTGCTTTCAAACTCTCCAAAATTGAAATCACCATTGAGCATTTACTTTCTCGAGCTCGCTAAAAATCCACGAGATCGTACCACAATGGTGTCTCTAGACACCTCCCCACAGATAAAAATTTGGTAGCATTCCTACTTTGGCTCGCCTTTGTTCAGAGTACTCAACAATGTGTCTTCCTTGGATCCCATCAGTACCAAAAGTATCTACCTCCTCCAAGTATTTCCCATCTGCAGTGACATTCCTAGTATTACAGCTATGATCCATTTCCCATGAGTCAATTTCATTTGTTGCCTGGTTCGCCCTGCCGTCATACTCTGAACAAAGGAAGTTTGAGTCTACTACACTCCCTCTACCTTGGTTCAAATATTTCCCTTCCCCACCCCCCCCACCCAGTGGGCCAGTCCTCATATTGTCTCACATCTCTCGGTTATATCCCTCGCGCTTCTGGTCAAGGAAACACCTTTGCCTTGGCCAGGGGCAGGTCTCCCTTTGTCGACGACAACACACATATTCTAGAGGATAGACCTAGAGGTCCCTGTATCTTGGTTTCATTAACCTCATCGATAAGTTCCTTGGACCACTTGAGAGGAGTCCTTAATGCCTCTCGGGATGGTTGTTTCTCACGTGCTTGATTCTAGCTACATCATCGCACCGTTGAGATTCGTACAGGGTATTGGTCCGTGTAGGTATTTGGTCGAAGACTCCGGATGTCACTTGAATCTAGCACATTAATGAGTCTATTTAAGGGACCCCAACAGGTTCATGTCCCTTGTGATTTCCGGGTTGTATTGGAGACAGTGTTCAGGAGCCCCAACAACGCTTATATATAGATTTATGATTGATGCAAGCATACTTGTACCATAGAGACTCTGACTCTCCATCAGTGAGTCCATACAACTATGTACCATTCCAGATCCAGCAGGCTGTCAGTCATGAAGATATAGCATTCCATGAGAATTCCATGGGTCCAATGTAGCCGTTCTTCAGATCAGTATTGTATTCAACCTCTCATTGAGGCAACCACTATTGTAACAACAGTTGTACATGATCAGATCTTGTATTATAGAGCATAGATCACATTATTCTTTTGACATTGTTACGAGCATGGGGATGTCTGCCTCGTCCATATACATGTCACACATTATTTGTATCTCACCCATTGATGGGAACCATATTAATAAAAAAACCAAAAGACACCATGCCCCAACCCAGGAAGCACCACCTCTTCGCATAAAATCCTATGATGTCTGTCGGCCATACAATGAGATCTTGCCCTCACACATCAGGGGGAAATTTGTTAACCCAAAAAATCCCTCACTCAACTCTACATGGCCTACACCACCCAAGGACACCCATGCACGACCCTCATTTGACCCCATTTGACCCCCACACCCTAAAAAAGGCTCAAAAATGTGCAAAAGGGCTTAAAATCCCCTAAAAAGAGCCAAAATAGCTCTCATAAGGGCTAAAGCCTCCAAATAGGGGCTAAAACCCCTCAAAGGATCCTAAAACCCCCAAAAGAGCTAAAGATTGAGCGAAAGGGGCTAAAAGGTCTCCATTGTTTGTTTGCAGGTCTTTGGATGTTTCTAACAGTTGTATGCAGGGTCTTGGAGCTAAACCCATAACCTTGTGTGCAGAGGGTTTTGATTTATGTTCTCTTTCATTTCTATTTCGTTTTTCTTGCACAACCACCAGGAACCCTACCCTTCCATCCTATAGACGGAAGGTAGCCATTCCTGCCCTGTAATAAGGGAGAAATCCCTGCTACAGTTGGGGACCTAAAGGGCCTCTCGAAACCATTAAACTAATGATCGAATTTAGGAATTGCTATATCCCACCAACTGTAATCATAAGGATTTGGGAGAGACATGTGGATAAAATCTGCGTTTCCATACTGAGGATGGCGACTTCCTTGCTCACTAAATTGATCTTAGTGTTGGGTACCAACATCAATTATTCCATGATTTTACTCAGGTACCGAAATATGATGAAATAAGTTGGGAATGTCAAAAGGAGATCTACAAGTAAATTTCTCACTTTCTACCATGTCTAAAATGACCATGCCCTTTGTCATTGTTCCTCAAGAATTGAATCCTAGTACTGGTTCATGTTTGCCAAATGAAAGTCGCATAGGACAAACATAAATGGACATGATGGCACAAGAGGTGGGAATACCTTCTATATTAGTACTGGGAGCCTAGATTTAATTCCATTATGAGCCATTGGTACACAAAGATACTTTTGATTTGAGTTTCAGTGGGAGAGAAGCTAAGTGTGCTCTGGTCATGGCGTGGAGAATATGGATAAAGAATAGGATATGCATGAGTCCTTTTTTTGTGCTAAATGTGGAGTCCGTAAGCTCAGTAGAAATATGTGAAGACTTACCTGGAGGGTCAGCTGGATGGGACACGATGGGAGAAACATAGAACATCATAAGGAAGAGTGGAAAGTAGAGGATGAAAAACAATAGATGGAGGAGAAAAGGATATTTCTAGTTACAATTGGACCTAATAGTAGATAAAGTGGATTAGTAGCAGGACAAAGTTGATGAAATGTATTAGAATTAATGTTCCATTGATCTCCAGAAAATGAGTACCATTAGATTTTAATTATTATGCAATGTAAAAGGAATGAATAATACTCATTGAACAAAACAAATCTCACAGGAAACAAAAAGTATTGCCCAGTATAATTACAGTATAAAATTAATTTAATCCCAACAGTATACAATAGTGTTACAAATAAGGGATTTCAAATCATGTGGATAATATTCGAATCCACCTACTCTATATAACTACATGGCTAACTAGAAGTGTCGAAATCACTATTGGAGTTCACTATATCAACTCCAATTGTCTAATTCAGTCTCTCAATCAGTGATAATTAGTTAAACTAGTCTAATTGATGTGGTAGGTGAGAATAGGCACCTACCCACATGCAACCATGCAAGATTGGCACTAACTGAACTGGAGGACATCTAACTGAATGTAACTGGAGCATAACTTAGCTTGACTAGTCACCAATTACCAACAACTGAAGGAGGTTGGTGTCGGAACTCACAGTGGCTCCTAAATTGTAGGGATTAGTCTAGGAGGTGGATAAACTAATGCATGAAGGTGCAGTCAGTTGCAGTTAGCCTCTATCTATGTTCCCCACACTCTAGTGACTGGTACATGTGGCCTCGTTAGGCCAAGTGGACCCAATGGTACTAGTGGACCCAATAATAACTAAATGACTCATAAGTTAGGAAAATATAATCTAATAGACTAGTTTGGACTAGGGATGATTATAAATCCTAACAAAATGAAGGCAAGAGTGGAAACTCTAGAAAAGGAAGTTGCAAATTTTAAGAGGAAGCTGAAAGAGAAGGACGAGGCTGAGGTGTTATAGAGAGAAACTTCCTATGGCATGGGGGTACCACAAAAGATAGTATGACACCAGAAATCAATCTTTCCCAAGGTGCAAGATTAGTAAGCAAATCTAACACTAAGGGATATAGAATTGTACCCTATTTTGGACGATTGAAGTAGATCCCCGTTGAGCTTTTCCAATGCAATTACAATTATAATTTTCTCTCAACAACAATAAACAAAGCAAGCATGATATATATAAATGTGTTAGCACTACTCTAGTATATATAATCAATAATGTATAAGAAATTAAATACATCCATGGAATCAATATTCATATTCAAAATGCACATGAATTGGATAGGACAAGATATTTCTATTAATAAATCAGAGATACAATAGTGACAAACTTTGTTGGCACTTTTGTGAACTGGAGAAACCGATTCCTCCACCTGGGCCTCCACCACTTCAATCCTCCATCTCTCGATAGTAAGCTCACAAAGCAAAGGCAATCTTGGGAAGAACACTATGTGCTCCAAGGGACAAAGGGATGTAGACTCAAGTATAAGCAAAGCTGAGGCAATAATGGACTATAGTTTCCTTACTCTTCAATTTCTCCTCCTTCAATGTATCCAATGGGTTCCTTATATAGCACTCCAAAGAGGTAATGGAGGGTTGAACCCGAGCATTCTCAAGGCATTTGGAAGGCCAAGAGTCAAGTTATTTGGACTCATATGAGGACAACTCCAAAAATATTTGTCATTTTGCACACATCCCAATGTACACGGGTTTGAGGTCAAAAGATGTGTATACATGCGAGTATTTCTTTAAAAGTCATGTATATGTATAAACAAGAAATTTTTGGGGATGATATTGGAACATCAAAGTATAATATAAGTCCATGGGGTCCAAAGAGGGACAAGGAAGGTGTGGTAAAATCAACTATAACAGATTCCCCCTAATGTGTGAGGTCACAGGGGTAACATGATGGACAAAATACATTATAAAATCCATCCCAGAAGTGGAGTAATGAAGAACTAGGTGGAAGAACCATCCAATCATTAGTACAATACAATAATCAATCTCTGCATGTGACTGCAAATACATGTAGCAGTCCCAGATACATAAGAGTAAAATGGCCATGAATAGGCAAGATATACAAAGTGTCATGTGTGGTCATCGCCACATATAATATACAATGGATCAAGATCTCCATAATGGATGAAGATGTCTAATATACACTGGAAACACTGGAATCATGATCACGAGATTTGAAATCTCATGAATACTGGCATGACCAAAGAGGTAGCATTAATGAAATGCCAGCATGCTAGAAGGTCTTCTACACAAACCACTATGAGTACATGTCCTACTATGTGAATATATGTGTGGAGGTCGAACATAGTAGTCCATCGTTTGATTACCGGTCATTGATGTATACCGTTAACAGATGTGAGATAACCCACCGATAATGAAAATGGGAATCAAGGTATCGAGTGCAATCTAACAAGTGTGAATATATGTGTTGAGGTCAAACACTTGAAATAATCCATCGATCAAGGGACATTGATGCATTCCCAAAACTGTCAATGGCGAGAGAACCTACCATTGATGACTGTAAGTCTAAAGGCACTCAAATGACTCTAGAATCCTATTCTAGAATAAATGATCTGATGTCAATGGAATGGGATCCGCTGGAAGGAGGGAATTAAGGAATCCCCCATCAACCAACACGAGGTACTCGACAAAGCTGTATAATGTGGAAGAACTCAACGAACAAGATGTGCATGAACCAGTAACAATACCGGGAATGGATGACATGCAACTTCAAGATAACTGAGGAATAGCCAACTCAGGCTTCAACTTCCTTCGAACAAGAGCATAAGGCAAGCGGTGACTGAAGGTAGGCATCATGGACTTGATATGCATTGGGACATCTCTGTGACACAGGAGGAATCAACAGAGGCTCCATGGGGACTGGAAGCGTAACTAATTGGTGGAGATAAAATTAGAGTAATGAGTACAACTCCTAAAGTCAAGCTAATAACCCAACTAACATATGTGATATACAGTGCTTTGTTCGAAGGAGACACAAATCGACTGTTGCCAAAGATAACATATTTTCATGGAAAGCTTTTTATGTTTTTGTATTTTTTTTGGAATTTTTCAGATATTTTGAAAATCTTGAAAAAGAATAAAAGTGTTTTATAGTACATATCTAAGAGGAGACGAGTGTTAGGGAAAAGAAAGATAGTTCCAAGCAGTGGAACATACCTATACTCAATGCAAGGAAACATGTGTAGGATAACGACACTCGAGGGAAGGTCTCCTCTTGGTAAAGGGGTGATCAAGCTGCAAAGGATATGTAGAAGGCTCTGCTTGGCTAGACATGAGACAAGCTTGGGATATACGACTGATAACTCAAAGTTAGGGAGCCGGCGTAAAGCTCAAGAAGGCAAGAAAAAATCATGAAGTGCAATTACAATTTGATATATAGAAGGGAGTCCCTATGGGTAAAATCCAACATAAAGTTCAAGAGGAGTATAAAGCTCTTGCTTAAGGACATGGCAGGACTAAAAAGGGACTCCCACAACCTAAAGGAGGCAAATCAACATGGGAATTGTTAACCGAAAAAAATATGGAGCTTACTCCATATGGCCTACACCACATGAAGACATCCATTTCCTAACCCTTATTGACCCCCACACCCTTGTTTAACCTGTGCTTTCCCCTCAAAGGCTCAAAAACATAAAAAGGGCTTAAAAACCCATAAACGCACCAAAATAGCTCACAAAGGGGCTAAAGCCCTAAAAAATGGGCTAAAACCCCTAAAAGGGGCCTAAAAACCCCAAAAGAGCTAACAAAGGGGAAAAAAGGGCTTAAAACCCCGACCAAGGGATAAAAACCCTAAAGTAAAGAAAAAACTTATAAATAAAGGGGTGGGGGTCACTCTCAACACACTCATTCTTCTTCCCTGTCGTTATAATACCCATATGAGTACCTTGAGAGACCTTTCACTCTCAAGCTATTCATCTCCCACAACTCCATTCCTCCATTTTCTCATACCCTTTGTGTGTTGAGCCAAAGCTCCACCCATTCCCAGCCTATGGAGAGGCAACTTTCGAGTTTGGGCATGGCGGCCCTCTTTCAAACCAGATATGAAGGTATAATGATTCATGGTTGTTTTTTTAGTCTGTAGATTATAGATTCTTTGTATTTGCTTTGTCTTGTAATGGTTTATTGCAGGTTACCCATGGTTTTCATCTAACCTTTCATTGCAGGTACTTCATTAACTAGAGACTCTATCCTTCCGTCCTATAGATGGAAGGTAGGTGCTTCTGCACTTAGCCAGGTTTTTCTCTTGGATACATGCACCAAATGCAAAAAATGATCTAACTAGGGCACCCATGTATAGGAAATCTCTACCATTCAGACAATACCACTTCTAACAACAACATGAAGGTTCTGTGATATCATGGAATGGGTTCGTACCTAAGGTCAAGATGAAATAGTCGTAAGGAAATGCATAATGCAACCATATATGGATTCCTAACCTATATGCTAGTTTGAAATTATAGTTGTCATGGGCATGAATGGGTCAAATCCCAGGAGAGAGTGTACAAAAAATGGACCCTACATGACAACAATATTAGTCCAAAATAGATGGAAACAATCAGTAAAGAGTCCAAACTATAGGATACAAGGAGGATTGATCATGGAAACTACAATAAAAGGAAACAATGCAGTGGGCGATGGGACATAAGAAGGAATATAAGGTGTAGACCCAACGTTCACGTATCCACTACCACCCCCGTGAGGGTGAACACTAGTGTTAAGACTAGAGGAAGGGAGTGATATGACCACTCCCAAATCTATGAACAAGGTAAGGGGATCTAGTGCTCCCCAGTCCAACACCAAGGTACGTACTAGGACCTGGAGCGGGTGATGGGATAGTAGTAGTGATATGAGGCATGCTGAACATAAAAGGAACTGAACTCAAGAGAACATAAATATACTCAAGTAACCGCGATCCCTAAAGCCAACTAGTGCACAAAGAGTACACTCCTAAGAAAATCTACATCCAAAATATAAGAAAACCAAGGGGAGGATATGTGAGCTCCCGAGTGTAGCAGGTATGTCTTGCCTAGGAGAGGCTCGAGACTCCCATACACTACAAGCGGAGGTATGGAACCAATTATAGTATCCCTCAGCTTCAACGCGTAAAGTGATTGTGCTATCCGACCCCTACCTAGCTAGGACACCTACAGAATAACCTCTACAAGTACCCCTTGCGATACCTAGGTAACGAAACTAAGGTCAACCCAATATAAACAATGCTCAGGCGGATAGTCGCAGGCGGGATCGACCATATGGGAATGGTAGAAAAACCCAAATCCTTAAAGCACCAACTGGTACACCAAGGGTGCACCAAACTATACCTCAAAGGCCCCCAGATACGAATACGATCCGAGAAATATCTCCAATGCTCACAGAAAGTGACCAGGGGTCATCCCAATCACAATCGTGTGCACTGCCTCATGCTTAAATCCTGTGTAAGAGGATAATCCTAAGAAACACTAATTATACCAAGGATTTCACACTCTCACTTGGACAGACACCTAATTGTTTGTGTTTAGTAGTCTTGGAGAATTGACTTACAATGAACTATTCCAAGACTCTAAATCCTAATCTTGTTGGTGAACCCTATCAAAGAAAAAAGTGTAGTTCATTTTAATTAAGCGTTGATTTTAATGGCTGTAATTACTCAAAGGGAAATGGCTGTGTAACTAATTATATTGAGATTCAACAGTGAAATAAAAGTGCACAACTAACAAACAATGCCAAGTGCAATATTTGTAGAATGAAAAACATGGTATGCCACTACATGAGATGTAATTTTTTTCCTTCAAATGAGAATGCAATCATTCCTAAATGAAAACCTAACTATAATTCAATAAGCAAACCTAATGCAAGTACCATGTGAGTGCAAAAATGCAAGGATGCATAAGTATGCAAAAGAAAAATATTTTTGTATTGTTAGAAATAAATGAGATATAAAAAGAAATAACATACTCTACAAATCTCAGACCTTGCAACCACTCACAAACAACAACCAAGCAATGCACCAAGATAAAAGAGACCTAATGTACTAATCCCAAAACAAAAAAGGAAAAAAATGAATTACAAGAAAAAAACCTAATTAGAAATAAATCAAAAGGGGTCTCTGGTCAGAAACAAAGGCTGTATATAGAAACCAACAATACCCAAGAAGACTCAACAATCATCAAAACTCACCCATAAACACTCAATCTCCCAAATAAATCTCAAAACCAAAGCATATGCGACTGTATGCAGTAAACCTACGTACATTCGCGAGAATTCAAGAGAAAACAACGTGTATACGCGACTGTAATGCAAATACTCGCATACATGAATAAAAAGAGGGAAAACTGATAACCTAAGACCAAGTTAATACTATAGGACACTACTAGGAAAACATACCTCTAGACCCGATACAGAAACAGAGAAATAAAGAGCAATTCAAGTACATTGTATACCCAATGCCCAAAGAAAAACAACTAGGAATGTCCCCAGCGGAGTCACCAATTCTGTTACGGGGAGAAACTTCCTCTGGCTTGGGGGTACCATAATAGATAGTGTGACACCAGGAATCAATATTTCCCAATATGCAAGAGTAGTAAGAAAATCTAACACTAAGGGATATAGAATCATACCTTATTCCGGGCGGTTGAAGTAGATCCCTGTTGAGCTTTTCCAATGCAATTGCAATTACAATTTGCTCTCAACAACAACAAACAAAGAAAGCATGATATATATAAATGTGTTAGCACTTCTCTGGCATATATAATCAATCATGTATAAGCAATTAAATACATCCATGGATTCAATATTCATATTCAAAATGCACATTAATTGGACAGGAAAATATATTTCTATTAATAAATCAGAGATACAATAGTGACAAACTCTGTCGACACTTCTACGAACCGGAGAAACCGAGTCCTCCACCTGGGCCTCCACCGCTTCATTCCTCCATCTCTCGATAGCAAGCTCACGAAGCAAAGACAAGCTTGGGAAGAACAATATGTGCTCCAAGGGACAAAGGGATGTAGACTCAAGTATAAGAAAAGCTGAGGAAACAATGGACTATAGTTTCCTTACTTTTCAATTTCTCCTCCTTCAATGTATCCACTGGGTTCTCCTCCTTCAATGTATCCACTGGGTTTCTTATATAACACTCCAAAGAGGTAATGGAGGGTCAAATCCGAGCATTCTCAAGCCATTTGGAAGGCCAAGAGTGAATTTATTCAGACTCATATGAGGAAAACTCCAAAAATATTTATCATTTTACACACATCCCGATGTACCCAGGTTTGAGGTCAAAGGTTGCATTTACACGTGGGTATTACTTTAAAAGTCGTGTATAGGTATAAACAAGAAATTTTTGGGGATGATATTGGAACATCAAAGTATAATATAAGCCCATGGGGTCCAAAGAGTCTGCAGAGGGACATGGAAGGCCATAAATATGTGATCTACCTGGTGTGTTAAAGTCAACTATAACACGAGGATTCATAAACTGCACCTCCTCATATCAAAATAAAGAACCAGGTTCCTTGGTTCCATTTTTAGTTTGATATAATGATCTACTTTTTGTAATTTTTCTAGGACAGTTTGTAAGGCAATATAAGCCTAGGTCTTTAGAAATAGAGTTTGGTAGGCAGAACATAAAGCTTGAGATTTTGAAAAGCTTCTTCACACTCATTCTAGACTATCGGGAAATATTCCTTGTTATGATGATATGTATCTTTTTTTTGTGAGTATTTCTCTCCTTTTTATAATTAATAAATACTCTATCAGTTCTATTAAAAACAATTAAGGTCATAGCTAACTACACTATTACAATTAAGGTCCTAGCTGAACAATAAAGACAATACTAATACAATAATATAAATCTAGTAACGATATACATGGCTTAGCATAATCTCCGTTGTTCCTTCTGGTCCTCCATTGCTTGTTGCTCCATCCATAACATAGAGGAATTATAACCCCTAATGCATACTATAGGGGTGGACATTTAGATTGATGTTTATGGTAAAAAGAGGTGGAGACCAAGGTTTGTATACCTTGGTTGCTTTTATGCATAGTGAACCATTGCCATAAAGCAACAAAAAAATAAACAAGAGTGGAATTTGACCTTCATCGACATAGAATTTACCTTTGGTGTAGTTTCATGGCTACAATCCAGGTAGAGTTATGATAAACCTTCTTTCCGAGGAGACATTTCTCTTGGTCTGGTGTACTATTTACAATTTAAATTTGATTCATCAAAGTTCCATAGGTAGTCTTAGAGGCTTGGGATTTCCCTCTATCGTGGGTATGGTACAGGGGTTTGGTTGACTTCTGGAGTTTTTATGGTTCAAGTGTGAGAGTAATATTGAGGATTCATGTGCCATGTTTGTATTATGGAACATCCTTCTAGTTCTAGGTATAATTGGGGATATTTATTGAGGTTAAGAATATTACGAGGAGAATGAATAACCAATTAAAGGGGATGAGGCAAGCAAGAAAACAAGTAGGAGGAGATGGAAGCAACCTTGGAATAATATACTTAGAAATATGAGAAACTTTATAGTGACTCGAATATGCACTATAATATCATATTTGGTTTGCAAAAGAATCACAATATATTGTAGGCCACTACTTTTATCCATTAGTTATGTGAAAGAAAACTCCGATGAAGAAGAGATTGTGAAATAAACAACCATTGCATTGGAATAACAACCGAATTTCCAATAGGTATATGGTATGTAGTGCAATGATGTGTCTATAGAAGAGGCCCATTCAAGGTGAAAATCTGATTGATATTATCTCTTATGTTCTAATCTTTCTCATGGTTACTTGGACAATTGATTAGGAAGTATAGTTTTAAATATTGTAGGAAGACCTTAGGCCATATAATACTATTAACTTATTTATTGTTTTGCATATGTTTTTTTTGTAAGGCTCATACCCACAGAGTTTCGAACTGGTGACCTTATAGAAGGAGTGCCTTAACAATACATCCATTCAGCGTCTATTCTATGCCCCTTGGGCTATTGCTTTTCATATGTTACTTTAGCTCGAAATATAAATTTTGGACAAAATTTGATCATATTTTATATTATATAGTTGTTTGAGTTTCCCCATGACTCTTTTATAATATAAATCACATATGCTACTATTAAAAAAAAATTATAACATATACACTATAGTTTACTTCTCATGCTAAATCTAGATCCTTTCTTAGAGGGATTATCCCTAGATGGTGGACCTATGGCATGTCCGTCTCATCAAAACATAAATTAAATGTGAAATAAAAATACTATGTCTAATCCATGTGCTTGATCTACTTATTTCCAAATATTATGGTGCCAAACTGCCAATACGCATGTTCAACAAAGGGTTCAAGTCCTCTTAAATCGTGTTCCCAATCATGACTCCACAACTCTACTATACAAGCCCAATCAAGCTTTAAGGAATAAATAACCTAGTTAAATGGTATAAGTGGAATTGTGTAGTCAAAGGGAGTTATCAATAATTGACCTCACATAGTCCAAGCAACTGAATGGATGTAGGTGATAGTCAAATACATAGTTTGAGGGTGATTTAATATAAAGCTGATTAGTTTATACAAAAATAGAATATAACTTATAGGGACAATGTTTATTGAGAGTTTGCACCATCATTATTATTTATGGTGATTACTAAAAGCATAGACCAAATGCATAGCCTATTCATTAGAGTCAAGAAGTTATAAAATAGAAACAATGTAACAAGTTGGAAATCATTTTGTCTTCTTACAAATTCAGAGTCTCAATACATTCAAAGGAAATTCTACATTATAGGAGTCAAATAGATCTAGGATTGTGGAGTTAGCAGATTTGCTAACTAGCGACTTAATAAGAGACAAGGGAAACACAATAAATAAACACCAAAAGCAAATAGATTGTTGCGTATATAAGACAAAATTAAATGTTTTGTGTGGGATTACCTGTAATGAGTGATTCAAGGGAATTCCTCATGCTTATACATAGCCACATGCCCATATCACTTCCCTTTAATGCATTCAATGATTACCAGTAAGTAATGGAAGAGTCACTATGGAAAAAAGTAATGGAATAGCTTATGAATTATTTGTATGATACATTCAATGGAGAAAATGGTAATCACAATATGCTTAACATTAATGATGAATTCAAAAAGCAATTATTTTACCCTAGAAACCTAGTTTGGGAAACTATTTTACCCTAGAAACCTATTTTGGGAAAACCATCTTGGAATGATGAAGTTCAATATATTATTATCAGTGCTCACCTAAAATTACATTGTATCACAGCTTTCTTTAAGGGTTGTTAGCATATTTGTAAAATTGAAGTCTATGCCAAAATACCCCAAAATAACCCCTTCTTTTGCCTTTTTCCTGCATTTTTATCAAACAATTAAGATCATTTATCTAGTCCTAGTTGCAACCAGAAGGTCAGGTGCCCATGACACTTCAACTTCCCCTTGTAGTGTTTCCCTTACTCCATATTATTATTATTATTTTTATTCTTGTCTTTCTTACAACTAGTGAGGTCTCAGGGATTTGATAAGAGAGTAGCTGGTTAAACATGTGGCCACCACGCCAATGATCACCCACACTCCTTCTCATTCCGCTACGCTTATAAAAAATGAATAATTTTCCACAAACTAAGTCTTTCACCATTCAATGTTTGTTTCAAATCCCTTTTAGATCAAGGGAGGTGGGAAGATTGTAGCAAAGTAGAGAAACCCGCTTCAATTTTGTAGTATGTGAGTTTGAATTGAAGGAAAAATATTTGTTGTTTTATGAATTATGGCTCATTTTAATGCTTAGGCATCATTGTTTAATGTATTAGTTTAACTCTAGTTTATCATTGTTTTTCTTTTTCGTTGCTATCCTTTTGGAAATTTTTTCTTGGGGTTCTTTTTGTATTCCAATTACTATTGCATGGCAGTGACACATTTGATGTATATTTTGTTGAGGGTTATGTTTTCAATTTTGGGTTGGCCTATGACAAATAGGGACTAGGGATATAGTTGTAAAATAGTCAGTAGATAAAGGTATCATTTGGAATAATATTATTGGGCCCGTCATTTTGTTTCTGTAATTTTGAAGGTAGAATGGTTGCCTTAATGGGAAGGACATACTGGTGTAAGAATGCTAAACTCTTAGTTGCACCACATATCACGAGAGCCATTGTGAACAACATTCAACACCATAATTCAATAATGAAAAGGATCAAAGAAGTAAGAAATGTTGGAGCAATAATATACCTTAGTACCTTAATGATCTACCTAGGAGACATAATCATTTGCCTTGTGCTTATGTTCTATGGTCTAACTTAGGTTATACTGATCAATACTGGTCAAATAGGTGATTTTGGCTCATTAATTGATAGTTGAGGTGCTCTAGTTTAATCATCCTAACATTTTATACTGCTGCATTAATTGCAAACCACTTCCAGCTTTGACTAAGGGCACTAGTGTGTGAATGTGGTTGTTTTGTGGTCTCCTTGGTCATTTATCTGGATTTTAGGGACTCTACCACTCACCCATGTGCTCTCCCATGCTTTCCTTCCCTCATTTATGACCCAGGCATGCTTCTTACTTGTTCACACATGGTTTTGTGACTATTTGGTTAGGTTTGGGAGCCTATTGGTCAACCTAGGGGGGTTTAGGGGTCAGATCCTAGATTGACACTTGTATTCATTCACATGGGATCCAAGGGCTCACAAATTTTACCCAATGTATTATAAACATGTACCATAACATATACAAGAGGTACTGTAACAATATGATCAATTATTAGCACCATTCACATGTGTTATTCCAACTATTTTCAGTATCTTTTGCTGTTCTCTTTCATATTTTGTCAAACACTTTGAGTGTGAATATTTCTCTATCTCCCATATATCACTGAGAATAAATTATCACATTGTATTAGAGCCTCATGAGATTTTTTCCATATTTATGAAGGTGCTTCATCAAATTGGGAAGAAGATTCATGGTTTTATTCATGATATGGCAACTACAGATGATGCATATTTTGTTGAATCTTTTGATGTCATTTAGGAAAGAGTTTGTAGAGATATATTTTCCATGGTTGATTATTATATTAGGTCAGAGTATGCTTGTAGAAAAATACATTCTTATGATGCCCCTCCATCATCAAATGATGACCATAAAAGGGCCTCTCCACATGATCTTTGTTTACAACACTTTGATGCATTGACGCATGATCTTGGAATCCACAACATCTTCACCAAGTCCATCACCAAGAAGTTGTTCTTTCAGCTCATTCAAGTGAAGATGACGAACCGTTGAAGACCTTTTTGTTCATATCTGTCATGTCCATTTTTGAGGGGAGGTTTTGTCCCGTGAGGGTTTCCTCCTTATCTTGGTTACATGGATTAATAAAATTTTGTTGTAAAAGGTGACTTGTGACTTAGTTTACAAGGCCTTAATAAATCATGTTAAATAATTTGTACTAAGTTAGGATTAAGGGGGGGTTTTGGAGCAATAATCTACCTTAGTACCTTAATGATATACCTAGGAGACATAATCATTTGCCTTGTGCTTATGTTCTATGGTATAACTTAAATTATATTGATCAATACTAGTCAAATAGGTGATTCTGGCTCATTAATTGACAATTGAGGCACTCTAGTTTAATCATCCTGACATTTTAGATTGTTGCATTAATTGCAAACCACTTCCATCTTTGACTAAGGGCTCTAGTGTGTGAATGTGGCTGTTTTGTGGTCTCCTTGGTCATTTATTTGGCTTCTAGGGACTCTCCCACTCACCCACTCCCTCTCCCATGCTTGAATTCCCTCATTTATGGCCCATGCATGCTTCTTACCTAGTCAAACATGTTCACACATGGTTTCATGACTATTTGGTTAGGTTTGGGAGCCTATTGGTCAACCTAGATGGTTTAGGGTCAAATCCTAGACTAACACTTGTATACAATCACATGGGCTCCAAGGGCTCACGAATTTTCCCCAATATATTATAAATATGTACCATAACATCTACAAGATGTACTGTAATAATATGATTGTTTACATAGATCCGTTGACAAGGGTTCACTCTTTGTCAACACCCTTAACTCAACGATCTCCCTGAAAACTGACCTAGATAGGTTTTACCCTATCCAGCAACACCTGTAGAGAAGATGAGTTCTCACCCGAGATGTTCAAGGGAAAACTGTCGGAACCACGTTTCCACAATAAGAAGGAGGAGTTTGTGCATCTACTGTCTATCTATCACAACATTACTTCGGAGATATAACAAGGGTTCATTATCACAAATCCATACCATCAATTATTAGTTCGCATTAACACATCCAGATCGCAACAAGATAATCAATTATGAAGAGATCAATCACCATAACATGCTTTAAAACACAAAAAACATCGCATCATTAAGAAAGAACCATCATACTATGATATCAACTCATTTGCATCACATCACAAGGAAAATAGGAAAGAAGAAAGACATAGAACACAATGTTTCCATCAAAAGTCCATCATGTCAGATTACTCCACATCAAAATAGGTTCTCAAAACGGTTGCGACAAAATATACAACAGTATTCCGCAGAGCATAATTCCGCATAAGATCATTACACTCAAGGATTCTCCAAAATATTAGATTCTGCACTATTAGATGATGATCTCCATATTTCCATAAGGTATCTCAACATTACAATCCTATCTCTACTTATAGGCTTGCACCTTTTACAAAATGGTCCACTTAGATCAACTTCCTAACTATTTGGACCACAACTGCAAAATAATGACCAAATCCTACAAAATTATGACGAAGCAGACTCTTTGTCGACTTTCCCTCCTTGTGCGCTATCTTTCACCTTGTGCATCATATTTCTCCCTTCTGCATCATCTTCGACCTTGCACATCATATTCGACCCTGTGCAAATTATCTCCATCAAAACTGCTTGCCAACATGCCCTCAACACAATCTTGTGGCTCTCTCTCGAGCCACGTCAACGAGAAATACTGTAGTCGCTGATTTTAATCTTGAAGTCCTTGTATTACTATGTGACTTCTTTGACTTGCTCCTTCACCTTGTCACTAATTTCCATGCATTTTGTAACCTCTTGTTCAAGTGGATTCTGAACAATCTTCACATTCACCTCTCATCAGGCGTCCTGAACCGCTTGAATTGTAGTAACTACCTTCAGTGATAGTTGCTCGCTAATGTCCTGAAACTCTTCAATATGAGTTGTGCACCTTTGTTGCTGCTCCAGCGCCGTCATAACTTTCTATTGCAACTCCTTTAATTCTGTTTCCTTCGTGACCTACACCACCGGAGGCATTGTTCTGAGTGATGTCTGTGGTGTAGCTAGTTGTGCTTCCGCTTCCCTAAGCTATGTGTTGAGCTATTCTAATTGTTCATCCTAGACCACAATACCCCAAAATTGCATGGTCGCATCGACAATCACCTTAGCCTCCTTTTCAACCTATTCAAGTTACGTCACAACATCCTCAATGGCGCCCTTACACTTCATAGATTTCTCTGGCGGTGTTCCCGAGTTCACCAACATGTGCAAGTCTTCAATGTCACATTTGAAGGATGTAATTACCTCTTCCAGATTTTGCACTTTGGTCTTCGAATCCATGTCTTCTGTGATTTTTGGGACTTCCTGACAGGTGACAAAAAATACCTTTCCAACCGCTCTCTGTCATCTAATAGTTGCACCTTTTCTACAGTAAACTTGTCTTGCTTCTTCTTCAAATATTCAATCTGTTTATTTGTTGCCTCTTCTTGCTCTTGCGATTTCAAAAGGTGATCAACCACGATCTTCTCTAGGTCGACCAGTTGCTGAGAATCCAACTTCTGCAGTTGCACCAAGGTGTGCGTCGATAGCTCATTTACATCTAGCACAATTGTTTCGAATTGCTGCAAAGATGCGTCAATATCCTTGCTCTTTATTTCCATTGCGCATGGCAGAATAGGCACAATCCTGGCCCGCTTCCTCGTACTGATTTCAACCATTCTCTGCAATAGGTTTGCTTTCGACATTCTTTCCAAAATTGCATTAATTAAAGATGTGATTTGTGACTTTACCTATGTAAATACCTCTGTCGACTGTTGCCTCAGTTGAGTCTTAGTTGTAGTCATCGCCGCTGTGATTGCCACAACAATGTGGTCTACTTGTGCATCCTCCATTGGGGCCATGCTGCTGGCCTCTCCATGCTCTTTCCTCCTCTTTGTCTGTGTCTCCTCGTATTGTCATCCTGCCTCGAAATTCATCGGGGTCCTCGACGATGCCTCTCTCGACTTTCGATCACTTTCATGTACAGGTGCCTAATCTACTGGCACATCAAGTGGAGGAATTTCCTCATCGTATGATACTTCCTTTGCACTCACGATGCTTTCTAGTCTATAGGCCAATCTTCTACTACTACGTCTATCTCATCATCAATTAGCTTATACTGTGTAGCTAACCATTGTCAGTTTGGGTCTCGTCCCTTGCACATGTATTACATGTGGACCAATGGTGAATATTATGACTCGTCTATATTTGGCTACTAATTCTTCTTTAATTAGTGGAATCCTCATGGCTGTAACCTGCAATGCATCCCAATACAGCCAAAACTGAACTACACAATCCTTTAACTCATCTTTCTCGCTAATATGCCAGAGGTTTTGATACCTTGCACCCTTTCAAACTTGGGTGACTGCAACATCCATCCCTTGGTAGTCCTCAGGATCCATCCACGCGACTAACGAAATCAATATAAACAACCAACTGTATGTGAATTTCTGCTTCCCCTCTTGCACCAACATAGCGTCTTCAGTCAACTGGTACATAAAAAAGAGCGACCAATTGATCTGTATTCCCGTGACGCCGAGTTCAACACATGAAATCACCCCCAAAGTGCATTGTTTAGGATGATTCTACCGCACCACTTTGTTGGCCAAAATATTTTCTACAATATGCACATCCTGATCATTGATGTTATCCACGACATATGCACGTCCGTCGCGCTCCAAGACGAATTTATTTCTGAGCTTGGCGACCAATTTCTTGTCTTTATATTTGTCACAAAATTACTGTGATGGTTCATGCCCTTGCATGGGAAACCTTGTAATATATGGTATTAGTTCTGCCGTGACTGACACCAGCCGGTCCAGCCACAGGTAACCACCATGGAGGCATGCCAACAACTATTTGGCTCATGCATTGGCCTCTGTCAATCTACCAAAATGGGGCATATGAATGAGGCCTAAAATCCCCAATTGATGCAACCCCTTCTCCCACTCATGTAGAGTGCGCACCATTGGATTTCCCTCTTATCCTGTCCTCTTCTCAAAGGGGTCTATGGTACACTCAGTGTATGCCAACAGATCATGGTCCTTGTACTTCATTTTCAAAAAACAAGGCACAATGTCAAAAGTACATTTCATACCCTTCGATAAAGTTGGAAATTTTGTGGGGTCCCTTTGGTTCTTTGTGGGCTTCCGCTGCTTTGCACCAAGTTTGCATGGTGGGACAAAGCCAGGGATGTCTGCCATGATCACCCTTGCCCTTGCTGTAGAGGCATCAACTACGGCTTCTGTGTCTGCTCTAGCTGAACTTCTCATGCTTCTCTTCTGTGTTGGTGATCTTGGGCGATTAACCCCCCTATTCTTCTAGGTGATGGGTGACAAGCCCACTGACATACTGGCTACCTCTTCCTTAATTGGTACAGCAATGGCTGGAAACCCCCAGGCACTTCCACTTGAAATATCGTGCGGAATTGTGACACTTTGCATAAATCCCAATTGCACAACAAAAACGCGACGATGATATTCACTCATATTGAACTCTGTAACTCAAGCTTCACAATTTTGCAACTCAATATTCACAATGGTGACTTCAAGCCGTGTCCCACCAATTCTTATAGCGCGAGAGCGATCGTGTGAAATATTTTCCAATCATTTTGACCAAATCCACCATTCATTCTCGAAATCTATCGATGATCCTCCCAATCTAATGGTCGGATCCACCATTAATGCGTGGATCATTCAACAACACTGCTATATAACTAATTTAATTGCTGCATTTACTACCCTATTTGACTATATCGCGTCTTTCCAGATGTTGCCACATTGCTCTCTAACTACAACCTCAACCCATCTGCTTGTGCTGCCACTTGCATCTAGTGTGCCATTTTATTATTATTGTGCAATGCTTCAAGCATCGTGTCACACTGGATCCTCTCTGTAGGGCTTGATTCGACTTCCATTCACTAATTTAGGTAACATTGCACCACTTAGCTGTTGCAATTGTACTGTACCTCCCTTGATGTTATAGCTGATTTTACCACACATGGTTGATCACATATTTATGTCCTTCCCTGTCCCTCTGAAAAATATTTAGACCCCATGGAATTGTATTATCCTTTTATGGTCCAATATCATCCCTTAAAAACCCCTGTTTATTGCTGTATGTGACTTTTAACCTCATACTCGAGTGTACACGTGACTTTTGACCTCAAACCCAGGTACATCGGGATGTGTGCATAGGTCCAAACATTTTTGGAATTTTCCTCATATGAGTCTGAATAACTTGACTCTTGGCCTTCCAAATTCCTTGAGAACGCTTGGATTCGACCCTCCATTGCCCTTTTGGAGTCCTATTTAAGGAAACCCTTGGATACATTGAAGAGGAGGAATTGAAGAGAAAAGAAACTATAGTCCATTGTTTCCTTAGTTTGCTTATACTTGAGTCTGCATCCCTTTGTCCCTTTGGAGAACTTTGTGTTCTTCCCAAGCTCGCCTTTGTCTTATGAGCTTGCTATCGAGAGATGGAATGATTGAGGTGGTGGAGGCCCAGGTGGAGGACTCGGTTTCTCCGGTTCGTAGACGTGTCGACAGAGGTTGTCACTCTTGTAATCTCTGATTTTATTAATAGAAATATCTTTTCTTGTCCAATTAATGTGCAATTGAATGAATATTGAATCCATGGATATGTTTAATTGCTTATGAATATATATTCTAGAGTAGGTCTAACACATAATTATATAGTAAGCTTGTCTTGTTTGCTGTTATTGAGAGTGAATTGCTAAAGCAAGCATGAATTGGAAAATCTCAACGGGGATCTACTTCAACCGTCCGGAACAAGGTACGATCGATATCCCTTAGTGTGAGATGTTTGATTTCTCTTGCATATTGGGGAAAGATTGATTTCTGGTGTCTAGCTATCTGTTGTGGTACACCCCAAGCCATAGGAATTTTCTCTCCATAACACTCAGTAATGAAATTGATAACATAAGGACCCAACCAATACATTTGCAACTTACCTGGATGTTTCAAAAACTTAATGTCATATAGTAGCACCAAGTATCCTTGCTGAAAGTGATTGTTCTCGATGTGTCGGTCATGCCATGCTTTCTGTCGGTATTTCTCAATGTGTTGATGAAATCCTGTGACAAACAGGTCTTCCTATAGTTGCACCAACTGAGCTAAGTGTTCTTCCAATGCTCCTTCATCATCCATCCCTGCCGCTGTTGCAATGCACAAACTTGGAACAATGTATTCCATTGGCATGAATGCCTCCTACCCATACACCAACTTAAATGGTGTCTTCCCTGTCAACAAGTTTGCAGGTAGTGCAATAAGCCCATAAGACTGCCGAAATCTTCAAATCCCAATCATCGCAGTTTGCATTGCATACCTTTTTTAGCACATGATCCAACACCTTATTGAATGCTTCAACTGTCCCATTATCTTGTAGATGATAAGGGGTGCTCTTCCTATGTTGTATCTGGAATTGCTATGTCAGCACACTGATGGTGCGATTGATGACAAGGGGTGATCTTCTTATGTTGTATCTACAATTCCTTGTCAAATAATCTATTGTTCTGATGATATATCGTGCACCATTTCTTTTCCCTAGTGGGTTGATTGGTCCCACCAAGTCCACTTCCCATTTATCAAATGGCTGTAGCGTTTCCTGAGGTACTAAGGACATCTTATCCTGTCGTGATGGCTTCCCAGTTATTTGGCTAACATCAAAAGTCCATGCAAAGTCTACCACATCCCCATTGAGAGTTGGCCACCATATTCCTGCATGGAGTACCTTCCTGGAAGTTGCGTGACCTCCATAGTGTCCACCTACAACTCCCACATGTGCTTCTGCCAAGACCCTTTCCTGCTCATGCGGTAGGACACATCGCCATAAGATCTCATTAGGTCCCATCTTATAAATTTCTCCAACAATAAGCTGAAAATCTGTGGCTTGAACAACCAACTGCTTCTTTTGATTTGTAGTGAGCTCCTCTGATGCTTTTCTTGTCACCAAAAACTGAACTATTTTCTCATAGTAGTCATCAACCATTCCAACTTTGAATAGTTGCGCATTAGGTAACCCATCTTCAATGCTTTTCGGTTCTTCTCCTGTCTTTATTTGCGAAAAGTGGTTGACGTTCAAGTGCCCTGGCTTCACAATGATCTCAAAATCAAAATCTTGGAAGAGGAGTAGCAAACGACATATATTTCCCCCCAACACAAGATTATTCACCAGGTATTTCAATGCAGAGTGATCAGTGAATATCTTTAAATGACATCCCATTAGATAGTGTTGAAACTTCTGTAATGCATAAAGCATTTCCAACCCTTCTCTCTGTTGTGGTATAATTATTCTCCGTAGATGACAGTTTCTGACTAGAAAAAGAAATCATATGATCAATATCCCCTTCACCTGGTTGTTCCAACACTACTCCTATTGTGATTGATGACGCATCAATGTGAACATGGAATTCCTTCGTCCAATTCAGAAAAACCAATATTGGTGTTGTAGCCATCTTCATATTTAATGTGTTGAAACTTCCCTGACACTCGTGACTCCATTCGAATTGCACATCCTTCTTCAACAACTTCGCCATAGGCGCTGTGATCCTATCATATCCTATGATGAACTTGCGATAGTATCCAATATGGCCTAGTGTCTCTCTAAGTTGCTTCACATTCATTGGTGATGGAAAGTTAAGCATAAGCACAATCTTAGCTGGATTGACCAATAGTCCTTCCTTACATACAATGTGCCCTAAGAACATCCCGAATGGCGCAAAAAATATGCACTTCTTCAAATTCAACGCAATCTGATGTTATCGACACTGCTCCAACATTAGTTGCAAATTTGCAAGATGATCCTTTACCATCCCATAAACTGTCCAATCATCCATCTACACCGCCAAAAATTTCTGTATAAAATATTTGAATGCAACAATTACAATCATGGAGAATATCGCAGGCACATTCTTGAGTCCAAATGGCATCATCGTGTACTGAAAACATCCCCATTCAGTCACAAAATTTGTCTTATGCTGATCCTCTTTCACAATCTTGATCTGATGATAGCAAAAAAATGCATCAATGAACAAATAGATTTCTTGATCACCCACTCCTTCCAACACTTCATCAGTGATCGACGTTGGAAATAGATCATGAAGGCGTGTGTCATTCATATTCCTAAGATCAACACAGATATGAACCTTGCATGTCTTCTTATCTTGCACAACCATAGGACTGACCCACCCCGATTCCTCAACTGGTTCTATGATTCTAGTGTCCAACATTATGTCGAGCTTACACTTTACTCTCTCCTTATATCATAGATTCAGATGATATGGATGCAACTTTACAGGCTTCACATCTGGCTTTAGTGGGATTTTCATTTCTCCCAAATCTCCTACTATCCCCTTCATTTTAGAAAACTTTGTCAAAAACAAGTCTTGAAACTCATGCAATAGATCCGTGATCTTTGCCATGGTTTTTTCATCCCAACAGTCTCCAATATTTGTGAACTTCGGTTCCTCCTCTGTCCCAATGTTGACCTTTCAAATTTTCAATGGCTGATGGACTTTATCTGTCAGCATCTCTGGTGCCTCGATGTCCCGACTTCCTTATGATTTGGGAATATTAAAGTTCCTTGGGTCATATCCATCATCAGGCCCTCTTCTCACATTATAGCACTCCATCATTGACTGCATCATTGCTGCTTCATGCGGGTCCACAGGATATGCAACTAGAACTACCTTCAAAACAACGTCGCAGATATGCTGCAACGGGCTATGAATCATGGTATTAACATCCACAAAACTGAAGGTGTGAATGAAACAAATCGAAAAATCCTCCCATGTTGTAATCTCTCTTCTAAGCTCGACCGATACATACCACCATTGCGACATTTCATCCAACATGTGCACAAAATCATGTACCCACTCATTCTTTGGTCGTGACACCCACATGGTATGACATGCAATGAAATGATCGATGGGATTGTGTTTCCCATCATAGCTCTCCTCTCGGTATTGTTCTGTTTCATTGAAGAAAACTTCCATCAACCTGCGGCATAATTACCACCCATTGATTGAATTCTTATGTGTCTCCCACCATCATGCTGGAGTAGCCTTCAATGCTTCATCCAACGCCAATAACCTCTGTGGTTCTGACACCCTATCTTCAAAATCAACCAGAAATTTAGGTAAATAAGGTATTCCCTCATAGGTTGGCAACTCAACAATCTATGTTACGACTCATCATAGGGACCGAGGAATTCTACCACACTTCCCAATTGATACCTCACGCATCTGATTCTGCCAATTTTGCAAGGAATCATCATAATCCGATGATGCGAAGCTAGAGCTTCGCCATCGCAGCTCTTCACCAACTGTAGGGTGGACATAATCTTCTGAGATATTGTACGCATGGTCCCATTCCCTACAACTTCTTCCTTCACTAGTTCAACATATCTTCTTCCTTCATTTGGATCCATTGGGGCTATGACTATGATATTGCGGTTCTCTAAATTCATCACATGCTTTGTAATATACCAAACATATATTTCGTTAATTAATTAATTATCAATTATTAATTTATGACTATTAATTATTTATGTAAAAATCAGCATTAGAAGAACACATTGTTTAAAGGTGTCTCTTCATAAATATATAAGCCGCATGAACTTATTGTAGAAATTATCATTCAATTTATCAAAAATATATATTTATAAATAATAATCCAACATGTAAGGTTTTAACCTTACAAGTAGTATCATAGTTGTTTTACGGTTACTTGTGGTCAAACCATTTTTTACAGTGGAAAGAGGAAAACTTAACAAAAAAAAGAAACAAAAAAAAGAGAAAAGAGAGTGTAAAATCACACATGGTTTTAAAGAAAACTATATGTGGTTTAGAAAAGTAAAAAGTAAAGAAAAAAAGGTAAAAAGAAGAAAAGAATATCAAAGTAAAAGAAACTATATAATAATAATAATAATAATAATTATAATATTAAAAATTTTCAAAAAAAACTATATATTAAATATATATATAGTTTGTAAAAATAAAAATAATATTATTAATTAATTAATTAATAATTATTATTATTCAAAAGAATTGATTGAAGAATTTGGATAAAACAAAATGGTCTTCGATGTAGGAGTTTATGGGTTTTTTAAACGAGACAAACCAACTCAAGAAGTTAAAAAGGATTTTAAATGGGAGATTAAAGAAATAAAACCCACAAAGCTTGAAGCACAAATAACAGATATCAACGTGGTGACGCAAGTTCTTCATGAAGACATAAAAGAATTAGTTGAAGAAATTAAAAGGTTGATACTACGTCGCAATAAGAAGAATATAAGAAGCATGTGGACAAAGAACAATATGAGGCGCATGCGTCTTACTCTTCAAGTCAGTTGAAAGATGAAGAAGTAGTTACGCCATGTGTATTTTCAAGCACAGAGGAGTAGGAAGAAACCTTAGTTGATATTGATAAAGGACAACTCAAAATCACTCCTGCACCTATGCTAGAACAAAAAACACATACATTGATGCCTTACACTCCCCCTCACAGAAGGTTCATGGCATCATATGTAAAGAAGGATAGGAACCACCAATTGAAGTACAAGACACACAAAACCATACCTAACCATAACCATCATTCAAAGTACAAGACCCAAAATAAGATGCAGAATCATGCATGAGTTCTAGGAATTTGTTGTGGTTTCCTACCAAGTAGGGAAATAAGGCACATTAATACGTCAATAGGAAAAGCTATAAAATTGTCTAGTGAAACTCCAGAATAAGATCTTGTTAATAAAGACAATAACACATACGATGAAACAAAAGATGAAGGGGACAGTGATAAATCCCAAAATAGAGAAGATCAAAATGAACTTGAAGAAAAATTACTTAAGAATAAGAATAACAAAAGGATAGTTTCATCTAATGACAATCCTAATGCCAATGGCAATTCTAAAGAAGATGGCGATCTCATAAATTATAACAATGAAACACCAAATACCACTGAATACAAGGATAATGTAGAAGAACGAAACCCAGAAGATGTTACGACAAATGATCAGGATAACGTAGAAGAATGAAACCCAGAACATGCTGTGACAAATGATCAAGAAAACGTAGAAGAACAAAACATAGAAGATGTTGCGACAAAAGATTCAAATAACATAGAAGAATGAAATTTAGAAGATGCTGCAACAAATGAAAAGATGAACATTCTACCATGGTCCATATCTCAAGAGGTCCCATAAATCTACATCAAATTAGAAGATAAAAAGAACACCATCAGATTAGAATCTCAGAAGAATACCTCATATAGTTGTTATTCGTTTATCTACAAAATCATATGCATGAAAATATTTGAATGGAAATGCGACCAATTATTTCAAGAATTTCTAAACTGTGGCACCATTATTCGTGGAAAAAATTCTAATTGCAACACGCTCATAGTAGATTCGTGGTCGAATATTTCCAGAGCGGGAAGACTTGTAATATACCAAACGTATGTTACATTAAGTAATTAATTATCAACTATTAATTTATCGTTATTAATTATTTATGTAAAAGTCGGCATTAAAAGGACACATTGTTTAAAGGTGTCTCTTCATAAATATATAATTCGCATTAACTTATTGTAGAATTAATCATTCAATTTATAAAAAAAATATATTCATAAATAATAATCCAATATGTAAGGTTTTAACCTTACACACTTCTTAAATTTGATCACCACCAAGCAGTCGTTAACCCATCCAATCCCCAATAATGCAGGATACGAGATTCCTTCATCAACAATATTGATAACATCGAAATCAGTGTAAGTCCTCATTCCTTCAACTTCCACTGCTAGAAGCGGTACTTTCCCAATCAGTGTCACTCTGGATTGGTTAGCCAATCATAGCTGTATAGGGGACGAAACCAGCCATGGTTTCCCCATCTTTTCCCATGTCTTCTTCGTCAGAATGTTGACATTCGAGCCTAGATCCAGAATAATTGAATCTACCTTGTAATCCCCAATCTGGATGTTCACCCTCATTTCTTTTCCAGTTTTCTTCTTATGCAAGGAGTTCACCGTGGAATCCTTCCACCCCTTCTCTAGTCGATGCAACAAACTCGCAATCTCAGTGAGCACATCAGGATTTTTGCCAGCGATCTACAACATTCAAAAAAGTTATGCAAGGTACCATGCTACCACGATGGTCCTGCTACCAAAGTTGAATAAAAAAAAAGGTGGCATTTCATAAACATGAAACTTACCAGGATGTCTTCTTATAGCATCACGTGCTTCAAAGAACGTATCCCTCTCAGTGTTGACATCAAATTGCACCTTTTTATGTCTAGCCAATTAGGCTTGTGGAATTGGGCCATCATCTCCTGTCGTTGCACCTCCGCGACTAATGACAACAACATCAGCAGATTGAACTCTGGGTTTTGCCGAGATCTTTGCAACTATTGGTACCTGGTTTTGGTTAGGTGGCAGATTCACTAGCTGGTTCACGTTCTAATTTTCATTTTGGTTCTAGTTTAGGGGTGGCAAAACATTCCTTACTTACCACTTCGCAATCATCTGTGGACATTCTTCAACTGTGTGATTTTCATTAGTATAGTGGGTACATTGCGATTGCAAGTTTGGAAAATACTATTTAGTAGTGCCCTAACACTTTGCAATTGTAACATTGCACAGGTGTGCGACCTCGTACTCCTCCTGGACCAAAAATTCCACCTCATCCTCCTTTGAATCCTTCGCGAAATCCTCTCTATTGTTGATACTGCAGTTGATTGACATTAGAGGAATTTTGGGGTCTAAAATGGGCCTCCTAAGGAAAATAATAAAATAATAGTTAAAATAATAAAATAATATTGATTAATTTTGGAGGAAGAAAGAAAAAAACTACTTTTTGTGTTCGTATTTTCGACATATCTCCTTGTGTTTTTACTCAAATTTCGATCGGGAGAGCTTGTTGGATGTGGAATTTGATTCTGCATCCAACGAGTACCCACACTGCATACTTTTGATGGACCTCGCTACCCCAAAAACAAGAAATACTTGAAAAAGCGTGATGATGATGTCATCATCACATTTTTTCAAGTATTTCTTGTTTTTGGGGTAGCGGGGTCCATCAAAAGTATGCAATGTGGGTACTCGTTGGATGCGGAATCAAATTCCGCATCCAACGAGCTCTCCCGATCGAAATTTGAGTAAAAACACAATGAGATATGTCGAAAATACGAACAAAAAAAGTAGTTTTTTTTAATGGCAAATATGTCAATTCAACCATTATGGTTGACTTATTTTATTGAAATTCTATTGGTTCTTGAATTCCAACTCACAAAAACTTATTTTGGCACGTTTTCTTATAAGGCCCATTTTAGACCCCAAATTTCCTCTAATGACTGCTGCTGCGGCAGGGGATTCGAATATGGTTGCGCATATTGTGGTTGAGTATACTACACTTGAGTATACTGTGGCTACTGCAGAGCATACTGCATCTGGTTATATTGTGGCTGTGTTGGAGAAAAATTTGGTTGTGGGATAAATTGCGGTTGCGGTTGTGGTAAAAAATGTCTGCGACTGTGGCTATACAACCTGTGATGGCAGTCTCTCCACCGATCGATGGTATTCTCCCTTCATGTAATACGCATCCATCATCCTCTCCTGGAGAAAATCATACGCTCGATAGTCCTTGTATTCATGCCCAACATATCCACAAAATGTGTAATACAAATTTGTTGGATTCAATATCATCTTCTAGATAAACACACAGTCTTCGTGTAAATGTCGGTGAACTTGACATATGCGACACCATGGATTGCCACCATGACTTAGTGGATTCAGTGCTCCCAAAAATAGATAATTTCAGAAATTTGGGCATTTATCCTTATGATGTCCTTCCATATGAAATCGAGTACAAAATATTTCCTCACAATGATCCCTTCCCTTCTTGTTATCTTGCAATTGGATCGTTAGGTTCACCAGTTGCGATTAAATTTGATTCATGCCAACTACAAGTGAAGCATCCAGCTTCATCGCGATCTCTAGAGCCTCGCTTTGTGTCCCAATATTTTGTTGCATCAAGGGAATCCTGATATGAGGTACTAATGCTGCAATGAACCACTCCTTGTGCTGTACATCATGCCAAAAATAACTTTTGTGATTAGGTTTTTGAACCACTGATCAAAATACCNAATCCTGATATGAGGTACTAATGCTGCAATGAACCACTCCTTGTGCTGTACATCATGCCAAAAATAACTTTTGTGATTAGGTTTTTGAACCACTGATCAAAATCCCAGCCATATTTGTTTGGATATTGCTTGATCTCCTTTAGATCCGTGATATATTACACATTTGACTTAGGTTTTTTGAACTCTTTAATCAATCCAATTCTGATCTCTGCTAGAGTATTCGTTGGAATCCTTGTGGGAACTTGTACAAACTCATGTACCAGTCCAGTGCGCAACCTAGAAAAGTTGTTTCTAGATGACCTTTCTTAACATCATGATCGTGAGCCTGCTTTACAGTCCAAATTGCTTTGCATAGAAACCAATATTTCTTGATATCCTTGGTCCTATTCCCATGAAATAGAGGTAAATTTACATTATCTCCCATCATCATGGTCCTCCTTCCTACGTTCGCTGATCCACTACTATTAGAGTGTTGACGACACATCAGAAAATTTGGTGTCGAGCTAGTATTTCTTCCTGAGTGCGGCATAGTGCAAAAAGGTGCGGGCACGTTGTTGCTCAAGGTTGGTCTTTCCTCAGGCTCGGGCGTAGATTGGTTGTATCCTTCGTTGTTGTAGATTTGCTTCATCCCATGTAATATTCTCTCGTAGCCTCTTCTTTAAGTCACAGAAGGACTCTCCTCAGTACTCTGCCTCTTCTCTTGTTGAAACCTTGCTCCACTTCACATAAAACCACGTCCTTCCTCAGGTTCCCTCACAGTCTTGTCATAACTTCCATCCATCTACCCTGTATCATTCCATCCACCCCTCATCTCTGCAGTACCTGCAACCTGCACAAACCAAGGCTCTACTCATCGGATTTCATCTTCAACATGAATTTTTCATAGATAAGCATCTTAATAAAAAATTGCAAAGATAATAGAAACCTACCTCTTGGTCCTTTGAAGAAATCCCTTTCCACGTCACTATAAGACTTGACTATGTTGACTATGAACTCAGTGATTTAGCCTTCCAAGATACTATCAAGCCACACTTTGATAGCCCTTGATGCTCTGTTATCTAGATCCTGTAGCTGCTGGATCAACTTCGGGGTCTAGGAAGAGGGTTCACCTCCTTGAAAATTTGTCTTCCGATAGGTCAACTATGCCAACCATTCGTACAAGATGATCAAAAACTTAGAGAAGAAGTACTCGTGGAGATCACAATACATGTACCTCCCCATCCACTCTTCTATTGTCACTCCAGGGTTCTGATTCTCTTCTGATGCGAATTCCTGAGCCTTCTGGTCGAACCAATCTTGAATCTATGGTCTTTTCAGATGCCACAACATATCCTCCTTCTCCTTGCACTACAGTTCTGAAAACAGAACCAGTTGTTGACATAGATCCATCGACAAGGGTTCACTCTCTGTCAACACCATTAACTCAACGATCTCCCTGATCACTGACCCAGACAAGTTTTACCCTGTCTAGCAACACCTACAGAGCATTTGAGGTCTCACACGAGATGTTCAAGGGAGAACTGTCCGAACCACATTTCTGTAGAAAGAAGGAG
>LPNX011058451.1:214605-357105 GCA_001517045.1 Pseudotsuga menziesii | reverse complement strand
GTAGTGGAGCAAGGTTCGAGGCATAGACTAGGGGTGAGTATGGTAAACAAAATCAGAAGGAGAAACAAGTGACAACATGGTGTTGATGTAATTGTAACTTCGGAATGAATTCATCCGTACATATTATGTATTGTACCCCGATGTTTATTTTGGGATGTGTCTGTAATGTATTTAAGTCATGTCATGCCCTGATGTTCCTATATGGAGGTTATATAATGTAAACAAGTCATTTCAAGTCATTGTGGGTAACCATCCTATTGGTCAAGGGTTAAAGTCCCCGCAGTTGTGGGGCCCTAGGGTTATTAGACTATCCTAGAGAAGTTGACCCTAGGTGAGTCATTATAAGTTGGGGAAATAGTCCCCACCATTGTGTTAAGGATAAACCTCCTTATTGGTCAGAGGAGGCAAAGTCCCCATAAGTTGTGGGGCACTAGGGTTATTAGACACTCCTAGAGATGTCAAATCTAGTAAGCAATTGTTAAGTGAGGCCGACATGTTGGAGTGGGTTTCAAGTGAACGAAATAATATAAATAGAGAGTGAGTCTCTCTATTTATCACACACACACACACACTCACTCATTGGGGCACATGAGTGAGAGGAGAAGTTGCTGGGACAAGAGAGAGACTACTGCTATCGGGAAATCATCTTTATGTTTACGGGTTTTAATTTTGGTGCTGATTCTATCTCTGAGAAAGTTGTGGGGTTTTCTCCTTTATGGTTTCCCCAAGGAAAATTCTTTATGTCTCTTGTCTCTTGTGTTTTATTGCTGTGCATGCTATTCTCTTATTTAAAGATCCTAAGATCATAATGCTAGCTTGTATGATAAAAATCTAACATGGTATCAGAGCAAACCTGAGAAGAAGACATTGTGCAGATATATAAGCTAGGGATACTTAATTTTTGGGTCTATCTCCACAATCCATCAGCAAAAGTATGCTAGGCTGACTCTCCATTGAAGGGCGCATCTTTCTGTCGAAGCGGAATTCGATTCCGATCATTTTCAGTTTTGGTGCGGGAAATTAGGGCTTCTTGCAGAAGAGGAATTTTTGAGTGAGCCTAGAATATGATTGATATCCTCATCAAAATCGAATTTGAGAGACTCGGGTCAAGATTTTTGGTTGGGTGAAACTCTAGGAAAGTTAAACCCTAGTTTGACACCGAGCTGGAAAAACCCTAAAATACTAAAATTGATAGGTTTTGGTACATTCGCCATATCTTGATATTGGTGAAGGATCAGGAGCTGAAAATTGCAGAGGCTAAAGATAAACTATGGATTTACACTGTATACAAAATTCAGCCTCTGATTCACTATATTCTGGGAGATATGATCCCTCCAAGTTATGATTCCAGCCTCTTCTAGAATTCATCCCTAAACATGACACTTGGGGAGAATTTCTATATCTTGGGCTACAAAGGTCCAAATGAAATTTATGAAGATGTTGCAGAAAGGGAACGGACATTAGTTTCTGTGGTTTGAGTTTCAGACCCAAAAGATGAAACAGTGACATGTGGAAGTCTGTACAACTTCACTGTTCTGAATAGTCCTGTAACAGGTCACCTTGGGAAAATGATCATAATTACCAATTGGTGAAACCAATTCTGATGAAAAATATGGTTTTGGAACAGGGACATGTGAGGCTACCTCCATGTGAATTTTTAGACATAGAGGAGCAGTAATTTCAGATATACCGCAGAAATAGTAACAGACATTTATGCAGAAGAAATTGGAAAACTAGGGCTTCTTGTTCTGGGAGCTTCTCTCCATTGTTTTCAGAAAAGGAGCACATTGGAAATATTGAATTGAAGAGATATATATTTATATCCAATCATATCTAAAATATTCCAAGTTTTGAAAATTAGGGTTTCTCTGAAAAACCCTAGATCAACCAGCTCTAGAACCAGGATGGACACCTCAAATCAGTAAGATCTAATCTTTTGCTATTTGCATTTGAGGTTCTCATTTCAAAGTGATCTATCACATCAGCTTGATGATAAGCTTGGTGAAGTTGAAAAATTCCAAGCATGGAAGTATTTGATCTCTCTGAAGAAAATGAATTGGACACCTACATGAGTAGAGAGGTTCCAGTTCCAGAGGGAGATGAGGCTAAAATCCTTACACAAGAAGAACTTGGTCAAGGCCAAGAAGATCATTGTTGATTCAATAATGGATCAACTTGTACCACAAGTGTCTTCCCTAAAGACATCAAAGATGTTTGATTCCTTGACCAAGCTATTTGAAGGAAAGAACATAAATTAGAATATGACTTTGAGGAAACAGTTGAAGAATGCGAAGATCCAGAATGCAGAGACCATACAGTCATACTTTACAAGGGTCTCTCAAATAAGAGAACAACTTGAAGCGGTAGAAGAAGAAGTGGAGAATGAAAAAGTGGTGATAACCACCTTGAATGGCCTCCCAGGATCATGGGATTCATTCATTCGAAGAATGTGTGTTAGAAGGAAGTGATTACTTTTAGCAGACTCTGGGAAGAGAACACACAAGAAGAAGGTCAACTAATAATAAGAGAAAAGAAGATGGGAGCATATGAAGATCAAGCTCTCACCATCCAAAGAAGATCCCTCAAGCGATGAGGAATATGAAGAAATCAACTCTTGAAGAACCTCTTATCCACCTTAGCATTTGGATAAGAAATGATGCTATTATGAATGAAGAAGATGATGAAGCTGAAGGATCAAGAAGGAGTCTACCCATGAAACAAATAAAGATAAGTATTCAATTGTCATTTCATGATATTGTTTTGTTATGCATTTGTTTATATTCAGTTAATGTATTATGCATGATAGAATGTTTGCATTAATGACAATATACTACTAATATGCATGTGATGGGTAAGTAGCTCATGGTGCTATAAAACTCTCCATTGATACTTATCTAGAATGAAACCTCTTTGTTGACATATTGGATTAGTGCACAATCTCAATATTGTCTTGGTAGAGATGGAAGGAATCTAGAAAAGTTTTCATGAGATATGGATGAATGTTGTATTGGCTAAAGTAGTTGCATGATCATATATTTATGCATAAGAACTTGCCAGTATGAATATTCCTTATGAAATGTTTCTAACCATACAAATGCATTTGACTTTTAGGAAAGATCGCATACATAATCACCTACAAGCAAATAAGGATGATACTTTTTACGAAGAATAAGTGATGACAGTTCAAGATGAAGAATAATATGACAAATGCAGTGACATCATTGATGCATAACCTTCAAGCTATGAAGAAGTAACCAAGAAGAAAGAAGAATGATTTCTAGGATGTAGTATCGATACATGAAGGAAAGTTCGTAGTTCCATCATGCAGTAGATGGAAACATCATGGGATACAAGGAAATATTCGTAGCACGAGGCTTCTCACGAAAAGAAGGCATAGACTGCGAAGAGACATTTGCAGCCAGTGGGAGTTGAAACACATACATGATGAGCTTGATGAAGATCTTAACCTTTGCTACAAGTTTGAAGATGAAAGTCTATACACTAGATGGATACATAGAATATTAGTAGCATAGGAAGCTACTTGTCACTCCGGTACAGAATGTTTCAGTGCATAGAGTACGGAAGACAGAGGGAGTATGATGCTTCGCTTCAGAGGGAGTGACTACAAAATATCTTAAGGTTTGACATGGTACGACAGGATGGATATATTACTAATGAATCTAGGATTTACTGAGAGTAAAGTGGATTCCAACCTTTGCTTCAAGGTTGAAGGCGGAAGACTAGTGATGCCCCTGTCATGTGTCGATGCACTATTTTCTAGGCATGGAGGTGTGGCAGAATGCAGATGGAATCTTCCTTGGACAAGGGAAGTATGTAGTAGAAATCCTGAAGAGGTTCGAGATGATGGACTGTAAGGCCATGACCACACCTATGGAATCAAACATGAAGCTATTGAGTGATGCTTCATCAGAAGCGGTTGATGCCACGATGTATCGTCAGATGATTGGGTCCTTGATGTACCTGATGAACACGAGACTAGATATCTACTTTGCTGTGAACACCTTGAGCCAATTCTTGACAGATCCGAGACATGTTCACATGATTGCTGCAAAGAATATTTTGAGGTACCTAAGGGGTACAGTTGATTATGGGCTCAAGCATGAGGTGAATCAAAATATTAACCTGGAAGGTTATGTTGATTCATATTGGGAAGGTAGTGCACTTCAGGGTGTTGCTTCAATATGGGATCATGTGTGATCTCTTGGTTTAGCAAGAAGAAATCCTGTGTGGCACTGAGTACAACTGAAGCTGAGTATGTTGCATCTTGTTCAGCTAGTTGTGAGGCAGTATGGTTGAGGAACCTACTGTATTATTTATTTGATCTCCAGATGGATGCTACTTGTATACATTGCGACAACCAGAGTTGTGTGAAATTGTCAGAGAACTCGGTGTTCCATGAAAAGTCGAACCATATCGAGATCAAGTATCACTATATCAGGGATATGGTGCAGAGGGGAGTAGTGAAGCTCCAGTATGTTGTGACAGATGAACAAATAGCTGAAGTTTAAGTACTTCAGGGAGAAGCTTGGTGAGAGGATTGGTTCCTTCCATGGTCAGATGTAAGGGCTGAGCCATTCTGTCATGGTGAGAGGATTGGTTCCTTCCATGTCAGATATGAGTGCTGATCCATTCTAATATGACTATAGGATTGGTTCCTACATGATCAGATATAAGGGCTATTGCCATTCTTGGAATGGAGGTGCCTGGTCAGTTACCAGGAATACTCGGTCTAGGACTGAGGGCCTTTCTGATACAACTGTAAGATGTAGTCTTACATGATCAAATGTGAGTGCATGACCATTCTGATGTGATTGAGGGATGTGTTCCCACTTAATCAGATATAAGGGATGATGCCATTCTCTGGGAGAATGGAGGCACCTGGTCAGTTACCAGGAAAGCCTAGTCTGGGAATGAGGGCCATTCTGATGTGACTGTAGGATTGGTTCCTTTATGATCAGATGTGAGTGCATAGACCTTCTGAAATGCATGCTGGATTGGTTCCTCACATGGGCAGATGTAAGTGCAGAGCCCTTCTGACATGCATGCTGGATTGGTTCCTCGCATGGGCAGATGCAAGTGCAAATCCCTTTCCAACATGTATGTTGGATTGGTTCCTCGCATGGGCAGATGTAAGTGCAAATCCCTTTCGAACATTTATGTTGGATTGGTTCCTCGCATGGTCAAATGTAAGTGCAGAGCCTTTTTGACATGTATGTTGGATTGGTTCCTCACATGGTCAAATGTAAGTGTAGAGCCTTTCTGACATGAATGCTAGATTGGTTCCTCTCATGGTCATATGTGAGTGCTAGGCATTTCTGACAGGGTGTTTAGGCCTAGAAAATTGTAGGTAACAACAATTAGGGATTATCCCCAATAAATATTCCCAACTAGCCCGTTATTGTTTAGTGTGGGGAATCCCTCCGGTTTATAGTCCGGCTGCCATAGGTCAAGTAACAAATTAAAGGTTTTACCGGTTACGGTCCGATCCACTGTGTGTATTTTTAGTTTTTTGTATTTAAGTATGATATGTAAGTGCCTATCTAAAAATGCATATTGATAGAGAATATGAGGAGCGGTCACAATGTGATGCGCAGGTTCTTACCTCTCGTCTTAAATCTCTCGCATCTAAATCACACACAACAAGAAACTAAAAATAACTATCTAACCTATCCCTAGAGAGCAAGATTATCATTTATCAATGAGTAATGTATTTCTATGCATGCATTAAGAAAAATCACAGATAGCTGTTACTTATTTCAAAACACATGAACATTAATAGATATATGAACAACAAGATAGCTTATTGTTTATGAAAAGCCTTCATTACTCACAGTGGAAAATTCATAGAATAAACTAGAGCGCATTCATAACAAGAACATAGGTTCAAAGAGTTAGAACGATCTCACAGTTAATGGAAACAAGATGAAAATGAAATAGTTCACATTCAATAGATCCATAGCATAACATTTGAAACATTCCACCAAGCTTTCTCCAACAGGAAACTTGTAATTCTTTATTGCAAAAGGAAGTAGTTCTTCTTACAACATACTCTCAGAAATCTATCTGGGAAAAAGTCCCTCATGACATCTAACTCTCCTATATTTATAAAAAACAACAAAACCTTTGGGTTGCCCTTCGATGACCTTTGGGCTCCCCCAACCGTTTAATTCCACAATTTTGTCTTTTAGTGAGTGCTGTACAATACGTTACATTAAACTAAATTTTAATAGAACTTTTATAAAGAGGGACTAGCTTGGTCACCGATGAACTTTTCCCAAGCCTGGGCCTCTGCTGCTATTGATTATGCTCCGTAATCCGTTGGTCCTTTTTTAGATCCTGTTGAACTTAGACCTTCACTTTCTTCTTCTTTTCTCTATCTCTGCTTCTTCATTCTTCAGCCACTTCCTTCCTTGCTGCCTCCCTTTTAGACATATCTTCTTTGCAGCAGCAATCATCCTGCCATAAACACAGCTTGTTCTTAGACAACTTAGCATTTGAAAAAGTAACCCAAACTGTATCAAAACATACATCCTATAAAATGAACTATCAACAATATTAATGCATGAAAAGAAAAAATGATAATGCAAAGAAAATCTTGCAAGTTCGTATCTTGAAATCCGCTAAATCCACAGTCCAAACTAAAATCACAAACCCAAAAAACAAAATCTTTATCGCAATCCAAGCCGCATCTGGACTAACTCTAAATCCTCCAAAGAAATCATGAATCACAGTAATGTAACCTCTAATCCGAACCTTAAACTGCGCTCCTCATCTCAGAGAAAACTAGACTTGACCAAAACCCATGAAACAACTCCGCCATCATAAAATAGAGTAAAAGCACATAAAAAAGGCAGGAAAAACCCTCTCAATGAGTAGAAATACTAAGCATTGGGTGAAAACAAAACTCTCATTGATGGGTGGAAGCACTATAAGCATCGAACGATTAGTTGTCTAAGGAGCCACAACGACGGAAAAAAATCAGACTACGGCTTCTGCAATCAAACTTCAGCGATTGGAGGTTATAAAGATTATGTATCGGTGGCTCAAGACACAAGATAATCTGCAATTTTGGTGAGACAAAGATTAAATTTTCCACAACGTCAGTGGTATAAAGAACTAAATGTCACCGAAGTTGTGTATCGAAAATCGAGACCACTAATGCATCGGTGGGATAGTTCACTCAGTACTCGCAACGGCAGGTAGCAGACAGACTATGGGTTCCACAACAACAGAAAATCATCAGCGATTGGACAAACTATAGACTACGGATCAACGAGTTTAAAACTAAGCATCTTCACAGTGTCGGTAAGGCAACGGACAAAGCCTCCGAGCAATGACAAAAATCATTCCGATAGTAATAAAGCAAAATCGCCGACAGTCACAAATATAAAGTTTTTGAAAAAAAAAAGAGATAACGTGCATCGACGAACAACAAGACTGTCCATTGGCAGCATAGAGGACTAATGCCTTGATTCCTTCGTCAAATGACTTCTGACAGCGATAAAATCAAATCATCGAAAAACAAAAGGTTTGAGCAATAAAACCACTGAATCGACGAGGATAAAACTGTCCGTCAGAACGTTCTCTGTTTGCCTTCCGCAACGGTGGCAATATAGAAGACTAATGCCCTAATGCACACATTAATAGACTTTTGATAGCGAAAAATTATCGAAAAAACAAAGCGTTAAGTGATCAAACCACAGAATTGGTGAAGATAAGAACTATCCATCGGGACGTTCATTGTTTACCTTCCGCAACAGCGGCTACGTAGAGAACTACTGCCCCGATTCACACATAAATAGGCTTTCGATAGCGATGAAGGAAATCATTTCCAAATCAAAAGGACATCATTTTCAAATCAAAACTTTAAACTCCTCAGTCAAAATCATTGGCAGACAAAAAGCAGTTTTTCGAAAAGCAAGAAAACAGCTGACCTCAATTCAAATTCAAAATTGTAGCAGAGGAAAAATAGAGTTCAGGAATCCAACTAATCTCAGACAAGATAAAATCAAAAGGAGGGTCCAAAATTTAAAAATTTTTGGAAATAGTTGAAGATGTAACAATTGGCGATTACTTGGTGAACATAGATCTCTGGACAATTTATTCCTTAATTAACAGACTGTTTGACAATAAAACCAACATGTTGAATTCTTCTAGATGTCTGGATTACCCAAATGGCAAATGTATGTACTTTTAATCATTGATGATAGTCCAATTTAGGAAAATGGAAACCAAGATTTCAAATTCTAGATAACTCTTTTGAGGCCAAGAATATGAGTTTCATTTTTTACTTTTGTCTTCGGGTAGCTCCCAGCTTGGACACCACAGGATTGTAGCATATGGTAAACAAAAATATTCATTTGTTCCTCATTCCCATGCCATTTTGCACTTTTGTGATTTTGGACTTTTGTCCTTTCTGAGTCCTCCTGCATGCCTTCTTTCTGATTTTTTTTATTCAGGCTCCTCTATCCATAGTGTCCTTTTGTGTGAGAGATGTATTTATTTTTTATCTCACGGACGGAGAAGAAATTTGGCAATTTTGTACTCATATGATTCAGTATTTTGTTTTGATACATATTACTTTCTTATGAGTTTTTGAATCTTATTTGCCTTTTGGCTTTCAATTATTGGCATGGGATCTTTTAAATATAATGTATTGTTTACCTTGCTTCCTTTCCATGGGTCTTTTGTTGTCACCCCCTAAGACATTTTTAAATGTGAGATGGATGGAGCCTCAAAATAGTATTCCAGACCTTTTGATCCCGAGTTATTTTACAAGGATTAAGTAGGACTTCAATGTGTTCATAGCCATTTAGGAAAATTGTGAAACTAGAAGAAGCTCTTTGAAATAAATCAATAGTACACAGTCTTATAATCAAGGATTTTAGTTAGTCCAGAATTTTGATGCTCTCCATGCAACCAAAAGTTTGCTTCTTTTATTGAAATCAATCAAAATCTAACTAAAACAAACAGAAATAAAATAAATAAAAAATAAACAACCAAATCAGTTTATTTATGTACAAGATAATCAAGAAATAAAAATCAAGAAAAATAAAGTTTGAGAACTAAACCACTAACTGGTCAGTTCTCTACCCACCCCTGTAAATCTGGCAACTTGTAAGTTGAGGGGTTAGGCTTGACTACAAATTGAAAGAGGACTACCCATTATCTAGTTATAAGAAACTTGAAATAAAAACTACATCTGAAACTAAATCTACTATTTTACAGTCAATCTCATCAGCCCGCGAAAATCGAAGGAAATCGGGCTGGGTGTCAGATATGTTGCTGGCTTCTTCCGCTTGGTAGTTTCCCGGTTCTAGTTCAATGAAGTAATTTCCCAACACAGAATTCACTGGTTCATTTTTACCCTCCAACTGAGTAACATTGTGCTTCATGTGGGGCTCTCTTAATACTTTTATTTGATTGGGACATCCCTTATAAGGAAACCACAGATGTAACCAATCTGATGCAAAATATCCATTTAGCTTTGCTGACCAATCCCGACTCAAAACAAGTCCATAAGCCTCAGGTATGTCTGCTACTACAATATCGATGAACTGACATACCTTTTCATTTGAAGATAAGCAAATCAAAACATCTTCCATTTCCCCAATTACCTTCACAGCTGTCCTATCTAACTGAATAACCTGCAAGGTAGATGGTTTAGGTTGTTCATTTATCTTCTTGCAGACTGAAAGTGGCATAAATTGACTGATTCCCCTGAGTCTACTAAACAGTTGTGCACGTTATGGTTGAAAATCTCAAAAGTTAGGAGAAATGGTGGGGTTTTGTACTTAGACTTACCTCCCACACTTGCTTCACCAATTTCTTCTTCTTCAGGTTGGTTGTCAGTGGGAAGCTTTTCCTCTGGTACTTCAAGTGATTTTAACAATTTTTCTTTCTGCTGAGGCACATTACACATTTCAAATAGTGAGATATTCGCCTTAGTCCTTTTAATATCTTCCACAATATCATACCCCATCTTATGTTATTTGAGATTCTTTTTTACATTATCAATCTTCTCTTCAACAGGCTTAATATGCATGTTAATTTTCTTTGGATTTTGACTCGTAATGGTGAATTCAGGTATTTTATTAGCTATGTTTTTCTTATGTATCTTCTTCACATTCTCTTGTAATTTCTTAATTTTCGGAAGTATTGAATCGTCTTTATTTAACAAACCTTGACTTCTCGTTGTCACATTTGTTTTTGATGTTTCTTCCTGTTTAAGTGAACCTTCCTCTTCTGTATCAAATAGTGAGACACAATCCCATAAAACCAGAGCATCCTCTTCTTGTTTTTCTATGGAGTTATTACCTTTTTCTTCCTCATCATCAACTTCTGTTAGTTTGGAGTCCAATAGCTGATTCATTACTAATGTCATCGTATTTATCCATTGGGGACAATTTTTCTCAGAATGGGGCTGCTGATGAAAGGTGCAAAAATTATCCATACCTACCTCAGTTAAATTCATTGATGCAGGACTATGTGGAGGAGGTTTATATTGATTTTTGTCTTCTCCTTTTATAAAAAGGCTTATAAGCTTTCTGAGCCTCCTTTTCTTTTTCCAAATCTATCACTCTCTTAGATATCTTTTGCATCATTTTCAACATTCCTTGAAAGTCATGTGGCTGCTCCTCCTTAGGCTTAGTCAGTAGTAAGGCTCTCTTACCAAAAGTTTTTTCTCCCGACTGCTCAAGATAATCTTCTATGTTGTCTTTTTCAGCTTCTACTCTCTCGGATTCTTCATAAGTTTCTGATAACATAGGTTTGACTGTCATCTTGGAAAACATGGCCAAGTCAAGCCCTAGAGCTGAAGTATAGTATTCAATCAGAACTTTATCAGAGGGCTTATCAGCTGTAGATTTTTTTTTAAGATAAGTAGCAAACCTTTGAGTGAAACTATGCACTTTTTCTTTTATTTCTTTCTTTAAAGTGCATAACCCTTTCATTAGAGCTGCATGAGTTTTTTGGGCTGCATATTTACTTCTGAATATTCTTTCAAATGTGTCCTAGTCTATGATTGAATTTGTAGGCAGAGAAAAATACCATGAGGCTGCTACTCCTTTCAGGGTATGTGGAAACAATCTGCAGACTACATCTTCATGTTCTCCATCCCTTAGTCCTTCTATAGCCAGGTAAAAACTTTGCAAATGATCATCTACCAAGATTTTTTCACTGGGGTCAAAATTAGGCAACATTTTCTCAAAATATCGAGGCAAATCACGCAAATGAGGTGCCAGGTTTAAAGGTGACCTAGCCTTCCAAGCAGGTGGTGGATTTGGTCGGTTGGGTGGCTGATTTGCGTTTACATTAGCCATGATTTTGAGTGGAGAATGAGGTGGTGAATGAATAGGGGTATGAACAGGTGAATAATAAGGTGTATCTGGGTCCAACTAATTCAGAGGTTGAAAAAATTCTTGTAAGGATGTTTCTACCAGTTCTTCAAAATCTTCAACCAACATTGCATCTTCCAAATATAGGGCGGTCTTTCTTCTGATATTCCCTTCTGGGTAAGGCACGGATAATCGGTAATCCATCGGTCTTCTTCAAATAAGCCCTAGTAATTCTTCTCAAATTGTCAACTACTTCATTATCGATAGAATACAAATTCTCTTTACCCTTCTCTTCAGGAATTGGATTGGGAAACAAACTGCTCTCAGAACTGTTACCGGTGGAGTAATTTCGAGGAAATGGGTTTCCTTGGCCAACCATGCACTGGCTACCCTTCTTATAGCGCCAAAAACTATTGAGGCCTGGAAAATCACAGGTAACAATAGTTAGGGATTCTCCCCAATAAATGTTCCCAACTATCCCATTATTGTTTGGTGTGGGGAATCCGTCCGGTTTACGGTCTGGCTACCGTAGGTGAAGTAACAAATTAAAGGTTTTAGTGGTTACGACCTGGTCCATCGTGTGTATTTTTAGTTTTTTGTATTTAAGTATGATATGCAAGTGCCTATCTAAAAATGCAGATTGATAGAGAATACTAGGAGCAGTCACAATGTGATGCACAGGTTCTTACCTCTCGACTTAACTCTCTCGCATCTAAATCACACATAGCAAGAAACTAAAACTAACTATCTAACCTATCCCTAGGGAGCAAGATTATCATTTATCAATGAGTATTGTATTTCTATGCATGCACTAAGAAAAATCACAGATAGCTGTTACTTATTTCAAAACACATGAACATTAATAGATACATGAACAACAAGATAGCTTATTGTTTATGAAAATCCTTCATTACTCATAGAGGAAAATTCATAGAATAAACTAGAGCGCATTCATAACAAGAACATAGGTTCAAATAGTTAGAACGATCTCATAGTTAATGGACATAAGCTGAAAATGAAATAGTTCACATTCAATAAATCCATAGCACAACATTTGAAACATTCCACCAAGCTTTCTCCAACAGGAAACTTGTAATTATTTATTGCAAAAGGAAATAGTTCTTCTTACAACATACTCTCACAAATCTATATGGGAAAAAGTCCCTCATGACATCTAACTCTCCTATATTTATACAAAACAGCAAAACCTTTGGGCTGCCCTCTGGTGACCTTTGGGCTCCCCCAACCGTTTAATTCCACAATTTTGTCTTTTAGTGAGTGTTGTACAATACGTTACATTAAACTAAATTTTAATAGCACTTTTATAAAGAGGGACCAACTTGGTTGCCGATGAACTTTTCCTAAGCCTGGGCCTCTGCTGCTATTGATTATGCTCAGTAATCTGTTGTTCCTTTTTTAGATACTGTTGAACTTAGACCTTCACTTTCTTCTTCTTTTCTCTATCTCTGCTTCTTCATTCTTCAACCACTTCCTTCCTTGTTGCCTCCCTTTTAGACATATATTCTTTGTAGCAGCAATTATCCTACCATAAACACAGCCTGTTCTTAGACCACTTAGTGTTTGACAAAGTAACCCAAACTGTATCAAAACATACATCTTGTAAAATGAACTATCAACAATATTAATTCATGAAAAGAAAAAATGATAATGCAAAGAAAATCATGCAAGTTCGTATCTTAAAATCCGCTAAATCCACTGTCCAAAATAAAATCACAAACCCGAAAAACAGACTCTTTATCTCAATCTAGGCTGCATCTGGACTAACTCAAAATCCTCCAAAGAAAGCATGAATCACAGTGATGTAACCGCTAATCCGAACCCTAAACTACGCTCCTCATCTCGGAGAAAACTAGACTCGACCAAAACCCATGAAACAACTCTGCCATCATAAAATAGAGTAAAAGCACATAAAAAAGGCGGGGAAAACCCCCTCGGAGAGCAGAACTACTAAGCATCGGGCGAAAACAAAACTCTCATCGGCAGGCGGAAGCACTATAAGCATCAGATGATTAGTTCGCTAAGGAGCCGCAACGACGGGAAACAATCATACTACAGCTTCCGCAATCAAATGAAAACTTCGGCGATTAGAGGTTATAAAGATTACTTATTGGCGGCTCAAGACACAAGATAATCCACAATTTCAGTGAGACAAAGCTGAAAGTTTCCACAATGCCGTGGTATAAAGCACTAAATGTTTCCGAATTCGTGTATCATAAATCGGGACCACTAATGCATCGGTGGGATAGTTCACTCAGTAGCCGCAACGGCGGATAGCAGACATACTACGGGTTCTGTGACAATAGAAAATCATCGGTGATCAAGTGAAATACAGACTATGGATTGGCGAGTTTAAAACTAAACATCTCTGTAGTGTCGGTAAGGCAATGGACAAGGCCTCCGAACAATGACAAAAATCATTCCGATAGCGATAAAGCAAAATCGTCGACAGTCACAAATATAAAGTTATTGAAAAACAAAAAACAAAAGAGATAATGTGCATCGGTGAACAACAAGACTTTCCATCGGCGGCATAGAGGACTAATGCCCTGATTCCTTTGTCAAATGACTTTCGATAGCAATAAAATCAAATCATCGAAAAACAAAAGGTTTGAGCAATAAAACCACAGAATCGGCGAGGATAAAACTGTCCGTCGAAACATTCTTTGTTTGCCTTTCGCAACGGTGAAAATATAGAAGACTAATGCCCCAACGCACACATTAACAGACTTTCGACAGCAAAAAATTATCGAAAAAACAAAGCGTTAAGTGATCAAACCGCGAAATCGGCGAAAATAAGAACTATCCATCGAGACATTCATTGTTTACCTTCCGCAACGGTGGCTGAGTAGATAACTACTGCCTCGATTCACACATAAATAGGCTTCCGATAGCGATGAAGGAAATCATTTTCCAATCAAAACTTTAAACTCCTCAGTCAAAAGCATTGGCAGACAAAAAGTAGTTTTCTAAAAAGCAGGAAAACAGTTGACCTCAATTCAACTTCAAAATTGTAGCAGAGGAAAAATAGAGTTCAAGAATCCAACTAATCTCAGACAAGATAAAATCAAAAGGAGGGTCTAAAATTTTAAAAATTTGGGAAATAGTTGTAGCTGCAACACAGGGTTGTGGGATGTGTTCCCACATGGTCAGATGTGATTTCTGGGCATTCCTTTCTGATATGATTATAGGATTAGTTCCTACATGATCAGATATAAGTGCTGGGCGGGACATTCTGACTTAGGGTTAGATATAAGCGCTGAAGAATACCTACATGGAGGCTAGGCCTACAACTAGCATGAAAAAGGGTTGGCTTTGTAGAACTTCCTGTGATGAGAAGCATCATGAGATAGCACCCGTGATGATGATCCAACAGTGATGATCCAACAGTGGTGATGATCCAGATCGAGTGATGATCTAGATCCAGTGATGATGATCCAGATCGAGTGATGATCCAGATCGAGTGATGATCCAGATCCAGTGATGATGATCCAGATCCAGTGATGATGATCCAGATCGAGTGATTATCTATATGCAGTGATGATGATCCAGATTGAGTGATGATCTAGATCCGATGATAAAGATGACTTGAAGATGAAGATAACTTGAATATTACAAGGGCTCGATGATGATCCAGATGATACAGAGAAGAAGACTTGTGCTGATAAATTGTGTCGAGAGAATACCTTCCTAGTTAAGAGGGAGTGTTGATGTAATTCTAACTTCGGAATGTATTCATCCGTATATCTTATGTATTTTACCCCAATGTTTATTTTTGGATGTGTATGTAATGTATTTGAGTCATGTCATGCCCCGATGTTCCTATCGGGAGGTTCTATAATGTAAACAAGTCATGTCAAGTCATTGTGGGTAACCCTCCTATTGGTCAAGGGTTAAAGTCCCCATAGTTGTGGGGCCCTAGGGTTATTAGACTATCCTAGAGAAGTCAAACCTAGGTGAGTCATTGTAAGTTGGGGCAATAGTCCCCACCACTGTGTTAAGGATAAACCTCCTTATTGGTCAGAGGAGGCAAAGTCCCCACAAGTTGTGGGGTGCTAGTGTTATTAGACACTCCTAGAGATGTCGGCTCTAGTAAGCAATTGTTAAGTGAGGCCGACATGTTGGAGTGGGTTTCAAGTGAATGAAAGAATATAAATAGAGAGTGAGTCTCTCTATTTATCACACACACACACACTCACTCATTGGGGCACATGAGTGAGAGGAGAAGTTGCTGGGACAAGAGAGAGACTACTACTATCGGGAGATCATCTTTATGTTTTCATGTTTTACTTTTGGTGTTGATTCTATCTTTGAGGAAGTTGTGGGGTTTTCTCCTTTATGGTTTCCCCGAGGAAAATTCTTTGTGTCTCTTGTCTCTTATGTTTTATTGTTGTGCATGTTATTCTCTCAGTTAAAGATCATAAGATCACAATGCTAGCTTGAATGATAAAAATCTAACACATGGAAGCAATTTAAGAGAAGTAGACAAGGGGATTAGGGAAAACACAATAAGAGGTTGTGTTAAGGGAAAATGACCACACTATTAAGGAGAACGCAACTGTACAAATACAAGTTGGAAAGGTTCTTGATGATGTGTTATGGTTTCTTTAGAATTAAGATAGACAAGTTGGTAGGATTTGAAGTCAACTCATAACAATTACCACCCATTTTGCATCTTGAAAATATCAAGGTAACCTTGAACTTAAATTATATTTCTAGTTAAAAATATATATAACAATGGAGGTAAGGATAACAATAATGGATAGGAAAGTTGAGGAAATATCAATAGTAGTAGTGGGGGTACATTAGTTTCTTTGAATTCCATTGTAAGAGGAAGATTCATATAAATTATTCAACTAAGCCCCCGATGATCTGTTCTAATTGGTGTTCTAGTAGAAAAAATGGCTAGACCAATTGATAGTTTGGTAATGCACCCTCTCGAGTTTTCAGAAAAGGGATATAGTGATGTGGAACAACATTGGTCCCTATGTGGACTAATTTGGAGAGAAAAATGAGTCATTACCCTAGAAGTTAAATTACTATAGTTCCAAATCACCTTGAGGTAAATAGATCTACAATGGTATATGAAATTTCTCCAAACAAAGCCTTTGCATGTGCCCGGTACTATGACCAAAGTAAAGGAAGGATTTGTGGTAGAATTATAGAGACTAAATCCGAAGCAACATAGTTGGACTGAGCTAAATACAATAAGCAAGTGGATTGGGGAAAGTTATTTGGAATACCTAGTGGTTCCAGGATATAATTATCCAAATATCATACTCAATTCCATAGACCCAATGTAAGGAATGGTTCATCTATTGGCTTTTAATCCTCACCAACATGCCTTTGATGTAACAACAATGGAACACATAGTGAGATTACATAGAGTAGTCAATAAAAACTGATCAATGCATGGGTATTCTAAATCAACGAGGGTACAAGTTGAAAATATTCATTATTGTGGCTAAGCTTGCTTAGTTTTAGTTGTATATCATATAATTGACAAAGAAAATTCAATATATGAATCACATCGAGACCATATGGAAGCAAGTCTAGTGTATTGTGTGCAAGACATAGGGACACATGGAAAATGATTGCCCATCACTACAAGTGGAGGTGGTTGTATGATATTTTACAGATAGAGTTTCGGGTGGTATTTTTCAAGTTGTTGAAATAGACTAGGATAATATCCATTACATCCTTAGAAGAGAAGGAAAGAAATATGATGGAATATGTAGAACTTGGTTTCACAACAAAGGTTTGATGATGAAGCCACAAGAGAAGGTGGTTTTTGAGTAAAAACAACTATAAAAGGATATATCATTGAATTCATGGTTGAGATTAACCAATTTTCTCATGGGTTGAGGAGTAGTTCAAGACGAGTGCAAGAAAAAATATGGTGAAGGAGGTTGTGACTTGGGTAAAGATGTTATTGAGAGAGGAAGATCATATGTCCTTCAACCCAACAATGATGGTAGATTAAGTCTCTATGCATGGGGATGACTTGGGATGGTTTGGAAGATGTAAGCAACTAAGGGAAGGATTGTACCATGGAAAAATCACAAGTTTTGGAGAGGACATAAAGAGATTTGAAAAGGGTTACAATAACCAAAAAATGGTGGTTGAGTAAGATGAAGGATGTATGAGTAAGGGAGGAAGTGGTGAAAGTAACTTTGAGTAGGAAAGGAGTACATAATGATTTTGAAAGGATTCAGAGGAGATACAAAAGCAAGGAGAGGAAGTTAGGTTGTGGTTTAAGTAGAGAGGATTGGTAGTGGTGCAAGGTTCAAGGAACATATTGGGGGAGTGCATGGTGGTCAAGGAATAAGAAGCACCATTAACACACATGCGGCTTTTTTGCAAATCTTGTAGAAATGCATCATCAACAGATAACATGCAACCCTCCAAAGACATCCTCATCAATTTCCATAAAGCAATATGAGTAAAAAATGTCAAAAATAGTCAAAAGAAAAAGTCACATGACTAAATATTTGTTTACTTACGCTACTGTGTGTGTTACCAGTTCTATGACTGCACAAGCCTAGTTTTTATTTTCATTCGAGATCCACACAACTATAAAAATAGTGGGATCTCATCCACCAACCATGCATTAGAAGCTCATGAAATCACCTCAGTAAGAAAAAATTGAACTTGTCTCTTCATATGACGGGGGGGCGGGGTAATTGAATATACCCCTTTGTGTACCTTGGAGCTAGTTCATGAGGTGATGGGGTTCACACTTGGATATAGATGTTTCTTGGCCACCTATTGGACTATAAAATAAGCCATGGGCATGCATCTTGTAGGAAAAAATAGAGCAATATTATGCCATTGGAATTGTGTTGAACCTTCCTCATAGCTCACCTCTTCCCACACCTATTATCATTCTCCAAGATCCCCTGCAACCTTCCTGCAAGGGGAAATTTTTTCTCCCATTTGTTGTTCAAGTTATTTAGAATTAATTGTGGAAAAAATATACCTCCCAAAGGGAGGTATATTGTTTCTAGCATTGGATTCTTGTTGTGTTTTGCATTCCCTCATTCCCTTTGTTTGTTTCAAGTTATTTTTGTTTTTGTTTTTATTTTGTTTTACTTCTTATCACCCAATAATATTCCTATGGTTGTGGTAGGATAATATCTGGGGTAACCATTTCAAACTAATATTTAGACTGTATTCTAGCTTATATAGTCAGAGAGGGCTCTCTCTTTGTCACATGGTCATTCACATACACATATAGCTTTAAACAACCATTCAGAAGGCTATATTTTTTAGGGGAAGGGTTTTCTAGATTTTAAAGAGTGAAAGACAAACACATATTAAATACCATTGGGAAATGGAGTCAAAACCTGAAACATTTAAGGACTTTACAACAAATAATGACCAGTGATAACCTTTTTAGTCTGAGGAAAAATAAGTATCAGTATTCAACAAAATACCTTGAAAGATGGTAGGGGGGAATGAGAAGAATCCCAATGAGATAGGAGGCACCTATCTATGGATGAATCTCCTGAAACACCTTTAGCAAAAGGAACACTGAAGGTTGATAACTGAAATGGAGCATCGAAGAGAGGATGAATTCCAAGACATTTACCATGAACATATAATAAACATGTTATATGATGCAAGAAGCACTTAATAGAGAACGAATTCCTTGCATACAACTAGAAATGCATTAGCAGAAACTACACATACATGAAAATGAAGAAAATGAGGAAAAGAGATAGAACAATGAACACCATGATGAATCTCAGACATTTAGGCATACTTTGCATTAATTCTCCCAAGAAAAGTTTCAAAGATATAAAACCAAGCATAGAGGCTTCAAAAATGAATGTTGAACCCTTTCTTCCTCTCTCGAGGCTATATTTATAGAGTACTAAGATCCTGAGATAAACCTCGAAAAAGAGAAAAAAATCACTTTTGATACGGGAATCAAACCCGCACACATAAAATCCTAAAAAATTCCGATCTGGCAGATTTGCCAAGATCATAAACAAACCAAGAAAGCACGCTGGAATGTGCGTGGTGGATCAATTTGGAAAAAAATGGACACCTGGGACTCAGGCCTACTTGATGAAAACAGCTATTCATAGGATCTTCGAGCGGCCTACAACAATTTCATTCATCCTTGCATATTTAGCCAATGGAATTGTTTTGGACCGTTCATCTTTCCTAGATGAAATCTGCACCATCCATTTCCAATACCCTTTAAATCCATTTCACCTATTTTCTAATTATTATGTTTCTCGCGCCTTCACCGTGTGAAATCATTCTAGACTGTGAACATGTTTGGAAAACAATCAGATGCACCTACACGTGTATTGAATTGCACACTCTGTAAAATTCCGTCGAGTTATGGAGAATTAAACCAATAACACTTTGAATTAGTGGAATTTTTCCCATCCGTTGATCAATTTGATCAAACCATGATGTGTAGATGCGTGTCTTGGATTTAGCCACGAGCATCTAAATTCCGTAGATTTTAAAATTTAATTTCTCCTCGCATGTTCTGGCAGCGTAATTTTTCTCATATGTGGATCTTGATCAGTTGTTGATCTGGGCCGTTGAAAGCTACGGGGTCTACCAAATTCTACTGATTTCAAAAGTTACTTTATCCATGCATGTTGCATTAGCAGAATGGATATCATCCATGGATCTAGATCAAGTCTTAATTTGGGTCGTTGACAGTTGCGGGGTCTACCGAATTCCACCGATTTCAAAAGTTACTTTCTTCGTGCATGTTGAATCAGTGGAATGGATATCGATCGTAGATCTAGATCAAGTCTTGATCTGGGACATTGAAACCTATGCCTCATACCAAATTCCACTAATTTTGAAAGTTACTTTATCAATGCATGTTGCATTAGCAGAATGTATATCGAACATAGATATTCGTCCCGATGCCCATCCGACGGTCAATTTTTCCTGCACGTTAACCCCTTTTCGTCGATAATAAAATTTCTTCTGACCTTGCATATTCCCCTAGAAAAATCATTCTAGATCATGGATCTAAAATATGCCTCGATCTACATCATCAAATATTGCTGGGCCTACCAAATTTCGCATATCAGGAAATCTACTTATCTCGTGCTCATGTTTCTCTTTTTGGCACTGCTGATCTAAAAGAGAAAATTTCCCAGCCGTTGATATGAGATCAATCTACGGGCTGCGAAAAGTGGGCTTCTGACTTTTCATAACCAATTTTTTTATATTTCCACTTTCCTCCTTTCTGCTCCCTTCCAAGTCATTGATCTAAGATCAAAGGCGTAGAATATTTCTGGATCGTCGATCTTACGGGCTAGCGAAAAGAGGAAAATGAGATTCCAACTTTTCACAACCAATTTTTTGTATTTCTACTCCTTTATGAGCTATTGATATGAGATTAAAAATGCGGAAGCGTTCTGAACCGTTGATTTGTGATCAAAGTGGGGATGCGTTATGGGCTGACGGAAAGAGGAAAGCGGCTTTCAACTTTTTATGGCCGGAATTTCACCTTTTTCGCTTCCGACCTTTTGCTTCCTCCTTTTTACTTCCCTCTTTTCCTGGACCATTGATTTATCCCAGATTCATTCTTTACTGTCGGATGTCGGACTGTAGAAAGTGGAATTCAGGTTTACCACATTTCACAACTGAATATTTTCCTTTCCCACTTCCACCTTTTTGCCGGTCTGTTGCTTTATTTTAGACTTCCTCCTGATCGTTGATCTGGGATCATATGTGGATCTCCTTTTGTCTTTGCCATTTATTCTATGGGATTTCTTCTGGAGCATCAGATCACTTTGCGGCTCAGATCTACATCATCCATTCTCGCCAAGGCTTATCCTTGATTAGAATTTTAATACTAGGCTCATTTCCAAGGTCGTGCCTAAGGCTTTTTTACTGCTTTCTTCAATTTTGACAAGGAATGGATCCTTCATAACCTGATAAACACTTACTCAGGTTATATGACATGGGAAATTTTTTACCTTACCCATAATTTTCACTGGGTCATCCTTTTGAAGGGGAATTAGCGTGGATGCGATTGTAAAAATTCTGAAATTTTAGCACAGGTGCTAACATTACTAACAAGAGCTTGAAGGATCAATTTTGGGTTATCATATTTTCTTTTTGTAACACAATATTGGGCCTTATCAACAACCTTAAATGCTTTCACCCAACATGGTAGAGGATGCACACCTTTTTGCATTATTTCCCACAATAGTATTTATGGTGAATCCACTTCAATTTTGTCCATTTATTCTTAACTAGGTTGTTATTTGAGAAATAGGTAATTTTTGGGTTCTTGTTTTGTGCAGGTGAAGAGTTCCATACCCTTCATTCCAAAAATTAGGTCACCTTTTAGCTGTAATAGTTGTTTACATAGTAGCGCTAATCCCGACGTCTCATGCACGCTTCCCACATAGAATTTCCTTTGACAGTCGCGCAATATGCGCAATTTATCAGACCCTCACACTCATGGTAATTTGCTCACTATTTGTGTGGCCTTTCCATGTTGTAGTTGATCAACTATGCATCTTTTTTTTCTTTTTTGGTGCTACTGCATGTCTGTCTCTTTTTCTTTGCTTTTGATCAGTTTTGGACAATATTGCAGCCCTAAGGGATGCTCGCTAATGAACCATAATGAATTAACTTGAAATAGTTATATTTTTTTTTAGTAACTAGCCGATTTAGCCTAATATTAGGAAGTAAAGGGGTTTTCCCTTGAAATATACCTAGTTAACCAACTTTGAGTCTTTCAACAAGTTTCATAGTATTGTCACTAGTATTCAATAAATTTTATGTTCTTTACTTACTTTACATATTTTTGTGAAGCAATGTAAATCCACTTTTTCACACAAGAAAGGACCTAAAGACTCTAAACTATCAAAGTATGCTCTTCACCTCACACTTCATGCGATCTTGGGGAATTAGAAAAGGGGGATAAGTGTGAAAGACCTCCATTGCACTCTTTTAGTTCAATAGCATTTTGTTTTGTAAGAACCATTATAATATTTTAGAGTGGAAGTTAAATCTCCATTTTCATTTACTTTAATCTCTTAAGTTAGTTGCAACAATCAATTTTCTTATCTCACATGTGTTTGTGTCACTAGTAGACACTAAGGGACCTAAAAGATCTTCCAATCCAATTATTCTTTTCACCTCGCTTTACTTGTGATCTTGTTGATTTAGAAAGGAAATGAATTGTAAAATACCTCCCTTTCTCTCCTTAATCAACATTTGGACTCCTAAAATCAATGCCTGTAATTTCCAACCAACGAAAATCCTCCACAAGATGTTGCAAAACATTATTTTAGTTAGGTAGGATTGATTGGGATATGCATCCAAAAAATGCCCACCAATCTAGTTTCATTTGGATTTTGAAACATAACATTGTTGAATTATAGGGTACTATAAAATCCTGTTATCAACAAGTGTCAAAAGACAAATCAAATAAGAAGGCATTGTGCCTAAGAATGTGAAATCTGAGGTATAGCTACCCTACTCCCCCCTAAGAGTCAATCAACTATTTGTAGGGGGGAGACACCATATCACTCAAGTCAAACCACTTATCCACACTTCACACATGTATCTTAGAGGTTAAAACTTAGGATATAACCAAGTAGTAATTATGAGTGCAATTGATTCTTTAATTTAGATATGGTCATTGGGAAGTGTTGCCACCCCTTTTGGAACATAGCCCCATCGTTGGTATAACTGACTCTTTGTTACCTTCACTAGTCAATCGTTGTGTGGATCATGTTGTCACCAATGGTTGTGCTTTAGGAAGGCCTAGTTACATTTGAGAGGAAGGATGTTAGGTATTTAGGGAATTTACATTTATTTTCATTCTAAATACAAGTTCACATAACTCATAATTAAAAAACCTACATGTGGGATCGTTTGCACTAAGCCAACATTACACATATCAATCACTTTGCACTATTTTGCATCTGTCGTGGTTGGCATATTTTTTCATTTGTATAATTTCATTTATCTAACCATCACACTCATATGTTACATAAGACTTCGACCATAGAGGAACAAAACCACTTAGACATTCATGTAGACTGCAAGGCCTCTTCCATCTCTTGAGGTTTTTTTTCCCACACTCTCCTCTTGGTTCACGTGGGGAATACTCTTGTAGGGGCCTCTCTCAGACAACATTGGTTGGATCCTCTAGGTGAGGGTTCTCCTGACTTGATTCATTTTCTCCCCTTGGAGAGAATTTATATCCTTTTGCTGCCTTACCTTAGGGAATAGGCATCCCTTTATTTCCACCCCACAGAGGAAATTCACTCCCTTCTTCTCTCTCTTTGTGGGGAGGCCACACAACATTCTCCTCTTCACATCAGATACAAATATCACTATCACATACCCCTTATTCCCCTCCTTGAGGAAACACCACACAAAAGACGATGGTGGAATCTAATAACAACCTATCTTTCATGTCTAGTTTAAATATCCTTGATCTAGCTAAGTTGATCGATGAAGCCATACCATTATCAAACATGGAAATATATTACTAACAAGCTCCCCTCAGACATCCCCAAGTTTAAAGGGAATAAAGGAGATGATTGTTGGTAGAGATTGCAGCAAAGACTAATCTCTATTCTTTACTATAGGGTGGTGAGATCTAATTGATAGAAATACGTGCAACAATTTGAAAGTTTCCTTACAATTTCAAAGATTTTTCCAAGTATAGAGAGGGGAGGAAGAGAGGAAAATACCTCTTGAAGCTATCCACTTATAGAAGATCCCATTGCTTGAGCATCCATGGCCTTTAGACCTCCATTAGCAGCTTAAAATTTCTGGTTACTTACCTCCAACTCTACTTAACCTAAACAACTTTAAAACTTGAAATATACCTTAAAAATTTTAATTCAAAACAAGATTCATATAAGAAATTTAAACTCAAATTGCGGGGAAACAATAATTGCATCATATTGAAAATAAGAAGAGAGTGCTTACAATCCAAATGTGGAGGTGAATCCCTTCTCCTTTTCTTTAAACCATCCTTTTACATCCATTCCTATGATCACTAAGTGCCATTGATAACCAAGAGCTTGATGGGGAAAATAAATCTTCTAGCCTTCAAAATTTTCAGCATGCCTTTGCTTTCACTTTTTTTGTCCTCCACTTCACCTCATATGCCTTTTTTACATACCATTGGTATTTGTGCACACAATTACTGACCATGAATATGGGATAGAACTGACTTATGAATTTTAATTATTTTAATAAAAAACCCATTTTACTTAGTTTTTTAGGAATTTAACTTGAATTTCCAAGATTTAAGGACAATTAATACATATTCCATGTATTCTTTCCACTCTAGGAGTTGTGGAGACTAGGTTTTGGCCCTTAAGTAGTCATGGTATTTATTTATTTAGAGTAACCTTTGTATCCACATACTTCTTCCTTTGTGGAAGAAATGGTCTGATGAGAGATCATATCTCCCATTTTGTTCCCAATTATGGTTTTCATGTTGCAAGCGAAATATAAATATGTTTTCAGACCATCATTATTAAGGTGTTAATTTGATTGTTAACAATGATCTTACCAACCATGTTATTTATTTTCACTTATGGTTTTCTTACAATACAATAATGGATGACTTTTTGAGGCTTTTCCTCTTTCAACAAACTCTAACAAGAACCATTGAGAAATGATATGTGAATCTACCAAAGGCTTCCCATGCCACTTTTGAGATGATAGCCACTGCATTTCTCACTTACTTTCAGCTTCCCATACATCATGATTTAGGTCTTGAGATTCTCATAGAGTTTCGATAGAACACTTATACCCACATTGCGGACCACATTCATGAGTGGCGTAGACATTGCACATTGTGAAAAATAGATATTCAACCTTAGTTCCTATTGGATTGGTTCATCAAATCATTCCATCCTTCTATTGTAAAGGATGTGGAAACCTCATTTCCCCAAGATGACGAAGAGAAAATATTGAATGCCAACACTTTTATATTATTTATACATAGTTAGAGTACCTATACACCATCCTACCAGATTCTCCTTAGCATCGATCCTTAGATCCCCCATGTGGGGTCATCACATTCAATGGATGGGATTATTAGGTCCATTTCCCAACAAGGAAAAGTCCCCCCTCAACCAAATTATATGCCACCCACAATGGTAATGCAATACCCACTAATCCCTGCTGTGTTAGCACTACTTATTATTGTTCCAAATCCTCCATTTGGACAACTATAATATGGGCCCTAGAGTCCTAATTACCCCAATGCAAGCCAAAAATGTTGGTACCTCTACCACAAATGGCACAACAAGCTCCTACACATACTTCATATGGAGGAAAAAAAACATATACCCCACCATAGGGGTATACTATTTATTATCCATTTCTATGTCCTCTTATATCTGTCCCCATGACACATATGGAGGTTAATTTAGTACAACATTATTTTGCATAACAAGACGAAATTTTGAGCAGTTAAACACCACCAATCCCAAGAATCCTCAAAATCAGAGGAAGAAGAAAGGTAAGAAAAAAAAAACCAACAACAGGGAAAAGGGGGCAACCCCCCTCCCCAATAGAACCAAAACTAGTGTAACTAGAAGTTCTCTAGTCATTCCCAACCCAAAGGAAGGCATTACTTAATGCACTTAACACTGTTAATGACTTTCAATATCAACAAAGGTGAACTGTGACTACCCTCGTTAGTCACATTCCAATTTATAGTCACTGTTAAAAACATTATAATTCATCAATGCATAGTTGATGAAGGCACATCCACATGCATAATTTCTTCTAATGTTTGGAATATATTAGGATAACTTGAGTTAGTCCCCTCATCTATCTCGCTTCACGCATACGATGGGAGACCCTCCCAACCAAGAGGTTTGTACCAAAATGTTCCCATTGAGTTAGGGGGAAAAATGGTAATGATTTATATTGAAGTAGTTGATGCACAACTCAACTATAATATCCTTTTGTGTTATAGTTATATGTACACCATAAATGAAGTTTCCTCTTCAATATTTCACATCATAATGTTTCCATTTAATGGGAATATTGTCACCCTTGACTTAGCTTAATAAGTATGCCCCTCATGGAAACACCAACCCCAAAAATTTCCTACCCACAGTAGGCGAGGTGAGTCAACCACCTTATATATATATTTTTCTGGGTGTCTACAAGGATTCTAACCTCCTAGGGGCCTATTTAGGCCTTCTGCCTAAAATACCCACCTCGACAGACGACCTTATGTGCACCATTTTCACCTTTGAAAATGAGTCACCCACCCTATCGCTGTCATCGTCAATACCCCCGACAAGTTATGGAATTGAACAAACATTGAGTCCATCAGTTCCCCCCATATTAAAATACAATTGTTGTACTCCATGATGAGTGTGCAATGGACACTAGTCATGGCTCAACTAACTCTTCCTGGGATCACTTTGGGAATACTTGTTAGGAACCTTACACCACCTTACCTAGAGATGGCCTAAAACATCGTATCAACTATGAGTTTGTACCAGTTAGACTAGTTACACCATATGGACTGCACACTTAGCCAACAAATCTTGTGACCAAGCCACCACATGTTGTCGTTAAACCACTTATGGTGGTATAAGTCAACCTAATTTAATATCCCCCACTACAAATGGAGTTAGTGATTTTTCACTAGCTAGTGCAATAATTCACCTACTAAGGCTTATGGAAACCATAGTAGTAGATGGAGGTAAAGATAAATGCTTGCGGGAAAAGACGGTAAAAAAAAGAAATAAAATAGAGCAAAAACAAGTAATAAATGACTAAGCTAACCATGCACGGAGATATAACCTAAGTGCAAGTGTGAGAGATGTGTTCCGTAAAGAAAAAACTATCTAACCCATTTACCATTTACAATAGTAACTGTAAAAATGCAAGCACAATAAGATTTTCACACACATTTACACAACATACATGAAATAATAGATTGATTTATTTTTCATTATTGGAATGAATGAGATTTACATTTAGTTTCGAGTTACCTCGAAGAGTAGGGTGCCCTTTTAGTTTCCCAATAAATGGTTCTCTTGGTATCATACAGTCGATGGTTCTCCACCTCAAAACTCACAAGTTATTTAAAAAGGGTTTCAAGATAATGAGGGTAGCTTAGGGTTTATGGAGAAAATTGGGCAGAGTTTCGGTAAGGAGAAAAAATATATATGAAATGAGGGCCTTTGCCCTTCTTTTTATAGGAATTTTGAATGGTGGTAACTTTTCCCTTAGTTTTGGGCAAACCATGTGTTTGGTGTTATAATGACTTAAATAATCCACCTAATATTTAATTATCGACCGAGGTTGGTAGAATTCGAGTTGACACAAAGTATATGCGAAGGTAGAGGGGTTCCTAGGGTGTCATAGAAATATTTTAACAAAGAAAATATCGAAATATCTTTCAAAATGAAAAACTGAGTCAAACTCCTATAAATTCAACTTATTAAGAAAATTAGACTGGAACAAAATACTAGACCAGAGCAGTATAAGGCTATACTACTCTACTCTATAAACACGTACTGAAAGTAAGGATATGAACAATACTAAATAAAGTAAACTTTCCTGGTAATAAACTATTCCACTTCTTAATCTAAAAATTAGAAATCTTTTATAAACAACTTCAGAAACTAACTATACAAGGAAAAAAATTACAACACTAGATATATTTCACAAACTGCAACAATTAGACTATACATGCAACTAACAACTGTACATAATAGATAAACTAAACTATCTAGTTCCACTCTCCTTGGTTGTTCAGAGCATAAGCATTCACTGTAATTGGAATAGGAGTATGAGTGGTACATTAGAGGAAATTTCAACTCAAAATGGGCCTTTTAACTCTATTTCAAATTCCATGTCATCATGTGTTCACTAATAAAATTGCTTTAAATTTGAAATACCGTATAGGTCTTAAACACTTTTTTAATATAAATTTAGGGATAGGTATCATAAAAAAAAACTATTTTTTTGTTTGTATTTTCGACATATCTCTCTGTGTTTTTTTAGGTATTTCTTGTTTTTGGGTAGCAGGGTCTGTCAAAAGTATGCCGAGTGGGTACCCGTTGGATGCGGAATTTAATTCCGCATCCAACGAACTCTCCCGATCGAAATTGGAGTAAAAACACAGGGAGATATGTTGAAAATACAAACAAAAAAGTAGCTTTTTTATTTTCTTCCTCCAAAATTAATAAATATTATTTTATTATTTTAACTATTATTTTATTAATTTTTTTTAGGAGGCCCATTTTGAGTTGAAATTTCCTCTAATGTCAAAATGAATTTCAAAAGAAGTAAAGAAACTAAATGTAATCAAATATAATTTAACTTCTACAAATATGTGCAAACCAAGGAATCTCCAATTACAGGTGATGGTAAACATGATGGTCTATTCCATAAGCAAATGATTCTAGCTTATAACCAATTCAAATGTAAAGAAAATCTAGCTTATAGACAAATACCAAACCTTAATAAAAGAAGCAAGTAGAAAACTTAATAAAGAAGATTTAAGTTAAGAAGCAAGTAGAAAACTTAATAAAGAAGAAGCAAGTAGAAAACTTAATAAATATAACTCATTTAAGTCCTACTCTCTAAGTCTTTTTAGTAATCACACAATGAAAGAAAAAGTTCCTACTAATATAACCAATCTACAAAGTACTAGTGTAATTTCCTAACATTGACATATCTAACCCTAAACTCTCTATACAAAAGGATAAATCAATCCAATCCAAAGATATAATTACAAGGTATCTCAACAATACCGAAGAAAGAAATCAGAAACCACAATAAGCCAAAACACAAGACATAACTCAAAACATAAGGTGAAAGGAGAGAAAAATAAGAACAAAACTTTAATTAATAATTTAAACAGTCTAAACTAAGGTTCTGATAATAGGTATGACTATTATTTAACTACCACAGTCAAAACATAATAGAAAAGCTGAAGGAACACCTATCCTATTGAGACCTATGTGATGCATTGATGACCTTATCAAGTTCTTCAATGGTCTTAACCTGCAAGCGCAAATCTTTGTTCTGTTCCTGAAGACTTGCGGTTATCTTAACATACTCTTCATTTTGGCTTATCGATTTAGCCAACTCTTGAGTCAATTGATCTACTGTTGGCTAATGCAAGGTATATGGCTCTGCAGGTCGCTCAAACTATTGTGGGGGACTCATCTCTCTTGATGGCATATCGAGATCAATAGAAGGAATGTGTCTATTAGGACTCATATCTCGTGTAGGTGCGGGAACATTTTTCGCGATCAACATCCTTCAACAATTCAGCTGAGACATGAGCCAATGCTAACAAAGGTGAGTATGGATCAGGGTTATACACTTCGGCCATACCATCTAGATGATCAATATGAACGTCAGGCTGTACCACAGTCTGGACACTAGGCTAAACCATGGGATGGACAAATTTTTCCCTCTGCCTTTTGGTGCGAGGTCGTGATAAGGGTACAAAATGAGAAAGGATAACAGGGGTGGTATGAGTGGACAGACTTGCCTCTGATGTGTCATCATCGAGATGAACAACATTAGGGATTTTCTCCTCTACGGGTGGAGATTGACTAGGTTCATGATTATGAATATATCGAGGGCATTTTCGGATATTTATATGGGGGTTAACAACTTTAAACACAAAGGCATCCCAATATTGGTTCCTCTCTTTAAGCCGATCTAGAATCAAGAGTTTAATCAAACTATGATGATACAGGTTGCCCTTAGGGTGAACAATATTTTTCTTAACCTGGCTCGACATCTTCTCTAGAATTCTAAGAAAATATAAAGGGAAATTAAGAAACTTCTGATTGACAAAATGCACAAGTAAACAGATATGACAGGCTTTAAATACGTCGACTTCACCTTCACAAGTGATCAGATGGATGATGCTAGTCAAAGGATTAATGTACTTTGGCTTAATCCAGTTGCGATGAAAACCTTTGAAACCTGTGACATGCAAATATTTTGGTTTAAGGGCGAAGTTGTGAGATTTACATGGAACAAACCAATGCTTGTGCCATCGAATTCCCTCTCTAGGGAGCTTGGTTGTGAGCGCAATAGACTCCTCAGTTACTGGGAATACAAGATGGCCAACCCTCACCTTCTGTCCATCGAAACTCATCATGAAAAGTAGGGATATTTCCTCATCATACCCTTGTAGTAGATGAAGGAATGGGTTCCATCCGGCATAGAAAAAGACCTCTTGGCACTCCTAGAACTCTGGCATTTGAAATAAGTCTTGGTATCTCTCGGGCTCAAAATGATTTGGCATGGTTTAGGGATAGACTAGGATACAGAGTTTGTAGGGCGTAATAGGAAGAAGGTGGCTAACACAACTCTACAGCAACAACAGTAAGTGATGGCGATAGAGTAGAAGCTCGCATGACGTTGATTTAAAATGTGCCTCATTCAATAATCCAAATGATCATGCAAAAGGATCGACATGCGTAGGAGATCGTGCCATTATGGAAGGTCTTGAGACGTGTGCCATCAAGGACACCTATTTTTATGAGTTCATAAGGTTGCAATTAGTTCAACCATGTCCAAAGTAAAAATTTGGACATGTTGAACATATGACTTAATACGAATGTATGAACCACATTCATGATCACACTAATCTTGATTTAACAAGGGGATCGACTTATTTTATAGTTTACGCGTGCGAGTGGTAAGAGGATAGGGGTGATGGCAGATTCATGATGACTGAAAAGTTCATAAGGTCATATTGAATCCATATGGAGATAAAACGAGATCACAAACATACAACATCATAGGTCGGGATTATTCATAATGGCCTTGTAAAGGTGACTTAATAATCATGGTATTACTCAGCCCATTTTAACTTTTTGCCCAAACAAAATTAAGCTAACACCTCAACATTATTTTTAATCATTAGTGCTATAATACCATAATTTTTATTCACATCATCATTTGGAATTTCATTCAGACCATCATTCGACCCTTCATATGGTCATGCATATGATCCTACATATAGATTTTTTTTGTAAAAACATGCTTCATGCTGGATCGGATTGATTCTAATTATCCTGAAAACATTTGTCATTTGTCAGAGATAAAAAACAACTATTATATAAATGGTTCAAAAAATAGTATAATATTCACAACATACTCTGCCTCCCCCAAACCAAAGATATGGCGTGTCCTCAAGCCATACAAGAAAAACTAAGTAATTTCAAATCTTAATACAAAGTTTTATCATGCTGGAATCATTTTTGCACGAAAAAGAAAATGAACTAGGAAAATGGAAATCATTCAGATATGTAGATTTATTAGAGATAACAATGTATAGAAATATCAAGTGAATAATAATAGTATAATTCAAAAATTCCATTGGAAAAACTAGTCATCCATGCCTCAATGTAAAGATGTCTCGTCATCTTAAGAATATTTTGAGTTTACCCTAGAGTTTGTGAGATTTTACAACTATGGGTTCCATTTCTAGGATAATCATATCCTAGGTTTTGATTGAATTAGATGGCTGGATCCAAGTCCAACTTACAGAAATTCTCTAATGACATCATAAACAATTGGCCTACAGATGTATTTATATATTCTAATATTATCGTTTTAAATGAACCATGTGCATAGTAGTGCATTAACCAGATCTCTTTTACCCGATATTGCCTCACTTCCAGCAGCCCTGTTCAGTACCCTGGTGGGTTTATCTTGGTACCATGCAAGCATATCCCCATTTCCAGTGAGCCTGTTTAGTACCTCGACGGGTTTACTTGCATTTACTGAACTTCCTTGTTTTTAGATATTACTTAGCATTGAACCGTTGCCAGCAGGCCTGTTCAGTAACTCGACAGGTTTGCTTTGTATAATGATTTCAATATATGGAAGTCGGTTGGTACTAGAGCGTGCTAAGCCTACTAAACACATAATCCAAACATAGAAAAAATCTTATAAGTAGTTTTTATAATGGCCTTAATTATGGATCATGTCAAAAGAGAATAACTTCAAGCTGTTCTTTGACCTTTTAGTCTATCTTCTTCATAGGAATGAAAATGCAGTTAATTTGTTAGAAATGACTCTTATTTATTCAGGCGAACACATGCATATTTACATATATACAAATAGTGACAAACCAAAATAACGTTTAAGGATTAGGAGGAGGAGGAATGACTTCCTCTTCAACCAATTCCATTTCTTTTTGCTGTAAAATATTATGTATGAAATCCTGTTTAGATGTTGGTTGGTGGTAAAGTCTAAGTCTGTGTCCAATTAGTATAAATGAAATTTGTGAATCATCAATTGTCTTAACTTCTACTGATTCATATCTAAAGTTGTAACTACTTCATATGGACCCATCCAACGAGTAGTTAATTTTCCTTTAAAATTTTTGTATCTTGAGTCAAATAGCAATGCCCAATCTCCAGTATTAAATTGTTTTTGCTTTATAAATTTATCATGCCATTTCTTCCGTTGATTCTGTATTAACATGGTTCTTTGTTGTACATCCTATCTAATTTCATCTAATTCATTAATCTGTAACAATCGTTGTTTCTGTGATTCATCCAAATTCATGCCTAATTGTGCTGCCATACAGAATGTTTTAACTTGAAATTCGATAGGTAAAATAACTTGTTTACCATACACCAACTCATAGGGGGTATGTTCGACAGTGTTTCTCCATGTTATCCTATGGGTCCACAAAGCATTTGGGTGTCTATCTGCCCAATCCTTATGATGTATGTGAATGGTTTTGGTTAAGATGGATTCTAGTACTTTATTGGTTGATTATACCTCGCCATTGGCCTAGGGACGATAAGGTGAGGATTTACAGTGTCGAATTCCATACTTCATGGTGAGTTCTTTCATTAACTTAGAAGTGGATTGTGAGCCTTGATATGTAACAATTTCTCTAGGTACACCAAATCGAGTGAATATTTCTTCATATATGAATTCTACTACCAATTTCTTTGTGGCCCTAAACAAAGCTTTAGATTATACCCACTTAGTAACATAGTCTGTGCAAACTAGGATATACTTCTTTTTACGAGACATGGGAGAAATAGGTCCTACAAAATCCAGAGCCCATTTCTCAAAAGGCTCTATCATGACTTGAGGCTATAAGGTCATCTGATCAGAAGACGTAGGTCTACCCATTCTTTGGAAACTATCAAATCCTTTCACATATTTGATAGCATACTTAAAAATACTTGACCAGTAATAACCAGAATGCAGCACTTTGTATGCTGTCCACTTATCAGAAAAATGTCCTACACATGGTCCATCATGGCATGCATGGAGGATATCTGTCATTTCATATTCTCGTACACATCATCTAATAATATGATCTAGGCCAATACGAAAGAGATCATTATCAACCCAGGCATAGTTAGAACTCCGTACTATAATACGATGTTTTTTGGGTGGGGACAAGTGATTTGGTAATTTCCCAGTTGCTAAATAATTAGCAATATCTGCGAACCAAGGGGTTTGAATGGATACAAAAAATAGATGTTCATCGGGAAAAGTGTCATCAATGGGTTTAGTACCTTCCTCATGTTGAATACGAGAAATAAAATCTGCTACTAAATTCTCTTTACCAGGTCGGTCGATGATAGTAATGTTAAACTCATGTAATAAAAGAAGCCACTGAGTCACCCTACCATTAGTAATTGGTTTATTCATTAAAAATATGATGGTAGAGTGATCCGTATGCACAAAGACTTCGTATCCTGTAATGTAATGGAAAAATTTATTAATAGAATAGACTACTACCAAAATTTGTTTTTCAGTAACGGTATAATTTAGCTTGGCAGGGGTCAAATTCTTGCTAATAAAATAAATGACATAAGGTGATTGGCCTTATTTTTTGCCTATGACTCCTCCTATAGTCGTATTTGAAGCATCAATGGATATATGGAAGGGAAAGGACCAGTCAGGACCCCTCAATATTGGTGCCACTGATAATTTAGCTTTTAAGACTTCGAAAGCACTTTGACAAGAGTCTGTCCATTCGAATTGTACATCCTTTGTAAGTAATTAAACATCGGTGCAACTATTTTAGTAAAATTCTCAATAAAATGATGATAATTGCTTGCATGACCTAGAAATATTCTCACCACTTTTGAGTTTTTGGAGAAGGAAGGCCAACAATTACTTCAATTTTCGTAGGATCCACCTTGATTCCTTAGGAGGAAACATGATGTCCTAAGACTATACCTTCTGTTAACAAATTTTTTCACTTTTCATGACTAAGGGCCAGGTTTTTTTCTTGACATCGAATCGAAACCTTATCAAGGTTGTCAAGGGATTCCTGAAAGTTATTACCATAGGCTGTAAAGTCATCCATGTACACCTCTACACAGTCCTGTATAAGATCAACAAATATTCCTAAAATTGCACACTGAAAAGTGGCAGGTGCATTACATAAGCCAAATGGAAAAAATATATAAGCATATGTTCCCCAAGGGCATGTAAAAGTGGTATTATCTTAATCCTCTGGCGCTATTAAAATCTGATCATATCTACTATACCCATCAAGAAAGGAAAAGTATTGTTTTCCTGACAGGGTATCTAACACTTGATCAATAAAGGGAAAAGGAAAATAGTATTTAAGAGTGGCCTTATTTAATTCTCTGAAATTAGCACAAATATGCCACTTCCCTATGACTTTCTTCGAGAATACCACTAGAGGAGACATCCATTTACAATCGGAGATAGGATAGATGAAACCAACATTGAGAAGTTTTTGTAACTCCTATTTTACTATATATTTTAGAGCAAGATTCATCCTACTATGAGGCTGTCTCACAGGTGGGATGGTTGGATACATGTAGATATGTTGAATACATGTGTCAGGGTGTATGCCTTTCATGTCAGTGTATTCCCATGCAAATTCTCCAAATTGGTTTTTAAGTTCCTTAAGTAATTGTTCTTGTTGACTCTCGGTTAACCCTGCATTTATGTGTAAAACTTTTCCCAGGCTAAATTCACAAGGTACAATGTAAGATCCTATGTGCTCTTCTATTGTAAATACACATGGTGTTTCTACAAAGGTTGAGAGAGCCATATTTTCTTGAAACTCATCTCCAAATATCTGATCGACTTGGGCAAAAGACTGGGAAAAATATATACAAGTTGTAGAAGAGATAAACTGGTTTAATACATTCTCATTAGTTTGTTCTTGAAGTGCCCAGGAATAATCACTAGGAAAGAAGAGATCTTCAATATCTTCACCCCCAAAGGGGCAATCTAACCACCACAAGGTTTCAGTTACAGGTTGTGCTGGGGGATATAAAATAAGTATCTGTGTAGACAAGCCATTTTAAATGGTCATTTCCCCATCCCTACACCCTATAAAGGCATTAACAGTGGCTAACCATGGTCTCCCTAAGATAATATGATGTCATTTAGAAGGATTCTTTGATTCGATTACCATAAATTCTACAGGGTATTCCCATGAAGCTACTGGAACAATAATGTCGTCCAGGACTCCAACAGGTTTTACCGTGGTACGGTCTGCTAGTTCTAGGATTGAGGGGGTAGGTCAGAGAAACTGTCTTAATTGTAAAACTTCTAAAACTATGGTGGTCATCATATTTATAGAAGATCCTAAATCAATAAGTGTATTATCTATAGCGGTATTATTTACAATCACAGTCACTATTGGAGCCCCTAGATTTGTATATTTCACAATCCGATATTGGTCTGTCATACATTTAGGCATCTCACCTATAACATGAATTGTGAGGGGGTATTTTTGCTTCTTTCCTGGGCGTTTAATGCATAATTACTTTATTACCTTGCTGTAAATTGATATATCCTTAATATCCTGTAATAGAGGAATTTTGACACATATATTCTTTAATTCATTAATAATGTCATACTTAGGAAAAACTACGTGTTTTTCTATGGCTAGTCGCTCTGGAAGTGGAGGAATACTTTGTTCTTGAATGCATTCTTGCTGAGGATGGGTATGCAATGGGATCTTTGGAATATCCACATCCTACAGAATAACATCATTCATGACTTCATTTGAATCTTCTTCATCATTTTCTTCACGAATGATAACTGATGATTTGGGTTTGTCATTTACAACTCTTCCAGATTGTAATTGTATCTCATGTATAGGTACAGTTGAAATAATGTAGGATGGAATATTTTGCAACTCAATGCTGTTAAGGGATTGAGTTGGCTTATTATTTGGATTGGGTATTGGTTGTGCAGGTAACAATGTAGGTCGTGGAGGGTTTGTATTTTGAAAGTGATGAGGTTGTTGTGTAATAAGGGGAACTGGAGGCACAAACCCTGGTAAAAATTCCTGGGTATTGGTTGAATGCTGAGGATATGGATAATTAGCTGTGGAGACAGGTGGTGGTTGGGGGTAGGGTTGTCCCCTCCACCCCTATGGCCAATACTGTTGCTGAGTAAAATGAGGAGTGGGGGGGTACTGGGGTGGCCAATGCTGCCAACTTCTAGTGTTCCACTATTGAGGTGGTTGGTCCCTTGGTTTCCAAGGAGGCCTCTTGGATGTTCCACCAGCATTCCCACTCTTGCATATGGCTTGTAACCTTGGTAACGATGGGAAATCATCTGGTGGATGTTCTTCCATACAAATATGACATATGGAGATGTTATTTAATGTACATTCCCATTGGGTATGTTTAGTCCTACATCTTGGAAAAAAATACTCATCCCTGCTTGTTCCTCATCTTTCCTTTTCTTAGATTGTAATGCATCTAGTTGGGAACCCATTTCTCCTAAAATATAAGTTTTAAAATTTTCCAATAGGTTTCCGTATTCTATCCTCGTGACTCCTCCTGAACTGGGAGTATTCCCTTTTAAATTCCTATTATAAGGATCCAGAAGACTCCTTCTACCTTTCCCTCTGCTTCTGGAGTAATTTCTACATATCTCCCCGATTTTTGCAAAAGGTTTGTGAGAGACATCACCGGATTCCATGAGATTAAGGCTTTCTACCAGGTCTTCTGAAATCCCCTTAAGGAAGAGTGTTCGTACTGCTTCTTCTCGAAGGTCATTATGTTTAGATTTTTTTAATGTATAGATAAATATTTCGAGATAATCTTCCAAGCTCTCGTATTCAAGTTGCTGTATCTTAAAGATATCATTTCGAGAGTCTCTTAGTTTGCAATACTCTTGGTACTTCTATAGGAATGTAGTTTTCATATCTTCCCAAGTCTTGATGCTAGATCCTCCTAATCCCATGAACCATCTTAAGGCAGAGTCTTTTAGTGTAGCTGAAAAAAGTTTTAATTTATGAGCATCTTGTAGATATTTATAACTTCTATAGAGGATTTCAAATTCAAACAAAAATGTGTCTGGATATTCATTACTTTTCCCATAAAAAGTAGGTAAGGAGGAATGAGGAATATTCTTCGTATTTATATCTTGTGTAGTGTCTAAAATAGGGAACCCGAAGGTAGTCTCAGTTCGGTTTTATCTTTCTCCTTCATCATTTCTAACCTCATCATTATATTCATTCTCTCCCTGTTGCTCCATATAGGCTTGATTCCTAAATAGTGTGAACCTATGGGGCTCCTTTCAAGGCGATAGTGGGCCATCCCAACATTCTTTTTTGGGGGAGATCTTCCTACGATTAACTATGTTTTTATTAGGTCATATAGGAATAGTAGGTGCTACTGTGGAGGTTTCTATCTCAGAAATAACTGTATTTTTTGAGCCTCCGAAGAGGGCTTGTACATGGGAAGGATCAATAAGATCAAAAATGTTAGGATCCCCTACTAATGAGAAGGTTGTATTGTTAGGTTTCTGCACTAGTGAAGGGTTGAGGGTTTCCAAAGGTTGATCCTCTTGAATTTATTCAGCAATGGGATCCTTAGTATTTTCTGCCAGGATTTCCTCCCCATCTATGGTTTCTCCTATAAAATATTTAGGTCTTCAAGAAGAACTACTTCCTACGTGGGTTCTCTGTTACCTTTCTGCTGAGTTAGTGGTTTGGCTATTTCATCCCCTGTAAAGGTTAGTAGGGATTTTAATAAGGTTTTGAGAATTATATCTAATGTATCTACCCCTAGAATCTCTAGGTTTGTTCATGAAAAAACAAACTAAAGGGAAACCTATACTACTAATACTACTACTGGATTTGGGGGCGCCTGTTATAATAGATGCGCAAGTTCTTACCTCTCGTCTTACCGCTCCCCCGCCACCAGCCTATTACTAAACTTCATAAAGGAATTCTACTTATTATACCTCAATGAACAACTCCCCGACAATGACGCAAAAAATGTTGGGTGTTATAATGACTTAAATAATCCACCTAATATTTAATTATCGACTGAGGTTAGTAGACTTCGAGTTGACACAATGTATATGCGACGATAGAGGGGTTCCTAGGGCATCGTAGAAATATTTTAACAAAGAAAAGATCGAAATATCTTTCAAAATGAAAAACTGAGTCAAACTCCTATAAATTCAACTTATTAAGACAATTAGATTGGAACAAAATACTAGACTAGAGCAGTATCAAGCTATAATACTCTACTCTATAAACAAGTACTGAAAGTAAGGATATGAACAATACTAAAGAAAGTAAACTTTCCTGGTAATCAACTATTCCACTTCTTAATATAAGAATTAGAAAGCTTTTATAAACAACTTCAGAAACTAACTATACAAGGAAACATAATTACAACACTAGATACATTTCACAAACTGCAACAATTACACTATACATGCAACTAACAACTGTACATAATAGCTAAACTAAACTATATAGTTCCACTCTCCTTGGTTGTTCTGAGGATAATCATTTACTGTGATTGGAACAGGAGCAGGAGTGGTATCAAAATGACTTTCAAAAGAATTAAAGAAACTAAACGGAATCAAATCTAATTTAACTTCTACAAATATGTGCAAACTAAGGAATGTCCAATTACATGTGATAGTAAACATGATGGTCTATTCCATAAGCAAATGATTCTAGATTATAACCAATTCAAATGTAAAGAAAATCTAGCTTATAGACAAATAACAAACCTTAATAAAAGAAGCAAGTAGAAAAATTAATAAAGAAGATTTAAGTTAAGAAGAAAGTAGAAAACTTAATAAAGAATAAGAAAGTAGAAAACTTAATAAAGATAACTAATTTAAGTCCTACTCTCTAAGTCTTTTTAGTAATCACACAGTGAAAGAAAAAGTTCCTACTACTATAACCAATCTACAAAGAGCTAGTGTACTTTCCTAACATTGACATATCTAACCCTAAAATCTCTATACAAAAGGATAAATCAATCCAATCCAAAGATATAATTACAAGGTATCTCAACAATACTGAAGAAAGAAATCAGAAACCACAATAAGCCAAAACACAAGACATAACTCAAAACATAAGGTGAAAGGAGAGAAAAATAAGAACACAACTTTAATTAATAATTTAAATAGTCTAAACTAAGGTTCTGATAATAGGTATGACTATTATCTAACTATCACAGTAAAAACATAATAGAAAACCTGAAGAAACAGGCTTAAAACAGATTAAAAACACTAAAGGATGAATGAAAGGCAGGATAACAGACTGGAAGGTGGGTCTGAACAACAGGCTAAACAGGCTATCTGAATGATAGTATGTATACATAAAACAATATAATTTTAAGAAATCATTAATCTAAATGATTTTGAGATCAGCTGATTGATGCATATGATAACAAAAATGAATAAGCAATCCTACCTAATGATAAAATTTGTCATTAAAGTAACTTAAATTAATTCATAATTAAAGACATCATTATCTATTATATTTTTCAACACATTGAAATATAACTAAGTGAATTTATAACAAAGCAGAAGTAAATAAAACTTAACCTACTGTGAACAGATGACTTATGTTAGTTTATAGTTATAAAAAGAATCTGCTTCCTATCATAAAACAAATTGAAATGTACTTGAACTAAATCTAAAACTGAGATAAAAACTGACAGAATTAAACCTAACTACAACAAAACTAAACCTACATAATTAAACTAACTAAATTCTATTTGACTGTAATAATGAAACCAAACCTAAAGCTGAAAGGAAGGTTGGAAAAAAATACTGAAAGCAAAGCTATGCACGCAACTGGTTAATTATATTTGGAAATGAAACTATAACAACACAACATTATAAGGTAATCTATGCTATTGGAAACAAGTAATTGTAGAAAACTAAATTGGATAACAAATTATAAATGAAATTAAGCTAATGCAAAGAAACAGATACAGGAAAATACACTTAAAAATGAAACCTCTGGTTGATGAGGGGCCCTCCCAACAATCAGAGTGATAGCTCACTAAATTATTTACACGAACATGATCATAAACATCATGATCATAACTTCTATTAAAGTGAGAAATAATATTACAGATTTTTTCAACAACGACTGATTACATGCATAAAATTGGCTAACTAAGCACTCATGTAGAGGATGGTATATATAATGTTTACAGAGGTGAGAAGTTCGACCCTTTAGTGGTTAACCACTCTCTAAATTTAGTCAACCATTATGACAACTAACTGATCAAGAGCCAACACACAATGCTCCTTCCTCCTTCATCTTGCGTTAGTTCTCCATGGTGTGTGATGTGGCATGAGGATCTTTCTTGTGTGGATTGATGTTACAGGGTCAAGCAGAAGAGGACGCTAGCAAGTATTCTAGAACAAAGATCACACTATCACCCATATGCATAGATGAAAGGTAGTTTGCATGCTTTAAGACCTGGGAATCTACCATCAACTGCGCGCAATCAGCTCGATAGATTGAATTGTGAGCTAGACAGTGAGCTGGATATGCTCTATGCATATCTAGGGTGGATGCATTGTCTGTTCGTTGGCTCCTTGAGGGCTATAGTCTGCAATAATGAATTAAGCATCAAACATATATCAAATAACATCATTTTAACTAATAAAATCGTGAAATAACAAGGATGAACCAGAACTTGCATAAACTCAAAATATAGTCGTACCTGGGTCCGAATAGTGAGCTTCATGACAGAAAACATGTGAAAAAGTGACAAAACATATGTAAATTATCAGCCGAAAATGATAACAAAACTGGGATCAACACCATGGTATTGGTACAAGGTTTTATAACTTTCCCTCTCTCCTTTGATTTTTTAATATTTTCCCCTTTTTCTCTTTTATTTTTATTTTATTTTTGTATTTTGGGGATTACTTGTGTAGAAAAATAAATATTTTTTCCAATATGGTCATATAGCTAAGACTTTTGGGCTAGTGGATGGAAAAATTTAGGGAAATGGATATATGAACAATGTGACTAATGAGATAGGTGATCAATATTTCATTTTTAACATATTTCCCACTAATGTGAGAGGGCATGAGCTCATCGTATGATTGATAGACATCATAGGATCTTTAATGTTCAATGACGATGAATAGAAAGGTGGTGGATAACTACAGTTGTGTTAGATGGTGGAGGACACATTTCACACGAACTGTAGGGGACATAACTAAAAGTACAACTTCTCAATGATGGTTGAGGTACATACAATCTCAAATAGTTAAATGATTAAATGAGGCGGGAATGTCCATGGTTGTATCAATGTCTCAACATATACAAATAGTGAGTCCCATAGGGAGACTTAAACAATACATGAATAACTATTGTGTACATCATATGTGTCCCATAAGGACTTAGACATGGAATAGACTCTTGGTCCAATGGCTATTGATATGAAGAACTGATACTGGAAACAATAGCATGCAACATGGATGCATGATCACAACTGACGCACTGGAAGGTACAACATCTAGAAGGACTCAGACAAATGAGAATGTGAATATCAGAGGTAATATATACTGCAACTGGAACTGAATATATTGGGAAGCATGAAGTGCTTCCAAATACTATTGCAAACACAACCCATATATCCTAAGGAACATGATAATGATAAGGTTCCAAAAGGGACTCACCAATGTGATAGAGTCAAGCGATATCTAGGGTCTTCGACCAACTAATGAAAGGACCAAACCTTGTATGAATATCAACAATGTGATGAGGGAGATGATGTTGAGAACATGAGAGGTAACCATCTAAAATGGTAATAAGGTTTCCCTTCAGGAAGTCCATATGAAATCGTTGATGATGGTGATGAGGTAAAGGTACATGGACCTCTAGGTATATCCCCTAGAATAGGTGTGATGGTGTCGATAGAGGGAGACCTGCAACTACTGAGAAAATAATAGTTCCCTGATAGGAGAATGAGGTATATATCCATAGAGTGAATGGAATATGACACTGGGATGAGAAACTCTCGATGGATACGAAAGTGACTGAGTAATGGGACTCAAACTTCCTTGGTTCATAGTATGACGATAAAGCTGACTTGGAAGCATATGAAACTAATATCAAGGGAGGGTAACATAGCTTGAGGGGAATAACTGCATTGGGTATGATTGCAACAAGATGACCTCAAACGGGGAAGGAATGTTGATGGAATAAAAAGGGTTCCAAGGGTGACTCATCACAAAATACTCTAAAAAAAGGCGATGGGGAATCCTGCTGTAATGAGGCACTATCTATGATCTATAGGGGTGTTGAAAACCATCAATTTGGTCTTCTTTATAGTTTAAGGAGCTCAAAGAAGGGATAGAAGTGTGCTCAATATGAGTCTGTCCCATTTATTTTATCATTCATGGATCAGTTGATTCTCATAAGTGTTATCAATTTTAGAGAGTCCGAAAATAGGAAGAATACTCTAGTGGTGGTATTTTTCATAAAGTTTATCCCTAAGGGCCAAAAAATCATATAAGTGTGAAATGGAGAAATATTCTAGAGGAAAGGGACTAGTTTATTCCTTCTTCATAGATAGTCCACCCGATCCAAAAAAGGGGTAAACTTTTACTGGATGAAATTTATTTGCATCCCTTAACGAGTCTGAAAGAAACAAGAGTACTCAATGATATTTTCATTGTTTTAGGAGTTAGAAAGAGCTTAGCATAAAATCCATGTTGGGAGTCCGGGGGGACAAGCCAATAAGTGACAATATGAGGAAATGCATGTGGCTTCAAATCAATATGTTAAACTATACAGACTCCCAATCCTTAGGGGATTTGAATGGAATGTATGTCAACTTCAAGGGGTTCAAAAAAACAATCACCTATGTAAAGGAAGGCTCTACTACCAAGCAGGGGAAAATGTAGGGGTGCATGGGCAGGGCACTTACTTGGACATCAGGGGTTCCTACAAGCTCAAGGGAGAAAATTGGGGAAATGCATCATCTTGAAAAAGGGAAATGATGTCCTATATTACAGTTAAGGGGTTATACCTCTAGAAGCGGTTGGTACCACAAAGGGGGCACACAACCATAGCCTTTATCTGTACACAAAACAAGGATACCTGAGCATAAATGTGCATCTAGAATATAAATAATGCATACAAATACATATATGAAATGAATCAAGTGATGGCACACAAATAGAGGCAGGCCCAAAAAATGACACCAACGAGCATACAAAATGGATTCTATACTTAAGAATAACGCAAAATGACGGTTGTAATGGTAAAAACGACACGCCAAATAACCATCGTATGACTCTAGGATACTTGGCATAATATTGAGGCTAAAGGGTCTATAAAGGGGGAGGGAGCCACATGACACTTGTCATTTTCACTTTTTGAGTGTGGAGAGTGTGTTGAGGGTCCTGAAGAGACTCAACGATTTCTTATGACTAGAGCAATTATTCACAATTCTGTGACTTGGAGGTAAGAGATTGTCAATTTTCATTATGTTTTGAGGTTATTTTTCTTTGCTTTAGCCTCTCGGGGATCCTGGTCAACCTAATGAGGGTTTATAAAAATACCTCCTTAGGGATCTCTTAGCTGTCTCACAGGAGTGTCCCAAGGCACCTCTATCTTCTAGGAAGAAGCGCTCTAGAGTGCCCTGAACAACAAGACAAGAGCGCTCCAGGGTGCCTCCTTTACCCAGGTAGGTGTGCTCCAAGATAAAAAGAGGATTTATTCATGTGACACTAATGAGTGTTTGCACGGGATTTTCAAAATGTGTTGGGTGGATTGGTGGGAAATAGACATGGGTGACCTTCGTCGAGAGGTGGAAAATGATCCCGCAGTGAAGGATAGATTGGTGCAACATGGGTTACTAAATGTTTTTTAGAACCCTCATATGGGAAGTGTTAAGTTCTTTCTGAACAAGTTGGTGGCATTTTGGGATAGTGACTCAAAGGAATTAATTATCTAGGGTGAGAGGATTGAGATCACTTTATAGGAAGTGTAGTTTATGATTGGGATACTAATGTATGAAGTCATCAGTGACACAAAACCGAAGTGCCCAAAAGGAATTTCAATTGAGGACCTAGTTGAGCACCACTGCTTTGTGACAGTGATGGTGGATAACACCTACATATTGCTATGTGATATTGAGATTCGGGAGACTCATGCCATTGCAGCTACAATAGTACAGGTATTGGGTGCTCATGGACCTCACAAGGTCTTTGGTGGATAGATGTTGATGGTAGAGCACGTGCTGAGGGGTACTTACTCTGGCTGGGCTCAAATGTATCTGACGGTAGTTCAATGTTCATTGAATGAGGTGAGTTGCAGGGGGGACACTTCTACTTCCTATATTTTCTATGCAAATTATTTTTCAAGTGTGTACCGACACTAAGGCCACATCATTAGGTAAACAACAACATGCTAAGGAAACCCAATATGAGGAGATGATGTGATTTGATGGATCAAGAAGGAGGGAGACTAGTGGGTCATTTATTCAAACAATATCTCTATTTTCACTGGAGCCAGCTCCCTATCTGATTGTGGATTACTTGTATGCATGTATGGAATACTCAGGGGATCCCGAGATTCCTTGATCGCTTGGCCAGGTTTGGGTTCCTGAGGGTATGTATACATGGATCTACTAATCATTGTATCTATTTTACTAGGTTAGATGGTAGACAATTTTTGATACATGATAGATACTAATGGACTCTTTTTTTGGTGTGTGTGAAAATGTGGGGTCAATGCCACCAATGGGATACCCAATAGTGGCGCAAGAGGGTTGTCGGGGTTGAACCACTGTCCAACCAACGACAATAGAGTAGAGATGCTGATGATGTATTAGATTCACTATGTGTGGGGATCAAACCAATACTAGAATGAGACATGGATGAAATATGGTAGAACTTGGATCATGACTTGATCGTTGTTTTCTACCAGGATCCACCGGATTGGAGGGCTGCCATGCATCAGATTGTTGTGGGAACATAGTTCGTATGGGATGCAACCCGAGGTGATGTGTCGTAGGATGTGGAGAGCTTCGATGAGGAGATAGATGATGATTATTATGATTGAGAACTCAACAACTTGTGGAGCTTCCCCCTAATGTGATGAGCATAAGGATTTTTTGTAATGATCTATGTATGATGGTTTTACGAGGAGCTTTTGGGGATCCTCTCTAGAGACATGGATATACTACTTTTAGGTGTTTATGAAAAACAATATATATATATATATATATATGTATGTATTTAATTATGCATGTGGATGCACTCTTTTTTATGGTTTATGATGTTTTGTGAGCCTTATATGATTTGATGATATGTATGCTAATGTGTTATATACATGTGGATGCAACTATGGAAAATACAAGTGAATGATTTATGTATTAAATGTGATGATTGATATGACACTCTAGGATTTCATTGACCATCTGATTTGTGGCACCATTGAAATGTCTCGGGACATGTGTGAATGAAATAAAATCAATCTGTCTAACCAATTGTTTATCACATAGAAACCCAGGAAAGAGGGAAGGATCACGTACCCGATATAGGTTGTTCAACTCGTCAATGATTAGCTGAGAGTCTAGAAAAACATTGAAGTGGAGGATACCCAAGTGGAGAGCGTTGGTCAAGAGACCAATCACGACATCATACTCAAGTTTGTCATTGGTGGCTGCACCGAGACATACACCGTCGAGGTGAAGAAACTCATGTGAAGGGGAGTAGATGATCTAAGAGGCCAAGGTGAGATTTAGGGATCATCTACTTGCACTGTTGGTAAAACTGGCATGAATGGGTAACAAAATCCATTGGAGGTCAATCAAAGAAGCAAACTATTAGGCTCATGGTGGAAAAAAGGTGCAAAATAATAACAGATAAAAATTGTACACACGGAACAATGGGTCTTGTCCTACTAATGATAGAACTGCTTGAGATACAACCCATTACGAGGGTTTCTCCTTCAGATTCGATGAGGAGGTATTCCTTGTTGTCGAGGAATTAGTGTACAATTTAGAAACCATGCCACATACACTCAAACTTCAATTTTACGTGCTTGTCATTAGCTTGGTCGTAAACAAGAACAAGGTCACCTTTTTTAAAAAACGGGGATGAACATGCTCATTGTAATGGGCTCTCGATCGTTTCTCTCCAGCTTTGATCATCTGAATTACAGTACGACAAGATTTTTCTACTTGATCGAGGGTGACTAATTATTTCTCGAAGGGAGAAGTATCACGTAGGAGCTCGATGACTATGTGAAAAGTGAGAATCTGACACTCAATGGGAAAGATAGATTCAACTCCATAAACTAAGTGAAATGGGGTGAAGCTGGTGGAACTATTTATCAATGTACAGTAATACCATAAGGTTGGAATTAACATGTGATGCCAATTGGATTTATGTTTGTCGACCATCCGTTGTAGCATGGTTTTGAGGATTTTTTTTATTTCCTCAACTTAGCCATTTCCTTGGGGATAATAAGACAAAGCATAATGGTGCTTGAAATTCAAAAAGGTCAAAACATATTTTGAAACAACATCTTCGAAGTGTCTTCTGTCATCAGAGATGAGTTGGAGAGGGAATCCAAAATGAGTGATAACATGGCTAAACGAGAATTAGGTTGTAGTGTCAGCTTTGTAGCTGAATGTGGGAATGGCATTATCCCATTTGGTAGAATAATCAATGGACACAATGATGTACTTATGGCTGCCTTCCAAGGTGGGATTGCACTCCATGAAGTTAATGGCCCATTGTAGAATGGACTTGCTAAGATGACAGGATGGAGTGGAGCAAAAGGAGTTCTTTCCTTTGGGGAAAATAGTTGGTAGTTGCGACAATGCTTGAATTCCGTAATGCAATTGGTGAACAATGTTGTCTAGAAATAACCGACATAGATAAATTTTTGCGTAGTGGCCATACTAGAGACATTTCCATTGCAAACTCCACTATGGAATTCATTCATGACTTGCTCAACCTTGTCATGCGTAAGGCATAGACATAGAATGGTGTCGACACCATGTCGATAAAGGACATTGTCAATGAGGATATATAGAGAGGCCTCATATCAGATGCGACATTGATCATGGCGACTGAGGTGCTGACAAATTTTTTGGGTTCACAAGTAAACATGGATATCCCCATACCATGGGCCATTCGAAGTGATAGTGAACAAATGTTCATCTAGTAAGGTGACGAGAGTTAGGGATAATGAAAATAGGGAGAGGAGATGGTAATTAATTGTGCCAAAGCCAGTGCCTTAGTGCTTTTCAGTGTAACAAACTCTAGGTCATACTCTTGAAGGATAACAATCCACTTGGCCATGCAGCCTTGAATTAGGTGTCAAATTAAAAGGTAAATCACCATGTTGGAATCTGCTACAACTATGGTGCGGTTCATCAGGATGTAATGATGTAACTTTTAGACCGAAAAAACAATGGCAAGGGCCTTTTTTTCCTCATGGGGGGGCATATAGAGTTTGACTAACACAGTATATAAGATGCTCACGAGGAGCATCATTTTCTCAAACTAAATTGCATGCGATGTCATGTTTGGATGTTGAAATGTAAAGGATAAAATATGTCATGAAATCGGGTGGTGAGATTATGGGAGAAGAAGTCAGGGAGTCCTTTAAAGCATCAAACATGGCACCGCTTGTGCTTGGTCATCCCAGATGAAGGGGACATTGGTACAAAGGAGGCACAAGAATCCATGGAATTTGGTGGCATAATCTTGAACAAAATGATGTAAATAATTGGCCTTGGCCTGAAGGATTTGAAGTTGGCACAAGGTTCGTGGTGGTTGAAGGTCGAGTATGTCTTGCACCTTCAAAGAGTCAACAATGATACCTTTTTGGGAGACAATGAATCCTAGTAATCGATCTGAGGGTATGCAGAACACACACATAAGGGGGTTCAGGTGGATGTTATACTTATAACATTAAATAAATACTTTCCAAAGTTATTCTAAATGTTGGGTGCGCTTCTTGGATCGAGTCGTGAGGTCGTCCAAGTAGACCAAGATAATGTGTCCCAAGACATGAAAACAAAAGGTCATGGCTCGTTGAAAGGTGGCGCTAGGATTTTCAAGCAAAAATGCATGTCTTGATACACGAACGTACCCTAGGGGATCGTAAACATGGTTTTATATTGGTCTTATATTCACATATGAATTTGATTGTATCCATAAAATACGTCAATGAATGATAGGACTTCATGGTATACATAGGTGTCTATAAGTTGGTTGATAAAAGATGTCAGAAAATTGTATTTGGTACACACATAATTAAGATCACAGGAATCAATACAGACATAGATGGTGCTTTGTTTCTTATTCACTGGGACATGGTTTGAGACCCATGTTGTGTATGTGATTGGGCAAATGAAGCTTTCTTAATGTAGTTTTTTGATCTCAACTTTAACGACTCGTGATTTTTATGGGTGGATTGGTCATTGTTTACGGCAAATCGGCATAGCGTCTAACCATGTGTCGATCTGATGCTAAAAAATGGATGGTTTGAGACTAAAAATATCAGTATAAGACCAAGCAAATATGCCAAAAAATTCTTGGAAAATGGTTTTGTAAGTAGTGAACTCCTCCAAGGTGCATGATGCTCTTGGTGTGATGTGTTCGATGACTCTAGGATTGAAAAAAATGTCAACCTAAATGGTAGGTGATGTGCTAGCCATGTTACTTTCCTCAAAGGTGTATGGAGCCTAGATAAGATGTTTGAACCAATTAATGTTACAATGAGGGAGGAAGTATTTTAATTCCACACTATAATGGTTTGACGTTGGTGTACATGGCTCATCGGGAACAAAGTATACTCAATGGTGCATATCATTTCAAGGGAAATATGGCTCTATTAAGACTTCAAGAATTTCTTTGTCGGTGTGGAATAATCAGGTGGTAAGATCGGAAGGGTCTGCAGTGATAATGCAAATAGTATTTACATCACTTGAAGAGGATGTTGGGGGGTGGATATATTCTACAAAGGTAATTTATGACTCAAGAGAGAGCTTGCATAAGTTAGCCAAGACAAAGTGATATTCAACTAAATTGGTGCAATGGTGGGAGTAGTGGTCATAAGGACCATGCACCACACATGGATGCTTCATTTTAAGAGACTTGTTTTTTGGTTTGTTAGGGCTATGGACCTGGACCACAAGGATGTTCTTTCCATCATCAAGTTTTTTCATGCATGTTCATAGAATAGGTAACTACAGATACTTCTAGGTAGCATGACTAGTGATGTCACACAATGCATAAGATGGTGGCGTTCGTGTCAAGGAAGATAAAGTTGCTCATGACTTTGCTTTGGTTGGTGTTTGACATGTTTCCCTTTGCATTATTCCTGGGAGGAGGTGGGGGGTTTCTAGGGGTTGTTTGGGATATAGTCCAAGGAGGTGTCGAAATTGAGGGTGCACCAGGTGGTGGTCGGTTGGTGGTATTAATAGCTTGGAATGGTGTTAAGATGACCTATGGGATTGGGGTAGGGTTTGGAGGTGTGAGGTACCAAACCAAGATGCCCAAAGTTAGACCCCGACAAGTTGAGGGTTGCTATAATGGGTGTACTCATGATTCTTGATGGTAGAAATAGAAAGGGAATTTCTTGAATGGGCGTGTCTCTCCATTGATTTCCAGATAATGGATTAGGAATGGGGGAAGGCATCGATTGTGAATCTGGGTGTGACTAAGGTGGTTGTTGAAGCATACATGGTTTAGAGGAGAGGGTACATTGGTCAGATATCTCAACCACTATTGGAGGTGGTGACAATTTTGAAAAAGTGGTAGTCATGTGGGCCTCCTGAAAAAACACCTAGGGTGATAGTGGAAAGTGAAGGAATATAAGCGTTGTTTATGGCATTATTCACCATGAGGAGGATGTTTTCCATGGTGGTGCCCCCCTTGGTGTTGTAGTACATTAGTTGGTTGATTTTGACTGTCCTCCCCTAATGCAAGAATAACATGGTCTAAAAAATAGTCAAAGTGATGACTTACATAGTGTACATGTGACTATTCCCTAGGAGGAGGTTATAACCAAGTTGAGCATTAACCACTTCAATGTCGATTAGGACAGTATTACCTTCCAACTCGACTGGTACATTCAAGAGGAGCACTAGAGGATGGGAAGAAATCCCATCGTAAGCATGTAAGGTGGTCGAGGATGGTTCTAAATTGGGTGACTTGAGCGTTTTCTAGACAAAGTGGACATGATGCTTGTGGATGCACCCTTGTCAATAGTGAAATGGTGAATGACTAAATTTACGATGGTGATGGGTATTTGAAAAGCCATTAATGATGGAATTTTCAGCTTATACTGATATATATCAAAGGTCATCAAACACACATATGTGGGGTTAATGGTGCTTAGTATGAATAGTAGTGCTTTACGATATATAGGAAAATTATTAAGACTTCCAAAGTGGACATGGTGGTGGGGGACTAGGCCAAGTCATCAACAATACTATAGTTGGGTGTGACACAGGAATTGGAATTGGTAGTGAAGTGTTGTAAAGGAAACTTTGGAGCCTTATGGTTTGCATCTACAAGGGGTCAAAGTAACTGTAAGGTTGGGTCAATATGGGAAGAGTCACCCGGATTACTAGTGGAAGCGGCCTTGGGGGACAACCTTTACTGGTTTCACCTAATTTGTAGGTTGATGTAAGATGATGAGGTAAATAAATGTTAAATTCCTGAGTGAAGGGGTTGGCTTGAAGATGCAAAATACTATGTCTTCAATTGTGCTGTGACCACCCCTTGAGTAGGAAAAGGATTTTGTAACACCATAGGAGGATGGGTCGGTCGAGGTGGAGGAGGCTACACTTGTGGGGCGATAGTAGTATATCATTGCTTAGCCTCATCCCAAAGCTAACGAACTCTAGCTAAGTGGGGGTAATGGTGGGTGTAGTGTACATAGACATTGCAAAAGGAACAAGGATGGTTAGTTCACAATTGCAGGTTCTTTCCCTATTACGGGGGTTGATTAGGGTCTTGATTCATGGGTCTGGCACCATTATTACCTAGGGAGGTTATGAGGTGGTCTGCCCCCTACATAGTGTTGGTTATTTCTGTGATTCTTCCCTCATCTTTTGTTGGGTTGGCCTTATTGGTTTTTGGAGTGGAATTGGTTTGGTGGTTGGTTTTGTTGAGAATACACCTGTTGCTACAGTGCAAGGTGAGTCTAAAGGGGGGTTAACGTGGTGGTAGCTGGTGGGGGGTTTGGATAAGGATACCAAGGGTTGGATGTGGGATGTGGTTCTTATCTTGGAGGAGGTTTCCTGTATGTGGGTGTTGGATGTGTTGGTTTGTGACCCTAAGGAGTTGGGGCCAAAGGAACATAGGAGGGTGTCACACCAGAATGCATTATTTTTTCGAGAGAGGTTAGGGTCGTAATATGAGGTGGGGAAGGACCCCATCGAAGTTGGTGTGATAAATTAGGGGTTATTATACATGAGATTTTATGTGGGATGGATATGTGCATAAGGTTGAATGATATATGCAATAAGACCAATGACACCATCTGTGTGGTGTAATGCCCTCAATTGGCCTTTTCATGTGGAATCGTCATGAGAGGCATTGGAAAACATGGTGTAGAGGTAAACCCTAGTTGGCATAAATCAAGTCAAATTGATAGGATTTAATGATATCTTTCTCTTCCTTTTATGGATGTTAATACGAAACATCCTTGTCAATGGCGAGGATTAGATACTTTAAAAACCAATTGAGGAATATTTTATCGTTTAGCTTGATTTTACATTAACTGTGCCATATAATCCATTCATGGATTAGTTCTATGATATGGGTAGCGCTATTCTGTTGTTAAGACAAAAGGGTTTCAACATCGACGTCATATCTCATAGGTATCTGGAAGAACTGCAAACCTGTGGAGGTTAGTGATGCGAAGGTGGAGTGTGTGTTATGAGGTTAGTCGATGTTCCACTTGGCTGTAATGCCGGTGAAAGGCCTTTGGAGGAGGCATAGTATAATGGATTCATTTACTATGGATTTCAAATAACACCATAGGTGGAAGGACATGATGTGGTTTTGGGGATCTTATTCGACCTTCCCTTTGAATTTAGGGATATCTAAGGGAAGTTTTGTAGGAATCAGAGGCCATGTAGGATCACGATGAATGGGATCATTGGTCAATAATTGTAGATTAGGAAGGTTAAGGATAACCATGAATGACATGCTCACATTCCCAAAGGATCCATGTCGGGGTAAATCCAGAGGGGGATTCCCTAGGAGATGGATCCCGATAGGTGGATTCCCTATAGGGGGATTACTCGAGGAGGGGTTTTCAATTGAAAAATATTTGGTATGGTTTTCCCATTATGACATGTTCAGTGGTGAGGATTCCTAGGGGGGGATTACCGGTAGGTGGATTACTTGTGGGTAGGTTCTTAGTAGGTGGATTTCCTGTGGGTGGGTTCCCAATGGGTGGGATCCCAATAAGTGGCTTTACTATAGGTGTGGTACTTATAGGTGGGATACCGATGGTTGGGTTCTTTGTAAGTAGGTTCTCGATGTGTGGGCTCCCTGAGGGTAAAGGTACACTATTGAAACCACCTACAACCATCACTCTAAAGAAGGGGTTGGGGTTAGTGCCATTGGATGATGGGATGTGACCACCATGGGGATATGTGTGGGAGAGGGATCTATGTGGTAATGATCGGTCTCAAATTTAATTCTCTTAGAAAAGGGTTTCAGAGAGAGTGAATGATGTTGACTAGGCGTGTGACAAAAAATGGTCCAACGAGCTAAACTGAGGTGGCTGCCCCTAAAACCTATGAGAGTACCTAAAAAGGATCAATGGTGACGAGATGGAGAAAATGAAACGATGGTTGAAAAAATGCTAAAAACCCCTCTTGCAACCAAGTATGTAGAAGGAGAGCTCTCAAAATAAGTGGCACTCAGGAAAACAACCCACTCTAAAAACCAACCACTACCATGCATCACAGCAGATGAGTAGAAAAAATGGACAAAAATAACACAAGAAGCACTACCTAAAAACAAGAAAGACTCACTTACCTATGAGGTATGGGAGCATGCAAGCACCTAAATAAATAGCTAGAATCCCTCACAAATCATATCCTCTGTAGGGTGATGAAATACGTAGTCAGAAAATATGACTTGGAAGACAAAAGTGGCTAAGGTATATCCCCTACCGAGAGGGATCCTAGGTACAAGAGACCTAGAAGAATGGAAACTAGGTTACCCTATTCATGACACGTATAGAAAGGTAAATCCACTGCTTTAGTCCTTGGGCGATTGAAACCCTGGTATGTTGGCATAGAAATGCAACAAGGAATACAAGCAGGTGTCCTTTGGAACTAAGTGGAGAGAGACATTCCACCTAGCCTTTCGGCTCATGAATTTACCTCCTAAAAGAGAGGCCTTTACGACAAATTGGATTTAACTGCATACAAAAAATTGGTATTTTGGCTCCCTAAGAGTCAAGATCTATGTTTCAAATGTGAATGGATAAAGGGGGGGTTATTTGGATGCCTACCCCCAGTGCCCTACCCAACTACAAGAATCGTTTTCATCCCAAAGTGGGGTTAAACATGTGTTCAATTAGGTAAATGTTTTGTCTCACTTTGATATTAGGGAATGAGTGGGTGCACAAGTGGTGTGAACAATCCCTATATATGTTGAAAAGAATAAACAATGGAAATAAATACTGAAATAAACAACTGAAACTGAAAAGAAACTATGAACACCAAGAACACTAAACATAGTTTACTATGTGTAAAAACTACCCATAAATGAAATGCTCATCTTATCCTAGACTCAAGTAAAAAGTATAACTATGCAATAACAACCACTCAAAATGATGAAAACAACCAAGAAAGGGTACTCAAAATTGTCACAACTGATGAGCATTTCTATTACCTCTTTAATTAACTAAAAATATGTAACTGAAACTTGTTCATAAATTATCAACCTAGGGCCACACCGACTTATGATCTACCTGAAAAAATTTATGCTAGACACTATAAGTCTGATGATTTTCAATACAGAGGAAGTTAATGAATTGATAGAGCTAGATAAAAAAATACAACTTCTTGTGAACGATCATTTAATCAAATAATTACTATAGAAAAAAAATTACAAATGATTAAACTAGAAGAATTGTTATACCAATTACAACAATTTATCCCACTATGCTACAAGAAGGAATTTAATGACAACATCTAATTCAAACAAATCCTAAATTCTGCAAAAGATGAAATCTACGAAACCAATATCTGACAACAATAAAATCATAATGGACTAATTAAGGTTTAACAACATGCTTCTATAATAATTAACCAATAACACAATTCTATATCTAATGTGACCCTACACCACATAATTTCCTTCTTCAATCCATATCCAAAAAACATGCACTCCTCCGTGTTTCAATGATAATTATAAATAATTATTGCGCTACTCAATCATTGTTAGAATAATCAACCCATAGTTAGCTACCTTAGACATTAATTAATCCATTTTTGTCTTATTTGCCTAGTTTCCATATTCCACCTTATGCAAGTTGTCATCTACACATCCATAGTGGTCAAACTTGCTAATTTTTAGTCATGGAGCACTTGGGAAACCTCCTAGAATCAAATCTGCTTTATTTTGGCCTCCCTAGCGCATGTCTGCTTTTTCTTCTTTATTGCCTGCTTTATCAGTGTTTTAAGGCAATTGGGAAAGTTTGACTAGGTGAAGTTAACTTGTTTTTTGTCCTCCACATCCTCCACTCTTTTCTCCTATGAAAAGCATGTATGAGTTTTCCTTCCATCCACTATTAGCTTTCCTAATTGATTTTTCCAATTCGTGAGCTCCTAGACAGTTTTGGAAACTGCTTTATGCACCTATGGGGAATTTGCTTAGATTTAGTAAGCCTGCTTTTGACTAGATTCGAATGGCATATTCATGCATTTGAATCCCTCATGTAATTATTTATTGTGGTAGCCTATGACTTCACAAGTTTGGCTATTGTACACTTATTCAATACAGTTTAGTGTTCGGCTCCATATTCAGTCTCTTTTGTGAGTAATTTTGCATGTGTAATTGGCAATTGATGTGAGTGTAATTGTTCTAACAATGGGTTGAATTTACACATGATATCAAAGCCTTTGTATATTTATTTCTATCCTTCTAATTTGTTTTGCAGGTTCGACATCATTGACTAGGATCATTCTGCTGACTGACGGGACAATTTCTGAGCTATGGATCAATCTCAGAAGATCATCTTAACTCCATTTAATTTATTTGAATGGAAAGCAGAGATGGAGATACTGTTGAGAGAAAAAGGCCTCTATAGAGTGACTATGGCAACAGAAGCAGAGCCCAATGTAGCTGCAGAGAAAATAAAATGGCACAACAGGAGGGATGAGGCTTATGGTCTCTTGTGTCTGAGTATATCTAAAGACCTCCTTTTCCATCTTGATGGATTGGCATCACTGAATGAAGTATGGGAGAATCTTGTTGATCTTTTTGGAAAGACAGATGAGATAAGGGGACATCAAATTGAAAATGAGCTGATCTCCCTGAGTCCCAATAGCTTTGAATCCCTGCAACTCTATTTTTCCAAGTTCAAAGCACTTGTTTTGCAGCTAAAACAATGTGGGATCGAAAAGAAGGGTGATCAGCTGGTCTTGTCCATACTCTCTAAGATTGGCCCTGACTATTTAGTGTTTGTTTCGACCTTCTATGCCACAAAGTTGGCAGCTCGAGCCTGGAAGATGCCTAGCCTTGCAGATTTCATGGAATCTCTCACACAAGAACAAGATAAATTGGTGATAATGGGCACCATTAAACCATCCAAATACCAAGCTCTGGTTGCTGGAGATTTGAGGGTGGATTAAAAAAGCAATAAGAAAGCTAAACAGCCACCTAAGCAAAAGAGAGACAAGAACAAGTCTCCGGAGGAGCCTCAAGGTTCCAATAAGAACTACCAGAAGAAGAAAAACAAAGGAGAAATGAGCAAGTGCGCATACTGCAGTAAGGGCAATAATTCTGAGAGCTCCTACATGAAGAAGCAAATAGACATGCTGACCCAACTCCTAGAGAAGAATGGCATCTCCCTTCCAGACAGCTCAAAGAAGAGGAAAGGAGGATCAAGTTCAGAAGACAGAGAGAGAGTTCATGCATTGGTTGCTGGCACATCAAGCTCACCTAGTTTCATCATTGATTCTGGAGCTTCAAGACATATGGTTTTGACCAAGGAGGAATTCACCTCACTTGACATGTCGAAAGGTCCACCAATAGTACTGGGAGATGACTCTCTCACTGAAAGTTTGGGCAAAGGGAGGATTGATCTTGATCATGGTAAGTTCAACAATGTGTTGTATGTTCCAGGTCTTGCCTCTAACCTCTTATCAGTGTATCAGATGACCCACACAGGGTCTCCAAAGAAGGTCATATTATCCCCTGATGAAGTTGAGATCACAGAGATCTCAAGTGGTAAAGTCATTGCAAATCATACTTCGAAGGTATACATGTTCTCACACTTCCTGCCCTACTCAAACCCCTCTGCTCTTCTGATTCATGCTAATGAGGCAAGAAAGCTTTGGAATGAAATATTTGGCCACCTAAATTACAAGTATATTTATGATCTTAGTGAAAAATAAATGGTCATAGGGTTACCCAAGATAAAATTTTCCAAAGGAGTCTATCAAGGTTGCATCCTAGGAAAACACCCAGAGCACAAATTTGAGAGAGCTAGTCATTGGAGAACCTCTGCACCTCTTGATTTGATCCACAGTGATGTTTCTGGCCCATTTCCTCATATGTCAATGAGCCAGGAAAAATATGCATTGACTTTCATAGATGACTTTTCCAGGTATTGCTGGGTTTACTTCTTGAAACACAAGTTTGAAGTTTTTGGCCTCTTCAAAGTCTTTAAAGCTTTGGTTGAAAACTAGTATGGGAGGAAACTCAAGGTCCTCAGATCTGACAATGGTGGTGAGTATGTCAACTCTAATTTTATTCAATATTGTGCAGATGTAGGTATTCAGATGTAGCATTCTATCCCTTACACACCACAGCAAAATGGTGTTGCTGAGAGGAAGAACAGATCACTGAAAGAGATGGCAACATGCATGATGGAGGCTAAGACTTTGCCACCAAAGTACTGGGCCGAAGCTATAAACTATGTAGCCTATATCCAGAATAGGGTTCCTCATAAACAGCTTGATGGTATGACTCCTTTCGAAGCATGGAGTGGGCACAAGCCAGATGTGACCCATTTTAGGATTTTTGGTTCAAGGGCTTGGGCTAGAATTCCAACAAAAAAGAGAAAGGCTTTGAAGCCCAAAAGCCAAGAGTGTCTATTTGTTGGGTAATCTAAAGATTCAAAAGGGTAAAATATGATCAATTTGAGCACAAACAAAGCCTTCATTGAAAGGTGTGTTCAGTTTTAAGAAGAGCCCCTAGCAGCAGTGGAAGTTGGAGAATCCTCTTCACCACCAGAACCTCTGAATGTAAGTGAAGAGATAGTTGAGCATGCAGATTCTGATATTTCTGATAGTGATGAGTTTATTGCATATCCTAACATCCATACAAGGCCAAAATGGGCAGCCAAGACCATTCATGCAGCTGGAGAACTAGCTGGAAATCCTAATGACCCTAGGAGGACTAGATCTCAATTTGAGAGTGCTCTATGCATGAAAGATCCTATGTTTTCTGAGAAATGCTATCTGATGGTTGAATCAGATCCTTAGACATATGAATATGCAACAGAAGATCCAAGATGGCAAGCAGCCATGAAGGAATATTTCAGCTCACTCCAGAAGAGCAACACTTGGGAGCTGGTTGATCTTCCCCCAGGGAGGAAGCTAGTTCAGTGTAAGTGGGTGTACAAGACCAAATTTTCTACTGATGGTTCTCCTCTAAAGTACAAGGCCAGATTGGTAGCCAAGGGCTACTCATAGGTTCATGGCATAGACTACAATGAGACCTTTGCACTAGTGGCAAAGATGGACTCCATCAGGCTAGCCTTAGCCATTGCAGCTTCAAAGCAATGGGAAGTACATCACATGGATGTGAAGTGTGCTTTCCTGAATGGATATCTCACTGAAGAGATATATACATGTAGCAGCCTTAAGGATTTTCTACTAACTCATCTCTTGTGTGCAGGCTAAAGAAGTCATTGTATGGGCTTAAGCAAGCCCCCAGGGCTTGGTATGCCAAGATTGATAGCTTTCTGCTATCACTGAATTTTGTTCGATGCAAATCAGATCCAAATGTCTATTTGAAACTGATTAATGGTTCATTAATGATAATTGTTTTATATGTTGATGACCTTCTCATTACATGAAGCTCAAAGGTTGAAATTGCTTCCTTGAAGGATGCAATGAACCATGCCTTCTCCATGACAGATTTGGGGCTATTGATCCAATTCTTGGAGCTTGAGATTGCTCAAACCAAAGATGGAATCAAGGTGCACCAGTCCAAGTATGCCTTGGATTTGCTGAACAAATTCAAAATGAAGGATTGCAAGCCAAGCAAGACTCCTTTCCTTTCAGGAGTGAAACTTGAAGAAGCTGATTCTTCACCTATGGTAAACAATACACTGTATAGGAAATTGATTGGATGTTTGTTGTATCTCACACATACTAGACCTGATCTTTATTATGCAGTAAGTGTGGCTTCTAGATACATGGATCAGCCTCATGAGATCCATTGGAAAGCAGCCAAAAGGATCCTTAACTTTGTTCAGGGAACAAGGACACATGGGATCTTCTATAAAGCTAAATCTGATCTTGATTTGATTGGGTTTACTGACAGTGATTGGGCAGGTGACAACACAGATTGAAAGTCAACATTAGGATATGTGTTCATGCTTGCAAAAGGGCCAATTAGCTGGTCAAGCAAGAAACAGAGTGCCATTGCACTCTCATCTATAGAAGCAGAGTACAGAGGAGTTGTAAATGCAACAACTCAATGTTTATGGTTGCAGGGGTTACTTGGAGAGTGTGGATTTGAATCAAAATATTCAAATAATATCTATTGTGATAATTAGAGTACCATTTGAATATGCAATGATCCAGTTCATAAGTAGAGAACCAAACACATTGAGATCCATATGCACTACATCAGACAGCTTGTGCATGATGGCACCATTCACCTACTCTTCTGTTCATCTTCAGAACAAGTAGCTGATATCTTCACCAAATCATTTTTTGAGAAGACATTCAGCAATATCAAATCACTGCTGGGAATTGCTGATCATGCTATGAAGCATGAGTGATGACAATATTTCCAAATTTTGTTTTACAGTCCATGTTTAAGGGAGGATTTTCCCACTGGGTTTTTGCCTCTTTCCTTGGTTAAATGGACATGCAATATGTAAAGGGTGACTAAGCCTTTCTTCTAGGCCCTATAATTTTCTGATATATTACTCATAAGTCAGGCTTAAGGGGGGGCATTAGAATAATCAACCCATAGTTAGCTACCTTAGACATTAATTAATCCATTTTTGTCTTATTTGCTTAGTTTCCATATTCCACCTTATGCAAGTTGTCATCTACACATCCATAGTGGTCAAAATTGCTAACTTTGAGTCATGGATCGCTTGGGAAACCTCCTGCAATCAAATCTGCTTTATTCCTAGCCTCCCTAGTGCATGTTTTCTTTTTCTGCTTTATTGCCTGCTTTTTCAGTGTTTTAAGGCAATTGGGAAAGTTTGACTAGGTGAAGTTAACTTGTTTTTTGTCCTCCACATCCTCCACTCTTTTCTCCTATGAAAAGCATGTATGAGTTTTCCTTCCATCCACTATTAGCTTGCCTAATTGATTTTTCCAATTCGTGAGCTCCTAGACAGTTTTGGAAACTGCTTTATGCACCTATGGGGGATTTGCTTAGATTTAGTAAGCCTGCTTTTGACTAGATTCGAATGGCATATTCATGCATTCGAATCCATCATGTAATTATTTATTATGGCAGCCTATGACTTCACAGGGTTGGCTATTGTACACTTATTCAATACAGTTTAGTGTTCAGCTCCATATTCAGTCTCTTTTGTGAGTAATTTTGCATGTGTAATTGGCAATTGATGTGAGTGTAATTGTTCTAACACTGGGTTCAATTTCCACAATCATGACACAATTTAAGAACTCACACCAGTATATGATTAGTAAACTATTTTATGAATGCAAAAAAAAATCAAATATCAAACTGCATGCGCAAATAAAATCCTAAACTATAACAAAAAATGTCACCGAAAGGGGTCCATTCCTTCAGAGATAGGAGCTCGAAAAGATACTCACTCACACGAAATTGATCAACACATCCAGAATTAGAAAATAGAAGATTGATATAATAGAGTCTTATTACAACAAGGTTCAATAGTTTTGTGCAAGTGGATGGCTAATCTCTCTTGTAGAAGATTCAAAGTTTCTATACATCAACACCCATGGAAAAATTATGAAAAAAGTGTATATTTACAACTGATTACAAAATAGTTCCCATTTGTTAATATTTTCAAGGGATTTCATGAGACAATCCAGGAGCTGATATCATGAAGCATGGATGTGGTTCTAAAATATTTCGGAATAATCAATGAAATCATTGGATGACACAATAGATTGCAAATAGTTGAAGAGTTAAGTAATTTTTGAGTTGTCTACAGAACCATTGATTCCCAAATTGGCTATGGAGCCACAGATTCATTCTATAGTTTGACAAAGATGATGCATAATGACCAATACGATCACATTTGAATGTGTGGGAACCTTGATCAAACCATGTAATAGAGTTACTCCTATCAACTTAACTTTTGCATGCATGCATGTTCTGCAACTTGCTTCAATAGTTCTGTCCACAATCTGAAACTGTAACAACAATGAAATTGGAACATGACTTCTTTAGTAGGAAATTACAACAACATAACCATACCCAAATCACTAGTAAATGACAAATATTCAAGGAAAACACGATCAATCCTTACAAGAGCCAAGACTTTTCTAAATGTGGCTAAAAGAGCTAGTGGTGGTATAGGAACAAATAAAAAAGTACATAAACAAAGAGAAAATAAGAGAACAGAAAGTGTCATATACACAACCCTTCATCTCCCCCCATCCAAAAGGTTTGCATGTCCTGGTGAAAAGTAGGATTGTGCTCCACTAACAGGGGTACTCAGAGAGCTATTTAAGCATTCACCACTCCACTTATAAAAGGAATACCCCTCTTCAGTCACAATATAAAATCCTCTCTACTTAGTAACAATTTTCCATAATTGAGTGTCCTCTCCATCCATTACAAGACACCAAAGTATAGAAAAATGGAATCTAATCCCAATCCATTTAGTTTTATGCACATCTAGATAATTAATATAGGTATGTACTTTTTACAGGGCCTACTCAAACATTATAATAAGAAGGGATCCTTCCTTTTCAACTCAAGACTCAAGGAATTAACCCTTCTTCGTAGAGAGAGTAAGGCTTCCAATATGTGGAAGGGGATCCAATTTCTGCACTCATGCACAACTTTAATATGAGTTGTCTCTAGAAGTGTAACAAATGGTTGATATTTCATAACCTGGTTCCTAGTTGTAAACAATTTTTTAGGTGAGGGGGAACCTCTTACCCAGAGAGCATATTCCCATTTGATATTTTCTACAAGAGTTGCAGCAAATTTCCATTTCAATTGATTTCCCATGAAGGACATGAATGACCTCAACTGTAATTCCCCTACATGTAGATTTGGATCCCAGTACTCATAATATACTGTTGGGCAAAATATTGTCTTGAATAATTCACCTAATATTTAATTATTGACCGAGGTTGGTAGGCTTAGAGTTGTTAAAAAATATATGCGAAGGTAGAGAGTATCGTGGTAATAATTTGGTAAACAAAGGATTGAAAGGTATTTCAAAATGAAAAACTGAGTTGAACTCCTAAGGATCCAACTTAGTTAAGATAACAGAGATAGAGGACTAGGGCAGAGTGGTATCAAATTATACTACTCTACTCAATGAACAACTATTAAAAGACAAATATATGGACAATGTAATGACAATGAACTATTCTTTATAAGAAGGTCTATTTTACTGATAAACAACTTAAAATGAAGAATTTACAACAACTAGTTATACATGCAACTAACAGATGGTCACTAATTCCATTCTCCTTGATTATTTTGAGGATAAGGGTTTACTGTAATCGAGACATGAGCATGAGAAGTATCAAAATGGGTGTCAAACGAGGTGAAGAAGCTAAAGGGAATTAGATCTAACTTAATCTCTATGAAAATATGTAGACTAAGAACCGTCCAATTACGAGCTATAATAAACATAATGATCTATAAATAAATAAATCCTACTTGCGAAGGATGAAATAATATTACAAAGAAGTAAACATGATTTATGAATAAGAAGAAAAATTATAAAGATGATCTAAATTCTATTCTATGGGTTCCTGTAATAACCATATGATCAAGAAAATAAATTGTATTACTATGAGCAATGATACTTAATCTATTAATACATTTAAAATTTCACATGCGAAGGGACAATTCAGATTTAATTACAAGTCAATACAAAAGATCAAAATACATAACATAATTCTTTTAGGCATAAGGTGAGAAGAAAGGAGAAGGAAGAATGAGGTCTAACAAGTAGTTTAACAATCTTATCTAAGCGTTTTAAGAGAAAATACAATCACTATCTAACTACTACCATTAAAACAGAATCAGAAAACTAAGGAGATAAGATCAAAACAAACTAAAGATACACAGGGTTGAATAAAAGACTAAACAATAGGTTGGAACGAAGGTCCGTATGGAAGGCAGAACAGACTGTCTGAATGACAGTCTGTCTGAAGAAAATATTAAAATTTTGAAAAACAGTAAATTTAAATGATTTATTTCAGAGAAGTTGACTCATGCATATGCTAATGAAATGTAAAAGAGTAAATCTATTTACTGATTAAATCTTATAGCAACATAATCTAAACTAAATCATAATTCAAAAAGGAAATTACATTACTACACAGACTGAAATATACTTAAGCAAAAAAAGAACTAAATAAAACTAGATTTACTGTGACTTAACCAAAGGAATCTAATTTAGAGATCAAGCAATGAACTGTAAAAATCTTTGAAAAGGAATTTAGAAGCTATTCTAGGTGCAATCGGTTGCTAACTGGTAAAGGAAACCTACATAATCAACATAATAACAATGGAATCTATACTTCAGAAAATAATTAACATAAATGATTACACTGCATAAACATACACAAATATGTAAAACTCTATTGTCAGGGGGCCCTCCTAGCAAATAGAGTAATGCTCTTCTAATAGAACACGATCATGCATAATGTAATCAAGCTTTCATTAAACCAAAGGTGGCGTTACAAGGTCTTGTAGAAAATTGATGAAACAACTAACTATCTCGCTATACTTACTAACTCCATCAATTCTATCAACTACTAAACACGAGCTATCAGCTATTAATATTTAGTGATTAACCTTATTCCTCGCATGAGATCACCTATATATATATTGTTTACAGAAGGTGATTAAGTCGACCCTTTCAATGGTCGACTTCTCTTATGATAAGGAAGTCATTATAACAAGTAATTACATTAATAACTAACAGATGACAGTTCCTTCTTCTTCGCAGATCTGGTTCCTCTCTGGCGTGCGATGTGGCATATGATTTCAGTCTTAATCAGAGCCGACGTCACGGTGTCACACAGAAACATTAGATGAGTGCCCTTCCAGAAGAAGGCTGATGCTAAGATGTTGGCGCGTGGTCACAATAGTTCATGGCAGTTACATTCCTTTAATGCACATAAATCCACTACTAGCAATGCACGGTCTCTTTAGCGATCTGGACGACAAGATGGATATGTTCACCATATATCTAGCTGAATGCATGTCTGTTTGTTAGTTTGTCTAAAAGACCATATAACATGCCAACAATTATAGACATGAATTAATATATCGAATATGCTTCATATCATGTCAATTTTAATCATTAAAATTGTAAAATGATAATAATAAACAAAATTTACATAAACCTTAAATTCATTCTCGATGAGGCTTGAATGGTGAGTTGTATGGTACAAAAGACACCAAAAGGTAACAAAACATGTATTAATATGTAAAGTATTTAACCCAAAAATGGTGACAAAATGAGGACTAACATTCCCCCAAACCGAAAGAATCCCAGGTGCCACTAGTCAGAAAATAAAAGATAGCATTAGGAAGGAGGAAAAGTTGCGTTAGAAGCTGCCTTCGACTTTGATGAAGCAAACTGTTTGAACTTCAATTTCCTAGCCTACGCTTTCAGAAGAGCACACCTTGGTTTCCGATCCCTTTGTGATAAACTAACGGTCTTGTGGAGGTCCTCCATAGTTTTAATATGTAACCACAACTCTTTATTCTCCTCCCGAAGCTCTGAAATTAACCTAAAATACCCTTCATTCTTCTTCGTTGATTGAGTTAACTTAGAAGTTAACTGATATAATGTTGGATACGGTGGCATAGATGGCTCTGGGGACTGGTTGGAATCTTGTGGAGGACTCATTTCTGTTGAAGGCGGATCCAAATCGATAGTAGGAAGGGGTTCTTCAGGGCTGATATCCTGGAAAGATGCAAGAATGTCCATTTGGTCAGAATCCTTTAGTAATTCAGTAGAAATATTGGATAATGCTAACAGGGATGAATTTGGGTCGGTTTTCTCTATAGCGGCCTCATCATTTGAATGACCAGTCTGCACATTAGACTGAACTATAGTCTGGGTACTGGGCTGGAGCATACGCTCAACACTTTTTTCCTTTTGTCTCCTAGTACGAGGTCGTGAAAAAAGTACAAATTCGATGGACATAGGACTAGCAGGGGTATTTTGCACAGGTGAGTTAGGTTATGAGATATCTTCGTTAAGGTGGACAATGTTGGGGTTTTCCTCTTCGACAGACGAGGTTTGACTAGTTCCATGGTGAAAATGGCGAGATCATTTACGGATGTTAAGATGGGGATTAAGCACCTTAAATACAAAGGTCTCCCAAGGTTGGTTTCACTCCTTGAGTTGGTCAAGGATTAAACGTTTAATAAAGCTGTGGTGGTACAAGCTACTCTTAGGGTGAAGGGTATTCTTGCCAACCAGGCTTAACATTTTATCTAGACTCCAAAGGAAAAAGAAAGGAAAATTAAGACTTCTGTTATCGACAAAATGGGCCAATAAACGAAGATGACAGGATTTGAAAACACTAAACTTACCTTCATAGGTAATCATATGAATAATGATCGTCAACGGATTGATGTATTCAGGCTTTATCCAACTATAGTGATAACCTTTCACACCTGTCACATGTTAGAATTCGGTCTTGAGGGAAAATTTATGCGATGCCCTTGGAACAAACCAGTGTTTATGCCATTGTTTGCCTTCTCGGGGAAGCTTAGTGGCACACGCAATCGATTCCTCTATAACTTGGAAGGAAATATGTCCTACCCTCGTCATTCTTCCATCGAACCCCATTGCAAAAAGAAATGATATTTCTTCATTATATCCTTGTAGTAGATGGAGGAACGGGTTCCAACCGGTGCGGAAAAACACTTCCTGACATTGTCTGAATTCTGTCATTCAGAACAAATCTTGGTAGGTTTGTGGCTCAAATCGGTTCATCATGGTTTTAGCAGAGGGGAGAATACAGGGTTTACAGAGAAAGGTGGCTAAAATTCTCTACAGTGATAACGGTCAGTGAAAGCGATGGAATGGGAGAAGGTTCACACATTGCTGGTTTAAAACGTGCCGCATTCAACCTACCAAATGATCATGCAAACATTTCGCTATGCTTAGACAATCATGCCATTATGGAAATTTTTGAAACGTGTGCCGTCTAAAACGCATGATTAAATGAGTTTCTAAAATTTAGTTGGTTCAACCATGTCCAAAGCAAGATTTGGATAGGTTGAACATGTAACTTAAGGCATATGTATAACCAAATTCGTAACCATAACCTTAGTTCAATGAGAAGGTCGACTTATCTGATAGCCTATGCGTGCGAACGAAAAAAGAGGATAATGGAGATGACAGAGTCATGATAACTAAAAGGTAACCTAAGTTTGTATCATGTACATATACGGGTGAAATAAAATCATATTAGATCTAATTGCACTATCATGAATTGGAATTAGTCATAATATCCTGTGGATGTGACCCTAATGGTATGACTCAGCTTTTTACCCAAACAAAATTAAGCCAATACTTAACCATAAATACAAAAATTTCATAAATTTTTTTATTCAGCTTGTCATTTGACTTCTTATTCATACCGGCATTTGACCCATCATATGATCCTTCATACAACTTTCTGTAAAAAATGAGCTTGCTAGATCAAACTACTGCTAGTTGTGGATTTTCCTAAGTTGCTAGGTCACAAAGAAGTTATATGAGATAATTTTATGGCGTTCTTCCTTATTCATCCAATATTTTTAAAACCAGTTTCACTATTTACATTATCCTGCAGACACTTTATCATTTGGTAATGATTCTCTTATAAGTAAAAATAAAGACAGACAGTCAGGCTAATCCTCCCCCAAACCAAAGATATGGCATGTCCCCAAGCCATATAAGAAAACTAAGTAACTGCCAAAATAAACTAAGAAAATTTCAATCATGCTGTTGTAAGTTTGGAAAAGAGAAAAAAACTAATAAATGGAAAGGATTCAGATATATACATTTATCCAAAAATAACAGTGCTCAAATATATAAATGTATTATTTACCATGTGATGAAGATGTAAGTGAGAGGACCATTGGGAAAAATAGTCACCCTTGCCTTGTTGTAAGGATATCTTGTCGTCTAAAAAATTCTTGAGCTCACCTTCGAGTTTGTAGGAGTTTACAACTATGGGTCCCATTTCTAGGATAAGCATATCTTAGATATTGATTGAATTCAGATTGTTGGATCCAAGGCCAACTTATGGTTATTCTTTAATGACATCATCAACAATAGGACTAATAATATTTTGATGTTAAACCATGTGCCTAGTGGTGCATTAACCAGATCTCTTTTACCTGATATTGCCCCGCTGCCAGTAGGCCTGTTCAGTACCTCGACAGGTTTATCTTGGTACCATGCAAGCATAGACCCGCTACCAGTGAGACTGTTTAGTACCTCGACGGATTTACTTTCATTTATCGAACTTCCTTATTTTTAGGTTATTAATTATCATTGACCCACTACTAGTAGGCTTGTTTAGTACCCTGGCGAGTTTTCCTTGTATAAATATTATGAGAATATGGAATTCGATTGGTACTAGAGCGTGCTAAGTCCTACTAAACACATGAGTTATATTTTTTTTCCATAAAATGGCCTTAACTATAGATCATGTCAAAAGAGAATAACTTAAAGGTGTTCCTGGGCCTTTTAGTCTATTTTCTTTATAAAAGATAATGTTCCCCACAAGCAGAAATTCCACTTATCATGGAGTGTTCTCAAAAATATTTAAGAGTCAAGTTTTGATAACAAGTGTAGATGAGCTAGTAATCTCTAGGTGTAGAAATTCTAAAAAACATGATAATTGAAGTGAATCTTTTGAGCACTTGTTCAAGTAATTGAGAATATACATATTTGAATCAAACCACCATATATAAAGCATAACAAAATCATAAAATGAATGGTTCAAAGTTAAGATATGATTTTAGTGTTTTTAGATTACTTTCCTTTTGAGGTACTATCCCATGAGAAGTTCAAAGAAATAGAAAACGAGTCTCCTATGATTAGACATGACTCTTATTTATTTAAAGAGATATACACATATTGACATATTTACAAATGATGATAACTTACAATATTTTTAAGAATCAGGAGGAGGAAGAGTCTTTGGAGAGGGAAATCCAATGATTACCTCTATCTTGATAGGATTCATCTTGATACCTTGGGGAAACACATGATGCCCCATGTAGATATAACATGGAGGTGTTTTGTTTAATGGGCATTCCTGTCAAGGATGTTTATTTTCACATTTTGGACAGAAATTTATCTTTGATGCTCGTTCTTCTTCCCAGTTCTTTATGTAGGTTTGGTTTCTAAAGTGAGTGTACCTAGAAGGTTTCTTTCGAGGTGGGAATGGGGCAACCCAAAATTATTTTCGAGGATAAATCTTCCTCTGATCACCATTCTTTTATTGGCTCCTATAGGAGTAGGAGATGCTACTATGGATGTGTCAATTTGTGGGGTTACTATTGCTAAATAGATATTCCACCTAGGCGAGATCAAAAAAATTAGTGAAGTTCAACTCCCCCACTTAAAAAATTGTATCATCCAACTTTATGACTTAGTGGAAGATTAAAAGGTTCCCAATTATTACTTCTTTTTAAATTTTGTCAGAATTAAGGCCCTCAGGACCTCCTTCTAGGATCTCTTCTCTTTCTATGATTTCCCCCTGTAAGAATCTCTTTATGTTTCCAGCAGAACTACTTCCTATAGGTGTTTTTGTTTCAATGAATTTTCACTGAGTTGAGGGTTAAGGTCAAAATGTTTCCTGTAAAAATAAAAATTTTAACAAAATTTTACTATCTTAACGAATCTATCCTATACTACTACTACTACTGGATTTGGGGGTGCCTGTTATAATAGATGCACAGGTTCTTACCTCTCGTCTTACCACTCCCCCGTTACCAGCCTTCATCTATTCTACCTTACAGAAAAACTCCTCGAAAATGGTGCCAAAAATGTTGGTCAAAATATTGTCTTGAATAATTTACCTAATATTTAATTATCGACCAGGGTTGGTAGGCTTAGAGTTGTTACAAAATATATGAGAAGGTAGAGAGTATCGTGGTAATACTTTGGTAAACAAAGGATTGAAAGGTCTTTCAAAATGAAAAACTGAGTTGAATTCCTAAGGATCCAACTTAGTTAAGATAACAGAGACAGAGGACTAGGGTAGAGTGGTATCAAGTTATATTACTCTACTCTATGAACAACTATTAAAAGAAAAATATATGGACAATGTAATGACAATGAACTATTCTTTATAAGAAGGTCTATTTTACTGATAAACAACTTACAAGGAATAATTTACAACAACTAGTTATACATGCAACTAACAGATGGATACTAATTCCATTCTCCTTGATTATTTTGAGGATAATGGTTTACTGTAATCAGGACAGGAGCAGGATAAGTATCAAAATGGCTTTCAAATGAGGTGAAGAAGATAAAGGGAATTAGATCTAACTTAATCTCTACGAAAATATGTAGACTAAGAACCGTCCAATTACAAGCTATAGTAAACATAATGATCTATAAATAAATAATTCTTACTTACGAAAGATAAAACAATATTACAAAGAAGTAAACATGATTTATGAATGAGCAGAAAACTTATAAAGATGATCTAAATTCTATTCTATGGGTTCCTGTAATAACCATATGATCAAGAAAATAAATTGTATTACTATGAGCAATGATACTTAATCTATTAATACATTTAAAATTTCACATGTGAAGGGACAATTCAGATTTAATTACAAGTCAATACAAAAGATCAAAATACATAACATAATTCTTTTAGGCATAAGGTGAGAAGAAAGGAGAAGGAAGAATGAGGTCTAATAAGTAGTTTAACAATCTTATCTAAGAGTGTTAAGAGAAAATACAATCACTATCTAACTACTACCATTAAAACAGAATAAAAAAACTAAGGAGATAAGCTCAAAGAAAATTAAAGATACACATGGTTGAATAAAAGACTGGATAGTAGGTTGGAACGAAGGTCTGTATGGAAGGTAGAATAGACTATCTGAATGACAGTCTATCTAAGGAAAACATTAAAATTTTGAAAAACAGTAAATTTAAATGATTTATTTTAGAGCAGCTGACTCATGCATATGCTAATGAAATGTAAACGAATAAATCTATTTACTGATTAAATCTTATAGCAACATAATCTAAACTAACTCATAATTTAAAAAGGAAATTACATTACTAAACAGATTGAAATATACTTAAGCAAAAACATAACTAAATAAAACTAGATTTACTGTGACTTAACCAAAGGAATCTAATCTAGAGATAAAGAAATGAACTGTAAAAACATTTGAAAAGGAATTTAGAAGCTATTTTAGGCGCAATCGGTTGCTAATTGGTAAAGGAAACCTACATAATCAGTATAATAACAATGGAATCTATACTACAGAAAATAATTAACATAAATGATTACACTGCATAAACAATTTATAAGTAAGACTATACTAATTACAGAGAAAGGAAATAGCAAAACATACACAAAGATGTAAAACTATGTTGTTGGGGGGCCCTCCCAGCAAATAGAGTAATTCTCTTCTAATAGAACACGATCATGCACAATGTAATGGAGCTTTCATTAAAACAAAGGTGGTGTTACAGAGTCTTATAGAAAACTGATAAAACAACTAACTATCTCGCTATCCTTACTAACTCCATCAATTCTATCAGCTACTAACCATGAGCTATCAGCTATTAACATTCAGCGATTAACCTTATTCCTCACATGAGATCACCTATATATATATAGTGTTTACAGAAGGAGATCAAGTCAACCCTTTAAATGGTCGACTACTCTTAGGATAAGGCAGTAATTATAACAAGTAATTACATTGATAACTAGCAGATGCCAGTTCCTTCTTCTTCACAGATTTGGTTCCTCTCTAGCGGGCGATGTGGCATATGATTTCAGTATTAATCAGAGCCAGCATCAAGGTGTCACATAGATACATTAGATGAGTGCCCTTCCAGAAGAAGGTTGATGCTAAGATGTTGGCGCGTGGTCACAACAGTTCATGGCCGTTACATGCCTTTAACGCATAGAAATCCACTACCAACAATGCACGGTTTGTTTAGAGATCTAGACGGCAAGTTAGATATGCTCACCATATATCTAGCTGAACGTGTGTCTATTTGTTAGCTTTTATAAAAGATCATATAACCTTCCAACAATTATACACATGAATTAATATATCGAATACGTTTCATATCATGTCAATTTTAATCATTAAAATCGTAAAATGATAATAATAAATAGAATTTACATAAACCTTGAGTTCATTCATACCTGAGGCTTGAATGGTGAGCTGTATGGTACAAAAGACGCCAAAAGGTAACAAAAAATGTATTAATATGTAAAGTATTTAACCCAAAAATGGTGACAAAATGAGGAAAAACATCTACCATAATAAAATTTTGCATATATAATTCATATAGAAAGTCCTATTCTTTATTGTTACTTCTGGAAAATGCAACAATAAACTGGTCCTTTGTCTCAATGTGGTCATTATACCCCATGGTTACCGTAAAAAACATAAAAGATATAAGTTTCTCCTTTAAAAACATAGAATAAAGATTCAAAGGAGATTTAAAATTTCTCATTGAATGGGCTAAGGAGTTCATGTACTCCTTTTCAAACTTTAATTTTTCAACTTCTCGACTAAGCGTCCTTGTAGCAAGGACATAGTCATGTTTTTGGAGTTGCTCTATCATTGTTTCCTATATTACCCCCTTTCTCTAGTCCTTGGCAAGAGTTAGTTGTTCCTCCAATTCACCTGTTGTTGCTTGCAACTAGGCTACCATACCCTCTAGTTTCCGTACTCAGGTGTCCTCCTATGGGGTGTCTTTGTAAATCTCCTGATTCTCTACTTCAAATCCCTCATATTGCTCTATATTATTTTCCCACCTGCTAATATATTTTCCTCCATCACTAACTGTCTCCTTTGCATCTTCACTCTGCTTGCTTTCCAATTCCATGACTTCCAATAGGGTATCAAGATTGTGTCCTTATAATCTCTGCAATTTCACTTTCAAGGTTGTTACTTCCTCAGTTTTCTCCTGATAAGTCCTCATTAATTTCCAGTATCCTTACTTAGCTCATTGTATGCTCTCCAGTATTTTCCAAACAAAAAGTTATGAATTTTTCTCCTCCTACTGCCTTGTGTCCTTTTTAATGTAATCATCCACCATTCCCCATTCTTTTGATGTTTCCTTAGATCCTACAACTCGAATTTCCTTTCCCAGATATTTCTACTGCTACTTGGCATGATCAACTCCCTCGATCTTTTATCAGGATCATCATTTTGACTGAGTGCTATTTCTTGATGTTCTCTTTCTTTTTGATTTCCTGAACTTGACCTAGTTCAGGGTCCCTCTGTTGAGCTGCTTAGGGTTTCAGTCTGTGAACTTCGGCTTCTTTCTTTATGAGATGATATCTTTCTTGGGGTTTCAGGGTTATTTTCTGATGTGTTTTCTTCTTCTTCGATGCATGCCCATTATTTGGAGATATTGCAATGAATAATTCCCAGGGTTGATTTTTCTTTTGCAAGGAATATTCCACCAACAACCTAATTAGTCCATGATATGCCATACTATTATCTAGATTATTACTACCATTAACCATTCTACACATCAAGTCCAGGTATTTCTGCAGAAACAATGGCATGTCTATATGCTTTTGATGTCTCAAATGACTATGAATTTTAAAATGATAAGTAAATAGAAAACTGAATCGACCTTCACATGTAATAAATTTGAGCACATAGAGCACCACCTTGTCCCATGGAGTTGGTAATGAAGCCCATCATGTCCCTTTATATGTCCCTAGTACTACCTCACCAGGTTCTAGGAATTCTTCTCTAAGTGGCATCATCGATACTTTCCTTTCAAACCATCTTTCGCCCACCTGAGGTAACCCATAAACCCTTGTAATTGTGAACTCATTCGCTTGAACTTTTAATCCTCTTACTTATGCAACTGCATTGTCATATGTACGAGCAAAATATATTGCAATCACAACATATCCTTCCTTCATTTTATCAAAATAATTCAGCCATCCTTCCTATTGGAAGATTGTTTCCACCTCTGTGTACCTATAGACCATGTTTACATCATTGAGTTCACTTCTGGTTGTTCTACCCATTGTACTTCATTCTTTGTTTCCCTTTAGGTTCTTGCAACTCTATTGATCACTTCAAATATTTTTATTGATTCTTCGAAGAAGGAAAAACAATGGACATGGACCATCGAAAGGTGAGTTATCATGGAATAAAAGGGTGGCGCAGTGGTGTTCTCGGTAATGTTTTGGCCAGTGGATCATGAATGGTGAATTTAATTACCAGCTGAAATTGGTAAGTTTCCTCAAGCCATTCAGTTATTTCAACAATGGTTGGCTATGTTTAAAGGTACCTCTAACTCCTCCCCCCAACCAAATATGCATGACCACATGTTAGACAAATGGATTGGTAAGTCATGATCAGTCCTATCGTTCTTATCAAATGCTAATGAAGGCTGGTTACGTACCTTTATTACTTGAAAAGCGATGCATGGGGTTCAATGGTCCGGTTGATTGTGGCAGTGAAGTTTATGGCCGAAGGATCTCCACTCACTTTGTTGATGAGGTGTAATATATTGATATATCTTTCCTTTCTAGGTTGACAGATTGAAATGATTTTCTAGGGTGGAGTCATATCTGGGTAATAGTTGATGTGACCTTGGTTGGATACTAAAACTTAATTCACGATGGAGTGGATCGATGTTGCATGTGATGCCTAGCTAGGATACTGCTACTCCACGTGCTAGCGATGGTAATGATGCTGGGCCCGTATAGGTAATGAAGGTTCTATCGAGTGGAGGGAATATTTCTATGACACGCAAAGTAACTATAAGGTGACTGGCTGGAGTTTCGGCAATGTAACAGAAAGGCATTCTGTAACATGATGGAAAGGGTTATTGAGTACAATGGAAAAGGGTTCCGTGACATTGCAGATAAGTTTTCTGTAGTGGAATGGAAAGGTATTCCACATTTTATTTTGTGACTAGGGGAATAAAAAACTCAATCTGGGTTGGTACTCATGTGACATAGGGTCCAGGTATCCATTCCTATTACCACTATACCCCTAGGTTCCCCACACTCACTCGCAAGACATGAGACAAAGGTAAGACTGAGTGGGATTTGATCTCATGACCTCCTTTAAAACAAGTGACTTCATATAAAGAAATTCCAATGAACCACACCTGTTCGGGCTTGCTGTGTTACAGATGAAGTAACATATGAATTTTCTGTAAATAGTTTTTTGGAAATACATATAGCTCCAGGGGAATGGATATCAATGATTAAATAAGAATGACCGGGATGAGACTGGAAAGGTATGGAAATGGAAAGGGAATTATGGGTAGGTAGGGTTTTATTCTGGGAAAAACAAAGTTCTTGTAGAATGTCCCTACAGAGAATTACAGATAAATTTATTAGTATAAAAAAACAACATTTTTTTTTCTACGTTCTGTGTCCCAAAGGGATTTTCACAGTCCAATTTTTATTTTTATTTTTATTATTTTTATTTTTTAACCTTATTTTTTTGACATTGAGATAACTATCTCAAAATATTTGGTACACCAACATGCAACAATGTTTTGGATGAATGCCTCCTAGGACAATGGTTTCTTATATGGCCGTAATCGATGACCATTGGCTATAAGGAGCATGCCTTCATCATCAGTAGTTTTGAGTCATACTGTACCATTATCATAAACACTTTCAATATTACATGGTGCCAACCAATGAGTGCGAAGTTTTACTTTGAACTTTTTGAACCTGGATTCGTATAGGAGAGCCCAATCACCTTCTTGAAAATACTTGGTTTTGATGAATTGATCATGCCACTTGGTTCATTGTTGTTGAACAATGGCTGTACATTCTATGGAATCCAACCATAATTCATCAATCTCATTAAGCTATTACAGGAGGTTATGTTGGGCCTATGATAGATCCATGCCTAATTTCAATGCATTTCTTAATGTTTTAATTTCAACTTCTATTGGTAGAGTGACTTGCTTACCATAGACTAATTGATAGGGGGTCAAACCTGTTGTAATACCCCAGTTTTTAAGCCCTAGACTTATGATCCTTCATGTGACTTATGTTCTTTTGCATTATAAAATTATGCTCCTTTTCATGATTAATTTGATTAAGGACTTATTATTAATGTTTGATAACATGAATTTGGACTTTTGGCACTATTATTAATGTTAATCTTATTACTAGCATCTCTGCTATCTTTGAATGTTGTTACTATTGATTAAATAAACAATTGGATCATCAAATGAAACTAAAAGAGTACAGGGGACCATGGATTCCACAAAGTGAGGGGGAATGGGGACATCCATTGCACCTTATAACTTGTCGTTGGCTTAAGTTTGTCCATCGCAATTCATATTAACACCTTAGTGAGATTAATAATGTTGGTAACCCAAACCTTGTACAACGAACCCTGTTCTCAATAATTATAGACTATGGAGTTAATATTGCATATTTTTCACACCATAGTGGGCCCCTATTTCCTAGTAAACCCTCCTTGGGAAAATATTCCCTCACATTTATGTGTTTATGGTAATTTATGAGCCATTTTCCTAGTTTTTAGGGGTTGTAAGCTATTTAATAGCTTCCATTCTTACACCATGCATTGATGTTCCTATTTTTGTGCTTCCATGATATTTATGACCCTATTGGATGGCCTCTCTCACATATTTTACCCTCCTTGATTTTTTGTAACCCCTTTACACATTAGTGTTCCTCCATGTTCTCTTCATGGCTCCACTCATTAGTTTTTGGTAACTCCTCCTCATGGTGCTAATTTGGGAAAGAGGATCTTTTCACTAAGACACCACTCCACTGATTCAAGTTAAGTCTCCATGATGAAGCTTAAACCTTACCTCTCTCTAATTTGAGTTGATCCTTTTGGGTTATAGTTGGCCTCCTTATGCTATAAATTCATATGCCCTCTCCTTGTTGAAGTTAATATTAAGATTTGGACCATGTGAATTATGGTATCTAACCGTGTTGGGAATGTTGATATTATTGAGTGTATTGAGACTTTGAGTGAGTATATTTGTTTCCCTTTGCTTCCATTATATCACTCTTCTAGTCTAGGTTCTCACACAGGAAGCAAGGAAATGGGAATGGAGAGCTAGGTCACATCCCATAGGAAGTAGAGATAGACAAGAAAGTAGTAGTGGGAAGCATTGTGCCTCTTAGAAGAGGTATATTCAAGAGTAGTGACAATAAGTAATCCTCTACCCGTGGATCCATGATATCATATCGGGCGTTACCTATTCAAGAGAGGAAGGCTTGACGATGTTTATGGTTGGGAGGAAAGTTGTCCTGCTGCAGCTGGTTGCCCATATTTTGAAATAAGTATTTCGCTTATGTTATGTTTTCATTACATTATTTTATTTGGTATATGTGAAATGGTGGATGATTGGGTGTTTGATTGAATGTTAGTATCTACATGGACAAAGGATGAATATCATGTAATACATAATTTAGTTTCTATTCTCGTTACCTTCTTTCTATTCTTCTTCATCTTAACCATAAATTGTAATTTTGGCTCTATTTTATTGAGAGGGGAAAAACCATATGATATGGTTCAACCATTTATGTTTATTTTTTGTGTTGTGAGACCTATTCCATTGCATCTAGATCTGTGTTTCCAGTGAATGACACCTTTCATTTCATTGAAAAATCTTTCTGGATGACAAATATATGTTTATTTTGGTCTGACAGTTTTTCGATGCCAAGATGAGCGCACCTGTAATTTGATTGTAAACCATTTGTTTACATATTTGTTCTTAGTTTCATATATGAATATGAGTGATGTATTCTATATTTAAAATTAATCAATGTCTGGAGGGTGGCATCCATACGATCTGATTTTTATTAGCGAGAGATTACTGTAGGGGACAGTCATTGAGAGCTAATTTTGAGGGTTATAGTTGCAGCTGGTGTTCTTTGTTTGCTATGGTTTCGATGTGGATGGATATTGAAGACTATGGATATTCCATGATATGTGGTTTTCCTTACTTTTTATCCTCACTAACAACACACACATAACAACACCAAAAAATTACATTAATTTGCAAATAATCAATGACATCAATATTGATTATTTATAAACTATGTTATCAAACAAACCAAAAGTACATAAATTAGCTATTTACATTGAATATGATGTTTATCATGTATTATTGATGTTCTTGTTTCAATTATGACCATTATATTGCACTTTATAAATTATTAATCAAGTGTCACAATTAATTATTTAATTAAGTGGCGTACGTAAATAATTAAGTGTCGTAACTTTAGTTATAATTTAGTCTCTAGAGTTAAAGGTTTTAATTTATTTGGGTGAATGGTTAGTCATATCAATAGTAATTTATCTATATTCGTTGTACTTAAACTTAAGTTAGTATTAGTTTTAGCACCTTTTTCCTTATCTCAAGGTTCGGGGACATCACAAGTGGTATCAGAGCTTAAGGTTTCAATACTACGGTTGCTAGGCCTTCTGCGATGTTTTAAGTCACTTTGTAAACATGCATTTGCATCAGATAACTTGGATGCATGCACCTTAATATTGTTTCACATTCAATTCAGTTAATTAAGCTATTAGATTGGGATGGCTATGGACTTGAAGATCATCCAGTAAGGAGAAATATTGGAAGGATTTCTACCCCCCCTTATCCAATTAGGTAGATTGTAACTTAGAAATGTTGGCTAGTTACTTTATAAACAAGAAGAAAAGTAGTTTTTAATGATAATGAACTTATATTAATGTGTATTTTACTAACAAAATGTTGGTAATGAACACATTACAGTTCCCAGTGATTGATTGAGCAAGCGGTGTGACCACTAAACTGATATTTTAATCAAACATGTGAAGACTAAAGATTCAACAAGTACAAGTTCAAGAGTAGGAAGTCAGAGATTGGGGATGGATTTTGAGGAAGGAAATAGACCATATAGTATTGAAGAAGAGTTTTTTGAGAGAAGAAGGTAAATTAGACATAATAGGAGCAACGAATTGTTAAGCTTGGAGGATCAAGTGAGGAAGTGCAGAGAGGATAATGAAAGTATAATTCATATCCAAGAGCAGATTATGAATGATCTAAAATCATTGAAGAACATCCAAAAATCCACTGAAAAGAGTCATAAAATAGGTTCCATGAGGTCTAGATCATATTCAAGGAGGCCTTATCACCCAGAGAGAAAGAATGGGTATGCATCAAGCAATACATAGAGTAGTCCTGAAATATCCCCAGTAAGATATAAGAAGAGGAGGTTTACCCAAGATGAACTAGTAGGAGAGTTGAGAAGAATCAAGCCCCTAAATTTTGATGGATAATTAAAGCAAGGAGAAGATGCCAAAGCATGGTTGTTAGGAGTTAGGAAATTCTTCTAATTTCATCAGTATACACTTGATATGGAGGAAAGAGTAGCCATATACCATTTGCAAGGTAAATCATCTATCTGGCGGGATCAACTAGTTAAGTTGAAAGACATCGATGACAACAAAATATCTTGGAGGAAGTTTAAGAAATAATTTCAGAAAGAATACCTCTCTGAGCACTACTATGAATAAAATATGGAGGAATTCTTTGAGCTTAAGTTGGGAAGCATGACTATGGAGGCGTACAAGAAAAAGTTTCTAGAACTTTTGAACTATACAGAATTCATCAAAGATGATAAGGTAAATATTCAAAGGTTCATAATAAACATGAATCTTATAGAGATAAAATATAGTATGATAGACCAAAGAACCTTAAGGATGCCATCTGGAAGGAAAACCACTTATATGAACAAAATAAGAGCAAGAACCCATATAATAAGAATTGGAAGGATATGAAGAAGAATAAACAGGATCAAAGAAATAAAGGTTTCCATCCTTGAAAGTCCAGAAAAAATAATTCTTACCAATAAGGATAGTCAAGGGAAGATCCTTTAGGGAAAATACCACTTGTGGAATGTTGGATATGAAAGGAAAATCACTTTTCCAGTCAGTTCCCGCGTAAGAAAAATAACCTTCACAACATTCAAGAGGATTCAAATTTTTGGAGATGTAGGTGGAAGTGTTCAAAGAATCTATGCAGCCTTAGATGGGAGGTAAGTTGACCACCAATCCCGAATTATTGAAGCACCAGGTAATATTTCTAATAAAACCATAACTATTTTGATTGATTCGGGAGTTAGAAATTGCACCTAATATAGTTGAGAAATTTCATTTGAATAAAAGTAAACTTGAATGTTGCAACTAAAAATCCCATAGTTGCCTGTTTTCCTTTCAGAAAATCCTAGCCTGAGAATTCCTTGGCCACTTTTTTCCATCCCTAGGAAGGACGATGCTTTTCCCTAGTTCTAATAGAGCGCCATCTGTGCTCTTTCCAATGGAGCAAATTGCGCTGACTCCTAGATGTTTTATAGAAGAAGGCTCCATTGGTGCTTCTCCTTATGGAGAAAAATGCGCTGACACTTCTTCAACTGAATCCAAGACCGCCAATCAATCTAAAACATGAAAAAAAGAACATTCTAGAAGCTTCCTTGTGAAATCCTATGTGGAGTTTGTTCCTACTAGATAGGGAGAGGTGGCATTCACCTTCCTCACCTATTGGGATCACCTCCTATCCATTCCCCAAGTGAATCTCATCATACTTGGCATATAAATGGATCCTCCATGGAGTGAGTGAGGAGAGACCAAAGAAAGAACCCTTATGAGGTTGGAATGAGATCTATTTTAGAGGCAAGATAGAGTGAGATTTTGTGTGAAGAGATTGTTGTAGGACTGAAGGATTGTAGATCTATTGTAGAGGATAAATCTAGCAACATCAAGGATTTATGGTTGTAACTTTACTCTCTCATTATTAATACAAAAGTTTTCCCCTTTCCTGTATTTAATGTGTGTTAATATCAGTTAAATGTTGTTAGACTCCTTGATCACTAGCATAAATGATTGATTTTTCATAATTCTGTCACTTTGTACTTTTTTCTTTTAATCTCATTTGTAGGTACTAACGTTTTCATTAAGGACTTTTGGAACAAGGACCAAAGGAATTATATATGAGGTATGATGTTAGTTTCATGTTGATCAAATTTATTATCTAGGGGAAGGATACGCTACTGTGCTCTTTTGTTCTACACTTGTGTCTTGTAGGGTAGAGGAACAAGCAGTGTCCGCACTGGTTGCAAAATTCCTTGAAACAAAATTGGTGACCATACTGGGGAATAGCTTAATCCAGTTAGATCCAAGGCTAATCCGGTCAGATCTGCTTAGATATACAATTGTTGTTCATTATCTTCTTTAGTTATTTCAGCTGATAAGGTGAATGATCCATCTTACTGATCCTGTTAATTTCCTCTATTTAGAAGTTGTTTCTACTATTGTCAGTCCAAATCATCCTAGTTTCTTGGTTTCTTTTGCAGATCTTTAGTTTTTTGCATCTTTAGATCCACTGACGCACCCAACTTTGTTTGACAAAGCGCCATTGTTTCTAGGGCACCCTTTTCCTCTTTTTTGCAGTGTCAAAAAATCCTTTTGACGGTTTACATAGAGCATCGATGGTTCCCTACTCTAGTGGACAAGAAGCGTTGATCTCCCTACAGTGCTCTGGTGCAACTTTCCTCTGTGCGCTAAGGTAGGTCCTTTGAACTGCTTGCATTTTGATTTTTTATGCTTGTATTTCTCTAGAAATTCTAGTGTGATTTGATTGAGTTTTGTGATTGATTAAGCCTGGTGGTTTTGAGAATTTGATTCTCATTCATTGAGCTCATTTTCAAAACATTCACCTTCTTTATTGGTAAAAATTCATAGTGAAAGGAATTGTGTGAAAATCAATCTTGGATTTCTTGATTGGTATGGTCTGCTCTCTAAAAAATTAGTTGAAAAAAAGGAAATATTAGCCTCTCATTAAGTCAGTTTGCTTCAGACTTCTTTGTGTCATTTATGTTTCAAAATCATATTTGAAAATACAAAAAGAAAGCTAGTTATCTTGTCTTTTTTTCTTCTTCTTTGAAAAGTCCAGTTTTTGTTTTCCTGAATGATTTGGGAAAGTAAGTATTTTTGGTGTGATTGAGTAGAGTTTATTTTGATAAAAACATTAGAGGCTTTGTTATAGCTTATTTTACCACACTAGGTAGATCACACATTTATGGCCTTCCCTGTCCCTCTGCATACTCCTTAGACCCCATGGACTTGTATTATACTTTGATGTTCCAAGATCATCCCTAAAAAACACCTGTTTATTAATGTATGTGACTTTTAAACCTATACTTGTGTGTACACGTGACTTTTGAACTCCAACCCACGTACATCAGGATGTGTGCATAAGTCCAAATACTTTTGGAGTTTTCCTCATATGAGTCCTAATAGCTTGACTCTTTCCCTTCCAAATTCCTTGAGAATGCTCGAATTCGACCCTCCATTACCTCTTTGGAGTGCTATATAAGGAACCCCTTGGATACAATGAAGGAGGAGAAATTGAAGAGCAAGAAAAATATAGTCCATTGTTGCCTCAGCTTTGCTTATACTTGAGTCTGCATCTCTTTGTCCCTTGGAACACATAGTGTTCTTCCCAAGCTTGCCTTTTCTTTGTGAGCTTGCTATCGAGAGATGGAGGATTGAAGTGGTGGAGGCCCAGGTGGAGGACTTGGTTTCTTCGATTCACAGAAGTGCCGACAGATTTTGTCACTATTGTATCTCTAATTTATTAATAGAAATATATTTTCCTGTCCAATTCATGTGCATTTTAAATATGGATATTGAATCCATGGATGTATTTACTTGCTTATACATGGTTTATTATATATTCTAGAATAGCTCTAAAACATTTACATATATCATTCTTTCTTTATTTGTTGTTGTTAAGAGAAAATTGTAATTGTAATTGCATTGGAAAATCTCGACGGGGATCTACTTTAACCATATGGAATAAGGTACGATTCGATATCCCTTAGTGTTAGAATTGCTTATTTTTCTTGCATATTTGGAAAGATTGATTTCGGGTGTCATACTATTTGTTTTGGTACCCCCAAGCCATAGGAAGTTTCTCTCTGTAACAGAATTGGCAACTCCACTGGGGAGATTCCTAGTTATTTTTCTTTGGGGATTAGGTATTAAATGGGTTTGAATTGCTCTTTATTTCATTGTTTTTATGTCGGTTCTGGAGGTATGTTTTCCCAGTAGTGTCCTAAAGGAGTAATTTGGTCTTGGCTTGTTTGTTTTCCCTATTTTTCTTCCTTTTTATTCCTGTACATGAGTATTTGCATTATAGTCATGTAGAGACATGGTTTTCTCTTGAATTCCCACGTATGTACGTAGGTTTACTGCATACAGTCGCGTATGCTTTGATTTTGAGATTTTTATGGAGGATTGACTGTTTATGGGTGATTTTTGATGATTGCTGAGTCTTCTTGGGTACTGTTGGTGTCTATATACAATCTCTATTTTTGACCAAAGACCCCTTTTGATTTGTTTTTACTTAGGTTTTGTTCTTGTCATTCATTTTTTTGTTTTTTGTTTTGTTTTGGGATTAGTGCATTAGGTCTCTTTTGTCTTGGTGCCTTGATCGACTACTCTTTGTGAGTGGTTGCAGGGTCTGAGAATTGCAGAGTCTGTTAGTGCATTTTATATCTCATTTATTTTCAAAAAATACAAATTTTTCTTCTTTTGCATCATTACACATCCTTGCATTCATATGGTAATTGCATTAGGTTTTGATTACTAAATTATAGTCAGGTGTTCATTTAGGAATGATTGCACTCTCATTTGAAGGAAGAAAATGTCATCTCATGTAGTGGCATACCCTGTTTTTCATTCGACAAATATTTTCACTTGGCATGGTTTGTTAGGTGTGCACTTTTATTTCACTACTGAGTCTTCATATCACTAGTCTCATGACCATTTTTTTCTGAGTAATTATAGCCATTAAAATCAACGCTTAACTAAAATGAACTACACATTTTTATTTTCTAGGGTTCACAAACAAGATTAGGTTTTAGAGTCTTGGAATAGTTCATTGTGAGTCAAATCTCCAAGAATAATAAACAACAACAATTAGGTGTCTGTCCAGGAGAGAGAGAGAAATCCTTAGTATAATTAGTGTTTCTCAGGAAGCTCCTCTTACACAAGATTCAAGCACGAGGAAGCATGAGCAATTATGATTGGGATAGACCTTGTTCACTTTTGTGAGCGCCAGAGATATTTCCAGGATTGTATTCATATATGGGGGCCTTTGAGGTATTGACTGGTGCACACTTCAGGTACCAGTTATGCTCTCAAGATTCGAGATTTTCTACCTTTCCCATATGGTTGATCCCGCCTGCGACTGTCTTCCTGAGCATTGATTATATTGGGGTGACCTTAGTTTCCTTACCTAAGTCTGCAGGGTGTACTTGCAGAGGTTATTCTGTAGGTGTCCTGGCCAAGTAGGGGTCGGACAACACAATTAATTTATGCATTGAAGATGAAGGCCATTATAATTGGTTATGAACCTCCACTTGTAGTGTATGGGAGTCTCAAGGCTCTCCTAGGAAAGGCATACCTGCTGCATTCAGAAGCTCACATATCCTCCGCTTGGTTTGCTTGTTTTTTGTTGTAGATTTTTTAGGAGTGTGCTCTATGGATGCTATATTTCTTAGATTTGTGTAATTAGATTGAGTGTTTTTTTTTGTTGAGTCATTATGGATCTGGGTGTAGTGCTCCGCTGTTCTCGTCATTTAGCAGGACTTTTGCCTTTTACATCTCCTCCTCCTTTGGGAGAGAGAACCAAATAGTCCAGGCGAACTAACTCTCACTTTGATTCACATACCATGGGTGACCATGAGCCTGGAATCCCATGGATCCCTGATATTCCTCATCCCATATGAGAGGATGAACCTTCAAGCACATATTGGAATCCTTTGGGATTCAGTCATTCTATGGCTGGGACATCTCCTGATGATCCTTCACAATTTCTAGGCTACATGAATGTGAATTATTAGTATTGGTCATGTAGTACCAACCACGAGACTCACCATGCACCCACTAGCACTAGCACAATAAGGTATGGCATGCCAGACCTTCCCAAGACCGGTTTGAAACCCCATGTTGGATTGGGTTTTTACCCTGGTGTTTCTCCTGGGGGCACTTCCATTCCTTTCCATGCAGAGAGGTATGGTATCATTAGTCATATTACACCTTCCATGCTTATGGTGGAGGCTTCCTCACACATGCATCCTAGGCCTAGCACTGCCATTCCCGTTCGGGGGTATGATCCTAGACATGTGAATTTGTGGGTACGAGTTACATCCCTTCCCATATTCCATCGTCTTCATCACCAGTTCCTTCAAATGCTTTTTTGATGACACATCCTCTTCCTAACTCTAGTGGACCTTTGGGCCAGAGTTCTACCATTATCCATTTTCATCCCATGTCTAGTCACACCATAGTGTCACAAGGCTATGTGCCTCCTCATGTGTCAGCCGGGTATGGACCATCTTATGGATAGTCTTACGAGAATTCTTATGGACAGTCTTATAGGCCACCTTACGAACAGTCTTATGGATAGTGTTATGGATCATCCTATGGAACATATTATGGACAAACTTATACACCTTATGGGTTCGGGTATCAACCCTCTGATCAGTCTCCTAATTATGGCTTCATAGAACCCCAACCTCAAGGTACTATAAACTACAATGTGTAACCCTACATGGGTCAAAAGGGAGGAGGATACTATCCCACTGGACAATGACATGGTGTCTATAATAATAAACCCTATGTTAACCAAGCTTATCATGGAGCTTGGAACCAAACGCCTAAACCTAGACTCCCTTTCCTTGCAACGCTAAACCTAGCTGACTTATCAAGATTGAAAAATGATCCAGTTTCTCATGACTTGGCATGGATGGTCATTCCCACCAAGCTTCCTTCGAACATTCTAAAGTTTTAGGGTAAGAGTCATGAAGACCTTGGTGATCATGTCACGATGTTCCACCTTTGGTGCTCTTTGAACTCCTTGAATCATGATTCGGTTCATTTGAGACTATTTCAATGAACCCTTACAGGGCCTGCGACGAAGTGGTACATAGAGCTTCTTGGGGGACTTATAAATCATATAATGACCTAGCTATGACCTTCCTCAATCAATTTTAGTTACCCATGCGTTACGATGCCAATACTAAAATCTTGTCGACATTTTGGCAGGACAAAGCCAGACATATATCTGATCACATTCAAGAGTGGTGTAGATGGAAGAGATTGATTAAGGCTTTTATACCACCAGAGTTCCTTTTGGAATGGTTCCTCAAGTCTTTATTGCCTTACATAGTGAAGGATGTCTCCACATCCAGAGTGAAAAACGAGGAGCAAGCTATATTTAGAGTTCAAGAATGGGATTTGATTTATTCTCAATCTGGGCTCTTATATGAGATCATACCAAACGTACCTAGATCCAATTTCGACCCTAAGCTTAAACCTGGGTCACATGCTGATGGAATTGTTGGCTCCATGAGTGATAAATCCATAAGCTTGGTTACAAACCAAATGAGTAATTTGTCTATTGACCAGCATGCATCGGGAAAAGCTATGGCTTCGTCTATTCCTACACAAACGATGGAGGTACTTTCAGTGCAATCGTTGAACCAAAAAGGTAACTAGCAACCTAGACAAAATAAAAAGAAAGGTAAAAATAATCGAAAGGGTGGGAATAAGAATGAAAATGACAATAATGAAAAGAACAATTTTTTTTTTTTGGGGGGGGCAAGAAACCTAAGCGTACGGTCAAATTTCCCTGTAAACTATGTGGGGATGATCACCTCACTCACTTGTGCCCTTGAATGGAATATTCCTCGAAGTTCATCACACAGGTCCCAAATGTGATGACAAATCCTTTACCATAAAATCAAAATATGAACTTGAGGATTGGGTATCCTGGTGGTGCTTCTAGTGGGACTCCAAACCCATCAAACATCGCTAGTGGCCATGGTTGCATTAAAATGGTGAATTATACTAATATTGTGTCTCATTCTAAATATTATGGTTCGTCACAACCCGAACTTGGGAAAGAACCTGTTCCACCTGAGAGCCCTTTGCGCATCGAATAACCTAGTGATAATCCTGAAGCTCCACCTCACATTCCTAAGGGAGTCTTGAACCGTTCGAGGCACAATCATAATTCTCGAGCCCCCTAGAACTATTCTATCATCGAGGATTTGGGCCAGAATCCTTGTGCAATGTATACATTAGAAGTTATTTAGACTTACACTCTGCAAAGGAAATCCTTGTTATCCTCTCTTGGGGTGGCGGATGGAAGCCCTCCTTCTGTGATCAAATTTTAAACTCATGGAGTCCAGCCTCGCTTGCCTTAATATGTGTCCCTTTTGGTGCATGTAGAGTGTCTAAAAAACACCATCAAGTGCACAATGATTGATGAGGGCACTGCAGCTTCCATGATGTGTTTGTCATGTTGGAAGGGGTTGGGTTCTCTTACATTGTCTAAGTTAGGAAACATGTTAACTATGTTTGATGGATGATCGTTTTGGTCGCATGACATTCTTCCTTCCATTGAGGTCCAATTGGGAGGGAAGACTATTGCAATCGAGGTCGAGGTGGTTGATGCACCCCTTGACTATAATCTTTTATTGGGTAGGAACTGGATTTACAATATGCAAGTGGTCGCGTCGTCACTCTTTTGGGTTGTTTGTTTTCCTTTGGATGAGAAAGTTGTGATGGTCGATCAAAGATCCTTTGATAATTATAGTTCGAAAGCATCGTTGGGAGCTTCAATCTTGGTTATCGATCATTCTTAGTCAGCAACTGAGAATATTGGGGTAGGAATGTATCCTTCTCTAATGGGAACATTTAGTTGTGCCATGCCCATCCTTATGATCAGTTCTAGTCTTGGTAAGGCTTCAACATCATTGAGTTCAATTCCTTTCCGAACTTCACATATGGAGGATCCTTGGACTCTCCCTTCTCCGAGTACTTCAAGGGAAGTTTCTGTGCCTACCGAGATGGACATGTCATTTCCTACAACTATGGTGGCTTATCAAGCTAATATTGATTCGGTTGTAGAGTCTAGTCCTTCCTCTTCATAGACAAAAGAGGAGGACCCTTATGCATTGCCTACTTGGGCAGTGTTGTCATATCACTCACATGACTGCCTCAATGACATATTTCCATTAGACGAGGCTATTCTCGAGGCTATGTCTGGGCTAGAACAACCTTGGGGAGATTTGCATCATACATATTATTTCCTTCCTAAGCTTGATGATATTGAGTGAGACGAATTTAAGGAGATCTTTACTGAGAAAATTGGTAGGTCAGTGGTCCCATTAGGCTCTCCTAACAAGTATGTTGAAGGGAACATGGCTAACTTGTTACTAACTATACCTATCAATATTTCTCGCGTTCCTGGCAAGATTGAATACATGTACATTGGGGCAGATAGTTACCTCGATGAGATTAAAGAGTACACCGATCTTTTTAAAGAATTTCAAGATGTGTTCGCTTGGTCATATGAAGAAATGATAGGAATTGACCATCGCATTGTCAAGCATGAAATCAAAACCTATCAGGATACTAAGCCTGTTCAACAACATTTGAGAGAAATGAATCCTAGGAAAGAGCCTGCAATTAAGGAAGAGATAGAGAAGTTACTCAAATCTAGCTTCATCTATCGGGTTCCCTTGACGGAATGGGTGTCAAACCCTGTTCTGGTGGATAAGAAGTAGGGAACAATCCGGATATGTACTAATTTTAGAGATTTAAATCGAGCCTGTCCTAACAATAATTTCCCTACACCATTTATTGATCAGATATTGGATGAGTGTGTGGGGAGCGAAGTTTTCTCCTTTATGGACGGCTTCTGTGGCTATAATAAGATCCAAATTAAACCTGAGGACCAACACAAGAATGATTTTTATTTTTCCTTGGGGCACGTTTGCATACCGAAAAATTCGCTTCATCCTTAAAAATTCCAGAGCTACGTTTCAATGGGCCATGAACTTTTACTTTCATGACCTTAAACAGATTATTGAAGTATATTTGGATGACTTAACTTCTCACTCTCGTTCGAGGGTGCGTCATCCTTATCATTTAAGTTTGGTTTTCAAATATGTCGTCGTTATCAAATTCAATTAAATTCCCATATGTGCATATTTTGCGTGAAGGTTGGTCGCTTGTTAGGGTTCATTGTCTCTAAAGAGGGTATAAGGGTCGATCCTTTGAAGGTTGAGGCAATAATTCAGTTGTCTCCCTCATGTAACATTAGACATCTTCAGTGTTTGCAAGGTATAGCAAACTTATTACGAATATTCGTAGTTAATTTTTCCAATTTGACTAGAGGCTTCATGTGTTTGTTAAAGAAAGACACTGCATTTTTCTGGGATGAGCGAGCCCAGGAGTCTTTCGATGCTTTGAAGAAATCCTTGGCATCATCCCCCATGCTCAGTCCACCTGACTATAGCTATGAATCTGTGATATATGTGGTCATGTATCAGGAGATGATTGGCATGGTATTGGTTCAAGAGGACGAGGAGCTTCAAGAGAATGTCATCTACTATCTTAGTCAAAACCTTATTGATGTGGATCTTCGTTATTCCCATGTTGAGAAGTTTTCCTTAGCTACCATCGATGCGGTTCAACATTTGAGACATTACATCCTTCTTTTCCAAAATTTTGTTGTAGCTCACATTAATCCATTTCAGTTCATCCTCACTCAAAGGATGATAGGGGGAAAATATAATAAGTGGATTGTGATATTGCAAGAGTTTGACCTTGAGTTTGTTTCGACAAAGTCGAAGAAGTCATTGATTTTTGCTGAGCTTATCTCTGATTTTTTGAGTTTGGATGAAGGAAAAGTTCATGAATACTCATTCGTTAATGAGCACATATTTCTCATCTTGACTATTGACCCATGGTATGGGGACATCATTGTCTACTTGCAAAATTTTAAGGCTCCTTCTCACCTCTCACAGAATGAGCATCGACGACTACGTCATGTAACCAAGAATTACCTCATTGTGGATAACACTTTGTACCATCGTGGGGTTGATTCCATTTTACGTTGTTTCTTAACTCATGACGAGGCTGAGGTTGTGCTGAATGATTGCCACAGAGGGGCGTGTGGCGGTCATTTATCTGGGCTTTCTACAACCCAAAAAATCTTGAGAGCAGGGTATTTTTGGCTGTCCATCTTTAAAGATTGTGTTAATGCGGTTAATAGGTGCCACCGCTACCAGGTGTTTGCACAAAATATGCGCTATCGCCCCACCCCTTTGCATCCAATCATCACCACCGATCCCTTCACCAAGTGGGGGGTCAATTTTATGGATTGCAATCCAGCTTCAGCTGGGGGGAACCATCATATTATTGTGGTTGTTGACTATTTCACGAAATGGGAAGAGGATATTCCCATAGTTAAATCCAATGGTTAGACAGCCATACATTTCATATTCAACCAGATTATCACCTGGTTTGGCATTCCAAGGGAGCTTGTCACTGACCATGGCAGGCACTTTCAGAACAAAAGGATGGAAGAGTTGTCTTCAAAGTTAGCATATAAGAAAGATCATTCCTCTTCTTACTATCCTAAAGAGAATGGATAGGTTGAAGCAGTGAACAAGTCATTTAATTCCATTCTCCAACAAACCATCACACAAAGAAAGGCCAATTGGCACATCATGTTATATCCTGATTTTTGGGCCTACCGAACCGCGGTTAAGACTACCACAAGTTTTTCTCCTTATCAACTTGTACATTGGGTGGAGTCAGTTTTACCGGTTGAGTGCGAAATCCCTTCTTTGAAGCTATCTGTGGAGATTTTACAAGACACTTCTGCATTGGAAGGGTGTTTGGTCCACTTAGAGCAGCTTGATGTGCAGCGTCGAGATGCTTTAGTGGCTCTTGAGATTAACAAGTGTCGCGTTAAGGTCCAGTACAATAAGTCTTTGAGTCCTAAGAGTTTTAGTGAAGGTGACTTGGTTCTTTTGTGGGACCAAGATAAGGAACTGTTGGGGGTAGGAAATTTTAATCCCTTGTGGCATGGGCCTTACATTGTTAAGTGTGTATTAGAGAAAGGTTCCTACAAGTTAGTCGATTATGAAGGGACAGCCTTGGAAGATCCTAGAAATGGGCTCTATATTAAGAATTACTATTCATGATTTTCAACCAAGGATGACTTGTTGTATATTATTGTACTTTTTCATAGTGTAGTTTTGGTCTACTTGTGGTGATCGAGTTTGTTGACTAGCTTCCAGTTGTTGTGGAAGATGTCGATAGAGTCTTTAGTTTATGTAGGATTCGCTGATGGTGCTAGTCGCCACACTCAAAACTCAGCTTTGGCTGCTTGGGTGATTTATACTCCTACGGGTCAAGTGTTGTCTTCAGGAGGGGTTTGTTTATGGCCTTCATTAAACAATGTTGCAGAGTATAGTGCTGTTATCTAGTTATTGCTTGATGCCATTTCACATTGTGTTCACTCTCTTGAGGTACATCTTGATTCGTAGTTAGTGGTTTCACAACTTAATGGCTTGTATCATGTTAGGGATCTGACTTTGTTACGAAGGTTCTTGCGTGTTAGGTTTATTGAACGACAATTTGAGAACATAACATACATCCATATTACAAGAAATTTTAATCAAGTTGCTGATTCATATGCTAACTATGTGTTAGATTGATATTTTTTTCATATACCATAAGCATTCACAAACACATTTACACATGTAAATAAAATAATAATTGATCATCATAGGTACTTTTCATTAAGATATATGTCCAAAAAGGTGGTGTAATAATACATAAGTGTCATATACAAAAATGGGGCTTTTGAACCACCAAAATATACTACACGGTAATACAAAAAATATACACCCCAAGCTTCTAAGCATGTGTGGGAGGAGGGTACTGATCATGGTAGCACACTACTTCTCTAGCTATCCAGCAAAATAAATGAACCCATTCCCATGGTACTCCAACCACTTAGTGTTACATGGCCTCAGGAAAGTCCTCCACTTGCGCCATGGGAACTATATGTGTCAAACGAACAAAGTTCGTGTGAATACTTTGGAGCGTACGCTCTGCATCCACATCCATGGTCTCATCTCTTCTTCCCCTCTATCGATGACAAGGGAAACCATCTAGTCATTGTGGTCCCACATCTATATGTACATGATAGAGTGTCACTATATTTCACCGCACCAAAAACATGTCTTTTTTATTCCATATATTAAAAAACACAAAAAAATATTATAATTAAAAAAAACAAGTTGGAGTCGAGATTCGTTACCTATCTCTCTGTATGTAGAGCCCGGTGGTATATGTAATGTCCCAAATTTTACATTGGGTCACAATGGCCAAATCATATTTTCCATATTCATGAAAGTTGTCAAAGGGATGCTAAAAGTCAAATAATTGCTAAGGAGGAAAATCATTAGTTTCCTAGGTTGGGGGTGGAAGCTTTGATATTTGGAATAAGGGGGATAATAAATGATGTTTAGACATTAGAAGGGGATAAATATTTAATAATTTATCTTATTAAATAAATACAAGAGAAAATAGAAGTGGCAATGGAGCATGAAGACACATGGAGACTATGGGGCCCACATTAGCTAGAATTCCTATGTTAAATCGCATCTTTCTCTTGTAAATTCGAATATATGGGAAGCATAATGTTTTTATATGGATTATAAGGACAATATAATTGTCTATATACTTCATAGGTCGAATTTGGGATGAATTGTAACTTACATGGGAGATGAAGAGCCAAATGGGAGTTTCATGGACACTTGGCTAGATTCCCCTTACATTTATGACATCTATGACACCAATGATGGAGATTCTATGATAGTTATGACACAAGTCAGACCTGAAGGATTAAATACTGACATAATGACATGTCATTACTGAATAGAGCATATTATAGGTTCAATTTTGGAGTTGGAGAAGGCCAAGAGGCTCCTACTCAAATTTGGGAGAAGAGGGAAGGTGAAGAGAGAGGCCACATGGCATAGCATGAGCAGCCACACCAATTCGACTTGGATTTGGTTTATGGATGGATTTGGAACCTTATAAGGCTAATAATTTTTATAAAATATATGGATCATCCATGAGAGGAAGCTTTTTCTCATTTGTGAATTGTGAGAGCTAGTGGATGACTAGTTTTCTTGCTTAAGCCAATTTCGAGGGTGAAAGATTCCCATCCTAGTTGGTGTTTGGAAATTCCACTCAGGTATTTCATGGAGATTTAATGGATTCTTATTCATAGGTGTAATATATAGGAAATAATGTGGATTCTTCTATTGCATCACTCTCTCTCAACTATTTCCAGTTTTCACATCATATTCATGGCAATGGAGGGATTGCGCTTTGGGTGAGCTATTGATATCCTTGGGGAAGATTATAATGCTCATTATATTATGTTATGATTTATATGCTCTTTATTTCATGTTTATAATACTCTCAGCTCGAAATACCCAAAATAATTCCTGTAAAAATGTTGAACAATGAAGAAATAGTGTCATTTCCCCACTATCTTGTTGTGAACCATTGTAATGCTGATGATTTCGAATTGGGAGAGAATTTAATTGTCAATTTATGATTGGAATCAGTTAAATATTCTCTTTTATTCATTCTTATAAATTTTAAAGTTTAAATTCCCAAGATTTGTATGTCAAAATGACTTTTAATGAGCAAACAATGACCATTCCCACTCCATTTTGATATATGCCATGGCCATGCTTATTATTTCGAATGGAGGAATGTATATCTGATAAATGTATGATGTATGGACTGTAATTAATGTTTATTTCAAGTCTCATGTTCATTAATTCAGAATTGGAATCCATTTTACTCATTTTTATTGCATTGGGAGAAGATTTGGTGCATTTTCCCCAAGGATCAAAATTGTGACTTGGGAGTTGTTTTGGAAAGAGTCATAAAAGCCTGTATAAACTGAACCATGATGCATATGAGACTTTTAAAAGGTCCCTTACACATACACATCCTATTTTCATAAATTAAAGTGAATTTTGGATAATTTGTGAAGCCATTTCTAGCAATTACCCAGGGGGAATTGGAGCCCCAATTTGCTAGTAAAGACTCCTACTTTGAACAGAACATTAAACAATTTTTTAGAAGTAATTGGGAGGTAAAAAAACATACATGATAATTATATTTAATTTATATTATCATTCATGTACCTTCAGAGAAAATTTGGAAGCATTTGGGTCAATTTGGTGGTCTAGACATCAAAACTAGTTAAGGTCAAAATTGGGGAAAAAGTGAAATAATTGGTCATTTAATAAAATTCCAAAAAAGGGACATTACAGTGGTATCATAGAATGATATTGGAACCTGATTTGGTATGATAATTATGAGTACAATAATTCAGTGACCACCATTATATATTGAAACCAAAAGTGCTTTTGTTGAAGAGGGAAAAAAAAAGTAGGAGAAGGTGGCAATGTTTTGGAAACTATGACTAGGCATGAAAAGAGAACCTCATATGATGGTGAGGAGATAATAAAAAGCATGGAAATTATATTTGAAGACATGACCAATAATATTATGAAAGGATTCAAATTTTTGGCTATCCAAAGTTGGGAAAAATATATTGATTTTAAGAAAACCAAGGAGAAAAATGCATTAACTTGTTTGAAGGAGAAAAAGGAGGAGACCCATGAACCACCTAGTTCTGAAATAGGTGGAGTAGAAGAAGTAGTACATGAAGATGATCTAAATTCACTCCCAAGTGACTCTGAAAAATATGAATAGACATCACATGAGTATGAATAAGTTTTTATTGAAAATACTGAAGATAATTTTGAGACACATGCTACCTTGGAAATGAAACAAAGGGCATATACTGATGGATGCTTGAACTATGAAGGAGTACCTATTGATGGGTGCTCATAAATCTATGTTGTTGAGATAGATATAAGATTTCAAAAATTTTCTGCAAGCCAAAATTCCATTAAACATGAAAATGAAGAACTTGTAGCAGTTGAAGAAGAAACAAGATCAACTTCCCCATCACCACTTGAGCTTCATGAAGTTGGTCCAAGCAAGAAGGAATAATATGAGGAGGTTCATTTGCAAGAGCCTCATTTTATTGAAGGGTCCTTAAATATGAATGAAAAGAAGATCCAAGAGGCCCTTATCATACTCCATGACACTCAATCATTGTTATAAAATTCTTGTTGGAGAGCTACTTCCTTGGAGGATCCATCCTTCCTTGAAGACATGGAGAAGATCCAAAGAGCAATGTGCAACATCAAAGGTAATTTCATGTCTTTGATTTTTGATAGAAAAAATTTCATTGAGCTTATTGAATGGTTACATGAATACTACTTGAAGAATAATGAAGTTATTGATAAGCTCACAATTCAAAATGAGCAACTTCTTGAAAAGTTGCAAGACACTTGTTTTTCCTCCTATGTTTCAGATTGTCAAATGGTAGATTGTTTGGAGGATTCTCATGACATGGTGGATCATGAGAAATTTGGAAATTTGAATGTACTTTATGTATTTGAATATGTACTTGAAGAGATACAAACACTTGATGTGGTTGAAGAGGAACTTGAATTGTCTCTTGATGAAGGGTATGCAATTTTTAAAGAAGAACATGATTCCTCTACATTGGAACCAATCTATGACAAAGGTTTCACACTCTTGAAGGAGCTGCATAATCCTACACCTATGGATCCTTCACATTATGACAATTTTGCACTTACTGATCATTTTGGTGAGTTGGTTCTTTCTCCTACATTCTACACTTCTAAATTTTGCAGTAGTCATCCTAATGAAGTATGGGTGAAAGGTTTCTTTTTGATGGTGCCACATGAAGAGCATGGAAATTATATGTATCCTTTTGATGATGGAATTATTAGAGAACCATATTATTTGAATTTTCAAAATCATCCTTGTTTACATTATGATTATACACATCTACATGGGTGGACCTATGATGTTCATTTGAGTCACTTGGAGACTCATGATTTTCCTTGGTCCTTTCCTAGTCTATTTGAAGTTGGAGGAACTTCATCCCACACTTGGGTGAAGAGTTATATGATTGAAGAAAATTATTATTGGCACCAACATCCTAGGATGTTACATGATGATATACATATTAATGGGTGTATTTATGAGACTTCTTTGAGCCACTTGAAGTCTTCATGTTTTCTTTGCTCATTATTTGGTTCAGATTTTGGTGGAGGTTCTTCATTCACTCCTTGGATGATAGAACACGTGGCTGATTATATTGATGCACATTATATATCTTTGGAGCAGAATAATGGGACATGGGATCCTCACCTATGTCATTGGATCATATTTGATTGGTCACTTGAAGCTTGTATGCACTTGGCAAATGGTAGTCTACTCACTGGGAGGTATAAGCACTTTCATGATTTCTTGTTGAGGCACTTCCTTGATGTCAATTATTATTATGTTGTTATATACTTTGATGATATATATTATGCACTCATGATGTTTGGAAGAATTCATACAAGAAAATGGGATCCATAAATTCTCTTTCCAAATGGTATGGGTTGGAGAGCACTCTTAATTGTTGGAGTGCAATGCACGCAATGGGACCCTGGGATAGTTTTTAGTCCCATTGATTTAAAATTATTTGGGAGACAAGCAGTATGGGAGATAGATTCCCCATTTAATAAGGTGATGTTAATAAGAGTAGTGCAGCAGCAAGCATGATGGTTCCTCTCTGAAATCTTCATGAAATTTGAAAGACTCAAGGTGGGCAGCTCAGTGGCAACTTCAAAGAATCATACAGAAAGCAGGTTCTTCAACAACCATGTTTGAAATTGCTTTAGGACAAGAAATATTGGGAAGGGAGGATTTGTAATGTCCAAAATTTAATATTGGGTCACAATGGAAAAATCACATTTTCCATATTCATGAAAGTTGTCAAAGGGATGCTATAAGTCAAATAATTGCCAAGGAGGAAAATCATTAGTTTCCTACGTTGGGGGTGGAAGCTTTGATATTTGGAATAAGGGGGATAATAAATGATGTTTAGAGATTATAAGGGGACAAATATTTAATAATGTAGCTTATTAAATAAATACAAGAGAAAATAGAAGTGGCAATGGAGCATGAAGACACATGGAGACTATGGGGCCCACATTAGCTAGAATTCCTATGTTAAATGGTATCTTTCTCTTGCAAATTCGAATATATGGGAAGCCTAATGTTTTTTGATGGATTATAAGGATAATATAATTGTATATATACTTCATAGGTCAAAATTGGGATGAATTGTAACTTAGATGGGAGAGGAAGATCCAAATGGGAGTTTCATGGACACTTGGCTAGATTCCCCTTACATTTATGACATCTATGACACCAATGCTGGAGATTCTATGATAGTTATGACACAAGTCAGAGATGAAGGATGAAATAATGACATAATGACATGTCATGACTGAATATAGCATCTTATAGATCGAATTTGGGAGTTGGAGAAGGCCAAGAGGCTCCTACTCAAATTTGGGAGAAGAGGGAAGGTGAAGAGAGAGGCCACATGGCATAGCATGAGCAGCCACACCAATTCGAATTGGATTTGGTTTATGGATGGATTTGGAAAATTAGAAGGCTAATAATTTTTATAAAATATAGGGATAAGCCATGCGAGTAATCTTTTTCTCATTTGTGAATTGTGAGAGCTAGTGGATGACTAGTTTTCTTGCTTAAGCCAATTTCGAGGGTGAAATATTCCCATCCTAGTTGGTGTTTGGAAAGGCCACTCAGGTATTTAATGGAGATTTAATGGAGTCTTATTTGCAGGTGTAAGATATAGGAAATAATGTGGATTTTTCTATTGCAGCACTCTCCCTCAACTATTTCCAGTTTTCACACCATATTCATGCCAATGGAGGGATTGCGCTTTGGGTGAGCTATTGATCTCTTTGGGGAAGATTATAATGCTAATTATATTATGGTATAATGTATATTCTCTGTATTTCATGTTTATAAGACTCTCAGGTATAAATACCCAAAATAATTCATGTAAAAATGTTGAACAATGAAGAAATAGTGTCATTTCCCCACTATCTTGTTGTGAACCATTGTAATGCTGATGATTTCGAATTGGGAGAGAATTTAATTACCAATTTATGATTGGAATAAGTTTAATATTATATTTTATTCATTATAAAAAATTTTCAAGTCGAAATTCCCAAGATTTGTATGTCAAAATGACTTTTAATGAGCAAACAATGACCATTCCCACTCCATTTTGATATATGCCATGGCAATGCTTATTATTTCGAATGGAGGAATATATATATGATGCGTTTATGATGGTTGGAATGTAATTAATGTTTATTTCAAGTCTTATTCTGATTAATTAATCATTGGAATCCATTTTACTCATTTTTATTGCATTGGGAGAAGATTTGGTGCATTTTCCCCAAGGGTTGAAATTGTGACTTGGGAGTTGTTTTGGAAAGAGTAATAACAGCCTATATAAAATGAAACATGATGCATATGAGAATTTAAAAATGTCCCTTACACATACCCATCCTCTTTTCAGAAATTAAATTGAATTTGGGATCATTTGTGAAGCCATTTCCGGCAATTACCCAAGGGGAATTGGAGCCCCAATTTGCTAGTAAAGACTCCTACTTTGAACAGAACATTAAACAATTTTGTAGAAGTGATTGGGAGGTAAAAAAACATACATTGGAATGATATTTAATTTATATTATCAGTAATGTACCTTCAGAGAAAATTTGGAATCATTTGGGTCAATTTGGAGGTCTAGACATCAAAACTAGTGAAGAGCCAAAATTGAGAAAAAATTGGAAAATTGGGCATTTTAAAAAAATTCCAAAAAGGGGACATTACAGTATAGGCATGTCTAGGTCTCCATGGAAGTCGATCCCTGCATAGTGATAGTAATCTATGGTGATGATCTGTCTATGCCACCAGAGAAAGAATCCTACTGGGTAGGGGTTGGCCACCCACCCCCCTCCTAGTCTCTACCCTGGCATAGCTAATCCAGATCTCGAACTCTGTGTCAAGGAATCTCAACTCTAGGGCTTAGCCCTAGCACACACTAAAAAAATAAAGTACTCAAGATGCTTCCATAGCTAAATTTCCTCACCCACCCCATCTTGCAGTCAATAAGATGATGTTTCATGTTGCTCAATAGTGAGGTACTCCATTCATATATAGTAGGACGCATGAACTCCACTGCATATAAAATCAAAGGCCTTGAATCCTGGTGGAGAGATTTCGATCCTTCTATCCTACCCAATGCCAATAGTATGGACTTCAACCCGATATTTTGGATCTAGTTTATTGGGATTTGACTCCCAACCTTCTCCATATCTGGGACACAATAAACAACAATGTACTAATCTATAGTGAGCCTGCCTCTTGGCCCACAAGACCATAGGTTTACCACCTCCCCTCTGTGGGACAATCCTATGATAAATTAAATGTCCTCAACTTCAATGCTGAAGGGCATGCCATCTAACTAAAAATTCTCTAAGTTAGGATCCCAGTAATCCACTAGCTACCAGAGTAGCTTTGGCTTTTCCCTTAAGCTTCCAAGGCACAAAAAAATGTATAGTCCACATGCCCTTAACATTTTTTGAGCCATGAGATTAGCTTTCACAGCCTCTTCAACAATACCATGTTCACTCTCCCTCCACTCTAGCACCATTTTGCACAAAGATTTCCAAGTTTCATGAGATTTTGACCTTGCATTTATCATTTACGGCCCTGTACGTGACTATTTTTGAAATAGTCATGTATGTACATGGGTATCATGGTATCTTCTACATATACCGAGCCCTATACATGGGAAAATACTCGATGGGATGAAACGCACTATTTGGGATGGCCCAAACAAAAAAATTGACGACCAAATTCAAAAATAAAAACATGTAAATGAAGGAATAGGGCATGAGGAGTTACTTGGACCAAACAGGGAGTGATTTCACCGAAGGATTCTCTCGGAATCAGCTTCTAAATTTTTGATTACAAAATCACTATGGTGGGTAAATTTTCAAATGGTATGAAATTTTTTATTTTTTCACTATTTTATAGAATTTGTTTTGAAATTTTTACCTACTTTCTATACTTTTGACCTGTTTTTGACCATTTTTGTACCATTTGGACTAATATGGTGTTTTAGGGGCCCGTTTTGAACATGTTTTGACCGATTCTTTGATCCGTTCATGCCTATTACAGGTATACTATTTGAACTAGAATATAGGTTAGGATTTCACATCTGCTTGCATTTTGCATGACCTTATGCCCGTTTCATTTTAACCTTAAGAGATGCACTTGTTACTCTGAGTTTATATCCACCAACTGGTTATGCTTCCATTCACCATGGAGCCTCTGTTGATGCCTCCTGTGTCACAGAGATGTCCCAGTTTTCATATCAAGTCCATGCTACCTACCTTTAGTCACCATTTTCCTTATGCTTTTGTTCGAAGGAAGTTGAATCCTGAGTCATCCATTCCTCAGTTATCTTGACTTTGCATGTTAGCCATTCCCGGTACTGTTACTGGTTCATGCACATATTGTTCATTGAGTTCTTCCACATTATACAACATTGCTGAGTACCTCATGTTGGTTGATGGGGGATGCCTTAATTCCCCCCTTCCAACAGGTTCCATTCCATCAACATCAGATCATTTATTCTATAATAGGAGTCTAGAGTCATTTGAGTGCCTTGAGACTTACAATCATCAGTGGTATTTTCTCTCACCATCGACAATTTTGGGAATACATCAATTTCCCCTGATCGATGGATTATTTCAATTGTTCGACCTCAACACATCATTTTGCACTTGTTAGATTGTACTTTGTACCTTGATTCCATTTTCATTATCTGTGGGTTGTCTCGTGTCTGTTAATGGTATACATTAATGACCTGTAATTAGATGATGGACTACTATGTTAGACCTTGACACATCTATTCACATAGTAGGACATGTACTCGTAGTGGTTGGTGTAGAAGACCTTCCATCTTGGTGGAATTCCATATATGCTACCTCCTTGATCGTGCCAGTATTAATGAGATTTCAACTCTTGTGACCATGATTCCAGTATTTCTAGTGTATATCATATATATTCATCCATTATGGAGATCTGGATCCATTGTATTGTATATTGTACATGGAGATGAACACACATGACCCTTTGTATATCATGCCTATTCATGGCCATTGTACTCTTATGTATCTAGGATTGCTACAGGTATTTGCAGTCACATGCAGAGATTTATCATTGTATCATACTGAGGAGTGGCTGTTTCTTCCACCTAGTTCTTCATTACTCCACTTATGGGATGGATTTTATAATTTATTTTGGCCATCATGTTACCCCTTTGACTTCACACATTAGGGGGCATCTGTTATAGCTGATTTTACCACACCAGGAAGATCACACATTTATGGCCTTCCCTATCCCTCTGCAGACTCAGACCCCATGGACTTGTATTATACTTTGATGTTCCAAGATCATCCCTAAAAAACACCTTTTTATTGTTGTATGTGTTATATTTTTATCATTTAAGTAATATGATTTTAGGATCTTATATGAGAGAATAACATGCACAACAATAAACACAAGAGACAAGAGACACAAAGAATTTTCCTCGAGGAAACCATAAAGGAGAAAACCCTGCAACTTCCTCAGAGATAGAATGAGCACCAATGGCAGCAGTAAAACCCAAAAATAGAAAAGATGATCTCCACAACTTTTTCTCTCTCTCACACTTGAGAGAGCTTCTCCTCTCTCACTCATGTGCCCCAATGAGTGAGTGTGTGTGTGATAAATATAGAGACTCACTCTCTATTTATATTCTTTCATTCACTTAATGTCCACTTCAACATGTCGGCCCCACTTAACAATTACTTACTAGAGCTGACATCTCTAGGAGAGTCTAATAACCCTAGTGCCCCACAACTATGGGGAATTTTCCCTTTGATCAAAAAGGAGGGTTAACCTTGACACAAATGTGGGGACTATTGCCCCGACTTACAATGGAGGTTTAACCTCAATGGATTTACATGACTTGTTTACATTATTGAATCTCCCAATCGGAACATCATGGCATGACATGTCTCAATTACATTATATATACTTCCTAGAATAAACATTGGTGTACAATACATAAGATATACAAGTGGCTACATTCCAAAGTTACAAATACATCAACACTCCCTCTTAACTAGGAAGGTATTCTCTCGACACAATTTATCAGCACAAGTCTTCTTCTCTATATCATATGGATCATCATCAAGTCATCTTCGTCTTCAAGTCATCTTCATTCTCAAGTCATCTTCATCGTCAAGTCATCTTCATTGTCAAGTCATCTTCATTAAGTCTGGATCATCACTGGATCATCGAGTCTGGATCATCACTTGATCTAGATCATCATCAAAGCTGGATCATAATCAACATTACTGCTTCTGCTATCTCAATCAAATGGTGCTATCTCTTCATTCTTCTCGTCATAGGAAGTTCTACAGAGCCAACCCTTTTTCATGTTGGTTGTAGGCCTAGCCTCCATGTAGGTCTTCATCGATAGAGCCAGCCCTTTTTCATACTGGATGTACATCTACAGAGCCAGTCCTTTTTCATAATGGATGTATCATCACAGAGCTAGTCCTTTTTCATACTAGATGTGGCATCTACACATAGCTAGTCCTTTTTCATACTAGATGTGTCATCACAGATCTAGTCCTTTTTCATACTAGATGTGGCATCTACACAGAGCTAGTCCTTTTTCATACTAGACATGTCTTCACAGAGCTAGTCCTTTTTCATACTAGATGTGGGATCTACATAGAGCTAGTCCTTTTTCATACTAGACGTGTCTTCACAGAGACAGCCCTTTTTCATGCTGGATGTGGGATCTACACATAGCTAGTCCTTTTTCATACTAGATGTGTCTTCACAAAGCTATTCCTTTTTCATACTAGATGTGGGATCTACACAGAGCTAGTCCTTTTTCATACTAGATGTGTCTTCACAGAGCTAGCCCTTTTTCATGTTGGATGTGGGATCTACACAGAGCTAGTCTTTTTTCATACTAGATGTGTCTTCACAAATCCATCCCTTTTTCATGATGGATATGGGATCATCACATACATCTGAAAATGGAAGGAACCAATCCTCTCACCATGTCACAACTCTTACATCTGACCATGGAAGGAACCAATCCTCTCACCATGTTAGAAGGGCAAAAAACTTACATCTGACCATGGAAGGAACCAATCCTCTCACCATGTCAGAAAGGCACATGAAATCATCACTTCCCTTTGGAAGAAACCTTGATCTGGAGAACACCAAGATTCTCCCTGAAGTACTCAAACTTTACTTTGGCCATTTATAGCATAGAATCACATCAGGGCTGATTACGTCCAAGAATAACCTGCGAGCTTCACTAGAGCCGATTACATTTGAGGACAACCTACAGGACCGATTATGTCTGAGTAACCTATGAGCTTTGCCAGGATTTATGCTCAGACAACCTGTCTCACCAGTAATGCTAGAACTCCCTCTTTTGAGAGATCTGTATCTGGATCACAAACTAGAGCTTTACTACTCCTCTCTGCATCATACCAAAATGTAAGTCAGATCAATCAAATCAAATAGTAGTTTTCAAAAGAAACATACTACCTCCCAAATCACAAATGGCAACATATTTTTCCTTGGTTGTACTCAGTGCCATGCAGGACTCCATCCTATCAAACCAAGAGATCACACTTGATCTCATACTGAAGTAGCACCTCGAAGTTCTCTTCCTATCAATGGAACTGCTTTCCCAATACGAATCTACATAACCCTCCAGGTTAATCTTCTAATTCGCCTCATACTTGAGCCCATAATCAACTGTACCCTTCAGGTACCTCACTGCATGCTTTGCAACAATTAGGTGAACATGTCTCAATGTGTTCATAGCAAAGCAAGTATCTGGTCTTGTATCCATCAGGTACATCAAGGACCAAATCATCTGACGATACATCATGGCATCACTTGACTTTGATGAAGCAACACTCAATAACTTCAGGTTCAATGCCATAGATGTGGTCATGCAGTCCATCATCATGAACCTCTTCAGGATCTCTACAGCATACTTCCCTTATCCACACCTCCATGCCTAGAACGTAGTGCATCATCCCTAAGTCCTTCATCTTGAACTCGGTAGCGAGTCTCCTTCTTGCAACTTTAATGACTTCCTCTTTTCTGTCAGGAACAAGTCATCGACATATAACAGGAGCATTACTAGTCTTCCTCCTTCAACCTTGAATCAAAGGTTGGAATCGAATTTACTCTTAGTAAATCCTAGAGTCATCAATAAGCTATTCATCCTCTTGTATCACGTCGAACCTGAGGATCTTCTGCAGTCACTCCCTCTGAAGCGAAGCATCATACTCCCTCTGTCTTTCATACTCTATGTATTGAAACATTATGTACCAGAGTGACAAGTAGCTTCCTATACTACTAATTATTTTATGTATCCATATAGGGTCACTGGATACCAATATCCTCTATCTTGAACCTTTTCAAAAAAAAATCTCGCACCCATATGTGAGCTTGTCTGTTAGTTTTTCAACATTAAGCTAGAATTATGTTAGGATATTTACTAAGAGAACAACAAGTACAACAATCAAACACAAGAGAAAATGAACACAATGTTTTTCATCGGGGAAACCATAAATGGAGAAAACCCCACAACTTCCTCAGAGATAGAATCAGCACAAGATGTAAAATCCCAAAATAGTAAGATGCACTCTCGATAGCAGTAATCTTCTTCTTGTCTAGCCCTAGTGTCTTCTCCTTCCTCAATTATGCACTACACTTGAGTGTGTGAGTGACGTGTCCTAAATAGAGACCCTAGATCTCTATTTATACTAATCTTGACATGACTAAAACCCTATTAGGGCTGACCTCTACTAGGAGAGTCTAATAACCCTAGTGCCCCGAAACTGTGGGGAGTTTAACCCTTAGACAATTGGAGGGTTACCCACTATGACTTGACATGACTTGTTTACATTATTGATTCTCCTGATCAGAACATTGGGGCATGACAACATGACTCAATCACATAATAGATACATGCCAGAATAAACATCAGGTTACAATACATAAGATACATAGATGAATACATTCCAAAGTTACAAATACATCAACACTCCCTCTTAACTAGGAAGGTATTCTTTCAACACAATTTTCAGCACTGGTCTTCTTCTCTGTATCAATTGGATCATCTCGTCATCTGCATCTCGAGTCTTCTGAGTATTCAAGTCATCTTCATTCTTTGAATCTAGATCATCTCTCGATCTGGATCATCATCACTGGATCTGGATCATCTCTCGATCTGGATCATCATCAATGGATTTGGATCATCTCTCGATCTGGATCATCATCACTAGATCTAGATCATCTCTTGATCCAGATCATCATGGGACATCATCATTAGATCTGGATCATCTCTCGATCTAGATCAACATCACTGGATCTGGATCATCACTCGATTTGGATCATCATCATTGGACTGAATCTAGATCATCACTGCTAGATCTAGATCATCACTCGATCTGGATCTGTCGGAGTCATCATAACTGGATCTGGATCATAGCTCTATCTGGATCTCATCTGGTCATCATCATGTGTGCTATCTCATCATAGGAAGTTCTACAGAGCCAACCTTCTTTCATGCTGGTTGTAGGCCTAGCCATTAGGTAGGTCTTCGCCCAACACTTACATCTGACCTACTCATTAGAAAGGCATGGCCAACACTCACATATGATCATGTAGGAACCTAAAATAACATCAGAAAGGCCCAACACTCACATTCACCAGCATGATAGGACATCACATCACTAACATCTGTGAAAAGGCTTCAACACTTATATCTGACCTGGAAGGAACTGAATCCTCTCACCATCACCATAAAGGCTTACACTCACATCTGAACTGGAAGGAACTGAAACCTCTCAGCATGACAAAATGGCCCCCAGTCCCAGACTGAGGTACTTGGTAACAGACCAGGTGCCTCCATTCTCCCAGAGACTGGCAGTTGCCCTTATATCTGACCTGGTAGGAAATAAGTCCTACAACCTCGCCAGAATGGCCTGCACTCACATCTGACATGGAAGGAACTGAATCCTCTCACCATGATAGAATGGCCCCCAGTACCAGACTGAGCTACATGGTAATGGAATAGGTGCCTCCACTCTCCAGGAGAGTGGCAGTTTCCCTTACATATATCCTACTCGACAGAATGGCTAGCACTCATATTTGACATGGAAGGAACTGAATCCTCTCACCTTGACAGAATGGCTCAGCCCTTACATCTGACCTGCTCGTCAGAATGGCTTTGGGACTCATCACTTTCCCTTGGAGGAAACCTCGATCTGGAGAACACCAAGCTTCTCCTTGAAGTACTCAAACTTCACTCTGGCCAATAGCTTTGTCAACACATCAGCTATCTGTTCCTCCGTTGCAACATACTAGAGCTTCACTGCTCCTCTCTGCACCATATCCCTGATATAGTGATACTTGATCTCGATGTGCTTCGACTTATCATGGAACACTGGATTCTCTGACAACTTCATGCAACTTTGGTTGTCACAATGTATACAAGTAGCATCCATATGGAGATCAAATAAATCAGATAGTAGCTTCCATAGCCATACTACCTCACAACTAGTTGAATAAGCTACGACATACTCTGCTTCAACTGTACTCGGTGCCACATAGGATTGCTTCCTGCTAAACCAAGAGATCACACCTGATCCCATACTGAAGCAACAACCTGAAGTGATCTTCCTATCGATGGCACTGCCTGCCCAATTTGAATCAACATAACCCTCCAGGTTAATCTTCTGATTTGCATCGTACTTGAGCCCATAATCAACTATACCCCTTAGGTACCTCAGAATATGCTTTACAGCAATCAAGTGAACATTTCTTGGATCTATCAAGAACTGGCTCAAGGTGTTCACAGCAAAGCAAATGTCTAGTCTTGTGTTAATTAGGTACATCAATGACCCAATCATCTGATGATACATCGTAGCATCAACCGACTCTAATGAAGCCTCACTCAATAGCTTCAGGTTCAATGCCATAGGTGTGGCCATAGTCTTGTAGTCCATCATTCCAAACCTCTTCAGGATCTCCACTGCATACTTCCCTTGTCCAAGGAATATTCCATCCGTACTCTGCCACACCTCCATACCTAGAAAATAATGCATCATACCCAAGTCCTTCATCTTGAAATCGACAGCAAGATTTCTCTTTGTATCAGTAATCAACCCATCCATACCTGTCACAAATAGATCATCTACATATAGTAGAAGCATCACTGTGTTGCCACCTTCAACCTTGTAGTAAATGTTGGAATCTGCTTTACTCTTGGTAAATCCCAAACTAGATAGAAAGCTATCAATTCTACCTTACCATGTCTTGGTTGCCTGTTTCAAACTGTATAGGGCTTTCTTCAATAGGCATACATGAGACTCCCTATCATGTGTCTCAAAACCAAGTGGCTGTTATACATACACTTCCTCTTCCACTACACCATTCAAGAAGGCAGTCTTGACATCCATCTGGTGTATCTTCCATTTCATCACTGTAGCTAGAGCAAGTACTGATCTGATGGAAGTGTATCTGGCTACAGGTGTAAAGGTTTCTTCATAGTATATTCCCTCTTTCTGAGAGAAACCCCGAGCTACAAATATTTCCTTATATTTTTCAATGCTACCATCTGCAGCATGTTTGATCTTGTAGATCCATTTGGAAGTTACAACTGACTTCCCATCTGGTCTTGGGACAACATCCCAAACATCATTCTTCATGATCGATTGGTACTCTTTGATCATAGCATCCTTCCATTATTTCCTTTCTGTCGCTTCTTCATAACTGGAAGGTTCTTTATCAATGAAATCACATAGTAAAGCTACATACCCGAAACAGGATCTGGTCCTCTTTCTTTCTCTGTGATTCTCTTCTAGAGCCCCATATATTTCCACACCTTGGATAAGTTCTCATACCCAAGCAGGTTTCCTCTTATGAGGATTCTTCTCCAGAGGTGGATCTACAGGTCTTTGTGGTTCTTCAAATTCTTGATCTTCTTCTCGAGTTTCTTCATTCATGGTTGTATCATGAATTCTGGGTGCTTCTTCTTCTTCAGGTTCTTTAGCAGGTCTCTTTCTAGATTTGTTGTAAGCTGTGTCTTCATCAAATTTCACATCCCTACTAATGTCAATCTTCTTGTATCCTGGGAAATATATTCTGTAAGCGTTCGAGCTTTCAGAGTATCCCACAAATATACCCTTCTTTCCTAAAGGAGCTAATTTATTCCTCTTTTCTTTTGGAATGTGGATGTACATAGGACAGCTGAATATTCTAAGATGGCTAACTTCTGGTTTCTTGCTGAAGAAGAATTATTCGGGAGTCTTGTTCTCAAGTACTCTATGTGGAGTACGGTTTTGTACATACACCGCTGTTCTGGCAGCTTCCGCTCAAAGATGCATAGTAAGGTCTTGATCATGAAGCATTTCTTTTGCAGCTTCCATGATAGTTCTATTCTTCCATTCTGCAATCCCATTCTGTTGTGGATTATAAGGAGTGGACAACTCCCTCTTAATGCCTGATTCTTTGCATAGCTCTTTGAATTCATTTGAAGTGAATTCTCCACCATTATCTGATCAAATGGTCTTGATCTTATTTTCAGTATGGTTCTCGATCAAGGCTTTGAATTCCTTGAACTTAATGAATACTTCGTCTTTGTTCTTCATGAAGTAAACCCATGTCTTCCTAGAAAAGTCATCAATAAAAGAAACATAATATGCATACCCGCTTAGAGAGTTTGATGACATAGGAACGCATACATCGGAGTGGATGATTTCCAGGATTCCTTTTGCTTTGCTTTCGTTGCTTGGAAATGTCTTCTTTGTATTCTTTCCTTTTGCATATCCTTTGCAGACCCCATCATGTTTTTCTTGGATTTCTGGAAGACCTTTGACAGCTTTGCTTGCAATAGGTAGTGCTTTGTAATGCACATGTGCAAGCCTTCTATGCCAAAGTTCACTTGGCTCTACTATGTCATGGACCAAGGCTTGTTATGGATGGCCCTTCAATTTGTACAATCTTCCTTCTTGTTCTCCAATCACTACCGCATCATTGACAGTCTTTCCTTTTGGCCACATGATGACTTGACCATCTATGAATGCAACCCGCATTCCTTTTGCATCTAATACTGATATGGAGAGAAGGTTCTTCTTGAGTCCTGGCACAAACAATACTTCTTTCATTGTTAGAGATTTTCCAGAGTCTAATTTATAGGAATATTCCCCGCTACCTTTTATTGGATATTGGTAGTCATCTCCTAGCTTTACCTTGTGAGGTGATTCATGTTCTGACAATCTCACAAAAGATTCCTTGAAGCCAGTCATATGTTTGGAAGCCCCACTGTCTATAAGCCAATCATCACTTCCATGAGTAATGTTACCTGTGAGAGTGGATATTAGAACATATTCATCCTCGCTTGAAGAATCTTCACTTTCATATCTGGATCTCTTCCTGGATGGTTCATCATCCTCTGCAACATGGGAATGATGTCTTCTTTTGTTGCTCTTCTTCATTATCTTCTGTTTGTTAGGAAAATTCCTCACATAGTGTCTTGATTCATCACATGTATAGCATATGATCCTAGATACATCTTTTCCAGTGTTCTCTTTGTGAGAGTTCTTACCTTTGGAGCTATGAGGTCTTCTTTTGTTTGACTTGGAGTGTACCATGAGAGCTTGGTCTTCACTTCCCATCTTCTCTTCTCGAGCTGCTATCCGAGCTTCTTCTTGAGAGAACTCTTCCCATAGTTTGCTGAACTTGACTAACTTCTTTCTAGCACAGATTCCTTGGATGAAAGAATCCCATGACCTAGGAAGGCCATTCAAGGTAGTCATTACAATTTCTGCATTTTCCACTTCTTCACCAACTGCTTCTAGTTTCTCTTTGATCTGAGAAACTATTGTGAAGTAGGATTGGATTGTTTCTGTATTCTGAATCTTCACATTATTTAGTTGGTTTCTTAGGGTCATCTTCCGGTTTATGTTCTTCCCTTCAAACAATTTGGTTAGGGCATCAAACATAGCTTTAGGTGTCTTGAGAGAGGTGTTGGAGCAGGGTCTCGCAGCTACAGGAAAAGCTGCTACATCGGGACAGGGAAGTCAAAGAAGACAGTACCTGAGCGGCCGAGAAGAGAGAGCTCAACCACTGCACTTAAGGCAACGGTGAAGACAGGAGGGCTCAAATACCCTCATAAAGAGAAAAGGAGCAATGGGCCGAGGTATTGAAGAAAAAGGATAGTAGGAAGTGGCGCCCATACCTACGATCAGAGCTAGGAAGCGTGGAAGACTGCAGAAAGCTGTGGTATGATGGTAATCGGCAGCCCACAGTACAGATGCGCCGACTGTCACAGTTAGGGTTTTTTGGTTACTGTTGGGAAAGGCCCACAATTTTGTAATGGTGAGACCTTTGGGCTGCCTATATAAGCATGTATTTTGTAATGTAAAAGGTTAGACAATTGGGTAGCTACTTAGACAGTTAGAAGTGGGGTAGCCACTTAGTCATTTAGCTAGCCAAGTGTCTCTAGAGTCTCAGTATTGTAAGAGTTAAGCTCTGGTTCTGTTATTCAGTCTGTAGTTATCTTACTGTAACCAGTAGCTGGCTCCTTGAGAATGAATGTAACAATCTAAAGGGAGTGAACAATCCGCAGGGATTGAGAGAGAGAGGAAGAGTATATTGTAAGAAGGAAATATAAGAAGAAGAAGAGATATAAGAGAGAAGGGCTCCCAGTTGTGTGTGTGGAGTTTCCCAGAAGATCTCAGGCTGCATAATAGGTTGCAGTGGAACTGTGTTTACTCTCTCAAGATATAATATAAAAACCAGTTCCCATGGACGTAGCTTCCCCCTAGAGGTGAACCACGTAAAATCCGTGTGCTGTGCGACTATTTCATGTGTTTTTGCTTTACTTATGTGTTAACTGTTATCTGTTACATGAATGTTGCTTATCAGTTGATGGACGTATGAATGTTATGCTTCAATTATAGTGCATAGAAGGTTAACCGCAAGTTGAATGTATCAAGTAGCCTGTATATGAGTTTATCAGTGCTTGATTCATGTTAGTTGACAGTTATTGCGTTAAGTGACTCCGGTATATGAGTTCTGCGAGTTCAGTATAGTTAATGTTAGCATGTTAAACTGTAAAAGGCTGAGTGAAGTGGTTTAACACCTTGGTGAAGGTTAACAGAGTTATTAGACCTAGGATGGAGGTCGCAGGATCTCGAGAGTTGATACGCATATTGAGCCTCATTATAGGACATATTAGAGAGTAGGAAGGCGATATCGCATTGTCTGGGAAGCTATGGTGTGAGATATCGTAGGGAAGGAGCACAGTAGGAGATTAAGTTTGCGCATCGCCGTAGAAGCTGTGATGCGATAAGAGTCCGCTCCCTATCAGCGCCATCTAGGAGGAGAGATCGTCCTCGCAGAGAGATCCCACTGGCTAAGAAGAGTCGCGAACCGATAGGATGCTACAGAACCTGGTTGAGGACACCTGAGTCTTTAGCCGACCCATCAAAGATCACTTCGGGTGAGACTTCAGGCTGCTTTTCAGTTTGTCACCAAAAGGGCCAGTGAGCTAGGGGTTTTGTTGGTATGGTAAAGTAAACCCGGGTTTTCCCCAGAGAGCCAACAAGAGGACACCTGTGGGATAAGGTGATCCTTGATAGAATCAATAATGATCCTCTTTTACATAACCATCTTCTTCTTATGTAGGGCCTTGGCCTCATCTCCCTCTGGAACTGGAACCTCGTCATGGATGTAGGAGTCTAACTCATTCTCTTCCAGGACCAGGGAGATCCTATACTTCCAGGCTCAAAATTTATCATCCCCCTCAAGCTTTTCATCAAGCTTGGTATGATGAGACATATTAACTGAGAACCTCAAATGGAAATACAAAAGATTTTGGATCTTACCAGGTTCAAGATGTCGGATCTGAAACTTGAGCTGAAATCCCGCAGAGCTGGTTCAGGAGAAAATTAGTGTTTTGCTTTTCCAGAGTTTTGTCCACCCAAATGCCTTGAAATTTGTCCCTAACTTTGATTTTTGGGAGGAGATCAATCCAAGCCTGGGATCACTGAAAAATTCCTCTTCTGTGAAAAGCCCTAATTTTCGACAGTAGTGACAGGTCCAAAACTGAAAAACCTCAGAATTGGATTCTGCTTCGACAAAAGGATGTTCCCTAAGGAGGAGAGTTATTCCACCTTACGTTTTCTGAAAATCTATGGAAGAATATCCACAAACTAGGAAGCCCTAGTTCCCGCAGATGCACAATGTCTTCTTCTCAAGTTAGCTCTGATTACATGTTATTTTTTCAACATTAAGCTAGCATTATGTTAGGATCTTTACTGAGAGAACAACAAGTATGGAAATCAAACATAGAGACAATGAACACAGTGTTTTTCATCGGGGAAACCATAAATGGAGAAAACCCCACAACTTCCTCAGAGATAAAATCAGCATAAGATGTAAAACCCCAAAACAGTAAGATGCACTCCCGACAGCAGTAATCTTCTTCTTGTCTAGCCCCGATGTCTTCTCCTTCCTCACCTATGTGCTACACTTGAGTGTGTGAGTGATGTGTCCTAAATAGAGACCTGTTGGCCTGATTTTTTGACCTAGGCCAACAAGGAGGTTAAACCCACACAATCAGCTTAAAGCAGCGGCCGGTGTGTTTGGAATAGCAAAACCTCGCAGGTTATGGTACTGCTACCAGCTGATTTTTCTCTTAAGAAGAAAATAAAATCAGCAAAATATACCTTATCCTAATGTTATTTCTACCTAAATTATGAATCCTATGATTAGTTTCAACTATCTAAATTGTCTTATAATTGCTTTCTTAAGGAAAGACTCCAATTGTTGAAGAGTTTTTCTTAATATAAAGACTGTTAAAATTATGCTAAAAAAAATTACACAAATCAATTTAACAGTTGTTAACTGAAATATACTAAAATAAAATTTAATCTGAACTATCTGAACTATCCTATCTATCCTATCTCCTATCTGTCCTATCTCAGCTGAGAGCGTATCTAGATACTATATTAATTATTAATTAATAAAAGATGAACAGAAAGATAAATAGTAAGATCTAAATGACAATATTTAAATCATACATATTAAACTATTCTGTTATAACATCACTTATCAAAGAAACTGAAAATAAATAATTACTTCAATTTTTTGAAGTATATAATTAATTAATAACTAATCATCAACATAACTATTTGAATAAAAGATGATGTCTAGTATGAAATCATTGTAAAATACAAACGATAGCTAATAGAAAGAAATGTATATCCTTGTAGCTTGAATTTATAGTAAAAATACTAATAAATTCAGTCACAATGATATATTAATTCAAACATAATATTGAGTTGACATAGTGAAAATTATAATTAAACACAAGTATAACAAAGCATACTGTATTAATATTAAAATAGAAGATAATATACTGACATATAAAGTATATCCAAAACAATACCAGTAATGATATCAACCTGGAGATTTCCAGTTGCATCCCACATCCAAAGATCCAACTTCAGTTATGAAATAAAACCAGTAACAAAATATATCTCAAGTATCTCTCTCTTTAGTCACTCCCCCCTCTCTTCATAAAAAATCCTAACTTATATAATACTATCAGTTGTTTTCGATTCAGTTTTCCCATCAATGCTACATGCCACATTATAGGGTTCCTATAATTATCCAAGAGAATCGAATCTCTTTTACAAAACACCTGTCACTATAATAATGAAAACGACTAGCCTGAATGTTTGCTGGTTTAAAGGTTCTTGGTAAATTCGTGGCCGTTGTTGAAACTCCAGCCTTCAATAAACAACCACGTCTCCCAACCAACATATTAACAACGTCCTGAAGTTTTGGAGAAGAGTGATGACATATCCACCTATGTTTAAACAAACGAAGCATCTCATTAAAACCAGTTAAAACAGATGTAACAAAATAAACTAAAACTTAAATGTATGCCTGTAAAATCTGCGATTTTACAGGCATGCATAACAAAAATATTTTATTACCTGTTTGACAGCGACACAACCATGTACTTTAAAAAATGAGAATAACCATCAAGTTCTATTTTGAAGATCAATTACTCTTCGGGCTTCAGCTAATTTGGCTTTCAGCTTGATAATATTTAACTTTTGTTTTTCTATTTGTTCAAGCAGATGCTGATTCGTGCCTATTATTGACCTCTTTGCTTTTTTTATACTGGTTCTTTTTGGTATTCATTTCTTTCCACCTGCTAATCTAGTTCAACAATTCCTCCCTGAATGTCCTATTTTCTTCTTCTATCAATGCTGCATTAGATTGACAATGCTTAAGTTCATCTTTCAACCCTGTAATCTTGGTTTGGTATGCCTTATCCAGAACTTGCTGAAGGGTTTCTTCTTCATTTTCGTGACCTGAATTGGCTACCTGAGGAGGATTAGGGTTATCAATGTTTTGACCAGATGACCGAGGACTGATAAAAGATGGTTCAGGGTCTGAGATACAGGTGACCATACATGATGGAGCGACCTCGGCCTTGCCCAATTTTGCACCATTCTCCTTTATAAAAGTGGGATTATTTACATGAATAGTGTTAGGTACTGATGATGGAACATCATCCTCAATATGGACGACTGCATGCTAAGTATCCTATTGATCAGCCATAGGAATCGAAATTGAAGGGACATTGTACATACTTCTAGTAACCCTCCTCGAAAATACAAGATTGTCTGACTCAAACCTTCCTTTATTGCAGCATACTTGTGCTAGATGATCTAGTTTATACAGAGACTCTTTACCATGTTTACGAATATTATATGGCTCGGAGAGATTTTTACACTAAAAAATGTTAATAGTTTTGGTTTCGGTTTACCTTTCCTTTGTTTTTGCAGGGGTACTATGACATCAATCAGATGAGGGCCGATTCAAGACTGCTTTAGAGCAACAGGGAACCATATTATCAACATCGTCACTACTGATACCAGCGTTTACGGGTAGATTGGCTTCTTCAAGCCTTTTACCCTCTGATTCAGTTTCAGGAACATTATTAACCTTAGGCTTAGTAGCTTTTCATTTCTTACAAGTCTTTGGGGAGGGGTTCGGCCAGTATTGAGTCGGCCCCAAATGGCATTCAGCTTAAAATTCATCCCATAACTTACCCTTCAAGGACAGTTGATGTTGTAGTATGATTTTAACTAAGCCATGGTGAAATAAACTTCTTTCAGGGTTATCAAAACTTTGAACTGCATGTGACATCTTCTTCAAAATTTGCCACAGGTAAAATGGTAGATTAAGCCTACAGCCCTGTAATGCTAATAGGAGTCTTAAGTGGTAATAGTGTAAATGAGAGAAAAAACCATCGCAGGACACATACCTGACCATAATTTCCTAGTAGGCTCGCCATTCAGGCTTCAAGAACTTGATAGGGACCCCTATCTTGAGTTTTGTATTATCTAGTAATGGCAGCAGTAGAGATAAACACTTTTTCTTATTAACCTTACCACCCTTGAACCAGCGTTCTCCAACTTGTGGGAGCTTTGTCAGCTCTACGATTTTGTCTTCATTAACAATGAACTTAAAACCCCCGATCTGCACAATGTCTTCTTTTAAATTTAAGGCAAATAGTTTGGTTACCTCTGCATTATGGCTGTCAAAACACTTAAAGAACTGCCCCCACCCCACTTTCTCAAATCGCAAGGCTATCTTCTCGTCTGTTTCTATGAGCTCTGAACCTGAGATTTCAAAACGATTCAACGGGGCCATAGCTTCCTCAACACTATCCTGGTTTCGAAATGGAATGAATGGAAAGGTGAAGAGGGAGGGGATAGGTATCTAAGTGCATGACATGATGCGAAATAAAAAATTCACATGCTTCGAATCTGACAGTCATGGGGGCTCTAAATTTAGCCATTAAGCCGAACTTAGTGATGATGAAAGTTATAGCCAATGTTTTGATATGATATATGCATGCTTAACCATGAATTAGCCACGACTAGCAGTAAAATTTAACCAAATCGACAAACCAGGGATCGTTTGATTGATGGATCGTAAACCAAAATATTGATTACACACAGTGGTCATAATGAGCATGCACGTTGTTACGAAATGGAATGACTCTCAACATTAAATCCTGAGGATGCGAATCATCAACATATTCACAGCTGTTAGTTAATTATTAGGTGTAAGCCACCTTTCCATGCCAACACAGCGATCTAAGTAGCAAGCGTTATTAATTTGACACATGGATCTTGTAAACTCTGTCAATTAATGGTCTTATCCAGTTTTAGCGTGAAAGGTGATAGCATTCAAGGCGATATAGTATCAAAATCATATACCCTAATGTTTAGCATGACAACTAGCTAATGACTTGATTTAATATTTATGTCATGTATATACATAAAATTTCATAGATTTAGTTTTAAATCTTTCCAAAATCCCATTGATTAATATCCAAAATTTAATTTGATAGGATACCAAGTGATGAAACTATAATATATTAAAATTCCCATATGATAGTCATTTATTTACTAACTACATATATACAATTTTTTACAAAGTCATGGTAAGGCATTACATGAAATATAAACTTTAGGTTACAATAAGTCACCTTTAGTTCTAGGAACTTAGGACTCATAATACCTCACCCATATCCAGCTTTAAATAAACTCAAGATGTGTTTTGTTGATTTCCCTTTGGCATACTATCCTTTCAAATTTCATAAAAATTTAACTTAATGATTAAATCGATTATATAAAAATTTATGAAACTGACTTATTAATCTGACAGCTGCTAATTGCCAAGTTCATGAACTTGTTTTCATCAACTTCTAACACGTCATTTAACTTTTCTCCAATTGAGAGTACCTTCAGAATCAAAGATTCTGAAGGCACTCTTTTATAATTTTTAAAAGAGAGCTGATCTCCCTTCATCTGAATGAAAAATGAAGGGGTTGTTGCATACTGCCAACAAATGGTGACAACCTGGGCGAACCAGTTATCTCTGCTCATACAACTTACAAATGATATAAACGAAATCTCAAAACTTATTAAAAAAATCAAAAATTCTTTATCTGAACAAAAACCATTATTTTAATTCATATTCATAAGTATAACTCAGAAATATTCCATCTTTTGAAATAGAAATTTGATTAGGGATAAACTTAAAAATATCTTGATTGAAACAAAGTACTTTATAGTAATAGTAACCTACACCATCAGCATAAAGTATAGAAATTTACTTTTCTGAAAATTTTTCCAGAATTTGTCCCATAAACATAATAATTTTCTTTTGTTTGCTTTTATTTTCTTTAAACAATCATTCTGAATAAAGACTACTATCTGGGTATGGTGTCCCATTGTGATAGTATCATTCACGAGAGCTGTCTAAAATAAGCAAGACGGCTCGTGATGAGACCTCTTGTCTTTTAATTTTTTAAATCAAAAGCCATCACCCTGGTGATCAGAAATGAAGTTATCCCAGACAGCACTGATGATCATGATTAGGCCGGCTCGTGATGAGACCTCCTATTCTTCAGTCAAAATTAATGTTTTTCTTTCTATTTCATCTTTTGAATTTTATAAAATGAGAAATCATTACCCATCATGGTGACCAAATGGTAATGTCAGTCATTAATATCACCGGAAAATGAATTAGATGGCTGGTGATGAGACCCCTTATCTTTTGGTTTTTAAAACCAAAAGCCATTACTAGTTTCCTAATAATGTCATACTAGTGATATTTGTGATTCTGATCGGATCAGCTTATTACTAAGACCTTCCGTCTCTCATTTTAGCATTTTATTGACTGGAACAAATCCTAAATAGTTTTCAGATTGTAAATACTTTTGAAGACTGATGATAGAGGTTTGTAAGAGTTTTTCAAAAGTACAAACTTCGAAGAAGATATTAAATAAGCTATCCCCACTTTTATAAAAAAGATAAAAAGATGAGGAATAATCTGATGAAACCTTACAAATAAAAACAATGAAGGTCTTTTACAGATTTAAGAAAATTTGATCATTCTGAATTTTTAAAAAAAATATTTCAGTCTAGTATCATAATGTTTAGGTTCATGAGCAAACTGATTTTATTTATTTACATATATTTCTACAACTGTTAACTAAAAATTACTGACTGATTATATACAAAGATTTGACAGTCTGAAATATTTGACTTAACCGAATTAAAACAACATGATGGATTATAATTCAGTTTATATACAAAAACATAAATTTATTTATAGACAGGAATCATAGTTTATGTATAAAAATATAAATTTATTTACAAACAACAAACAAATTATATACATTTTAAGTCAGAAAATATTAACAGAAATATTTTTTCAGAATCAGTCCATTCACTGGGAATGTTTCGGACTGTCCTTCAAGTGTTTGCAATCGAAAGGTACTTGGACCTATTTTCTCAAAAATAACAAAGGGACCTAACCACAATTTCTGAAACTTAGTATGATCTCCCTTCTCCTCGTGAACTTTATCCCATTTTAAAACTAAGTCTCCCACTTGAAATTCTTGATTAGAACTGAAGGATTGGTCAAACCACGATTTCACGATCTGTTGATGTTTTGTAAAGTGTTGTTTTGACTTTTCTCTTTCTTCTTCCATTTTTAGTAAAGTATTAATTCTCTTTTCCATTGCTGGACATTCTTCATCTTGAACAGACTGAGCTAACTGTAATGAAGGTAATAACGAATTTGGTGGTAAAATAGCTTCAGTTCCATATACTAAGAAGAATGGTGAGTTACCTATCGCAGCCTTAGGAGTTACTCTATCTGCCCAAAGGGCATTGACCAATTCTGTATGCCAATTACGGTGGTGAACTGAAATAGTTCTTTTGAGAATTTTCAATAAATTTTTGTTTGTAGATTCAGCTAGAACATTCCCATGGGGATGATAGTTATCTGAATATCTGATTCTTATTCCCTTCTCTAAAGCAAACTAAGTTAACTCAATTGATGCAAAATATGAAGCATTGTCAAAGACTAGGGAATCTGGGATACCAAATCTGGTTATGATAAAGAATTCCAAAAATAATATAACCTAATTGGTATTTACAACCTTCAATGGTGCAGCTTCCACCCAACGAGTGAAATAATCGGTTTTAGTTATTATATATTTGTGTTGCATAAATGAGGGATGATTTATTGGCCCTACTATGTCAATACCCCATTGCTGAATTGGTCTTTCAGCTGAAACAGGTTGTAAAGGAAAAGTAGGTTTTTCAACCCTTCCTGCAGCAAGTTGACATTCTTGGCATTTCCTAACAAAAGTATAGGAATCTCGAAACAAGGTGGGCCAATAATAACCAGCCCGAATAATTTTGTGTGCAGTAGTCTCTCCACCAAAATGACCTCTTGTTGGTCCAGAATGTAACTCTTTCAGAATTACTTCTGTTTCATCTTTATCTAGACATTGAAGGTATACTCCGTCTGAATTTTTCCGAAATAGGACATTATCAATTAATAAATAAGGAGAATATTTCAATATCAGTGCTCTTTTCTTCTTTGGTTCTAGGTAATCAGGAGCAATTCCGGTTTCCAAAAGTATCTGTATGACTGTATACCAGGAATCTTGAGGTGGTGGATAAAAATAAATTTCCCTGGTAAGTAAAACCTCATCAATGACAATTTCAGCTTTATCATCAGGTAAATGAGCAGCTTCAGTAGCTAATTTACATAATCCTTGACCTTTAACTATCGTCGAGGGTTTAATCTCTAATTCATATTCTTGAAGAGCTGTCATCCAAGGTGCTCTTTTCTCACCTAAGTCCTTTTGTACTAACAAGTTTCTGACTGAGGAATAAGGGACAATTATTTTTGTTTTAGATTTCAGTAAGTATGGACGAAAATGTTTAACAACTTTAAAAACAGCAAAGGCTTGCTTATCGACTTCATGGTAATTAAGTTCAGCACCTTTGAAATTTGAACTCATGAAGAAGATTGGGACTTCATTATTTTGCTGATTTAATTGGGTTAAATCTGCTGCATATGAAATATCATAAGCAAAAGTATACAATATGAAATCTTTATTAAAATATGGACTTAGAAGGCTAGGAGCTTCTGAAATGGCTTCTAAAATTTTCTGAAATGATTCTTTTTCAGTTTGTCCCCAATTAAAAATAGCATCTTTATTAATCATTTTCTGCAAAGGACGTATGATCTCGGAAAAACTGGGAATGAATCTCCTAACAAAATTTATTTTACCGAGAAATGACTGCATTGCTTTCTTTCTAGAAGGATAGGTTATCTTGGAAATGGCTTGGGTTCTTTCAGGATCAATCATGATCTCGTGCTTTGACACCACATATCCTAATAAGATACCTTCTGAAACAACAAATATTGTCTTTTTAGGATTTAAGGATATTCCAAATTTTCTACATCGTTCAAATACTTTTCTGAGATGATTAAGATGATCAGGTCGATGTTTAGAATATACAGTAACATCATCCAAGTAGATAACAATTGAATGGTCGATTAAGCCTCTAAAAGCAATATCCATTGCCCGTTGAAATGTTACTCCCGCATTGATTAACCCAAATGGCATCTTGCGATAAGAATATGTTCCCCATGGAGTTCTAAAAGCATTTTTCAATTGATCATCTGTGGAAACCAATATTTGGTTGTATCCTGAGAAACCATCAAGGAGAGACAATATCTCAGACCCAGACACTTTTTGAAGAATTTGTTCCATGGGAGGAACTGGGTAATTATCCTTTTCAGAAGACTTATTCAGATTTCTAAAATCTACACATAATCTAATATCCCCGTTTTTCTTCCTAACTGGAACTAAGTTTGCTACCCATTGAGTATGCCTGATGGGGAAAATAATCTTGGCAGCTAATAATTTATTTAGTTCCTTTTTAATTGTTGGTTCTAATGATGGGTGATATTTCCTTAACTTCTGTTGGAAAGGTTTTGAATCCTGTTTGATTGGAATTATATGTTGCATGACTTGTGTGTTGAAGGTTTTCAGGTCATCATATGTCCAGGCAAAGACATCCTTAAATTCCTTAAACAATTTTATAAATGCTATTTTTTCTATAGGGTTGCAATCTATTCCAAGATTTATAGTTTGGGGATTTAGTTCTGTTCCTAAATTTATGGTTCCAAACCTCATTCGGGAGCTGTTAGTTTTACAATTAGGAACAGACCTAAACTTATCCTGCAGATCAAAGAACTTTTCTAATCTTAGTACTGAATTAGGGACTGGTTTTACCTGTTCAAAAGCTTTTTCAACTGAACAAAAATCATTTATTACCGAAAAATCCCGCAGATTTTTGTCATGGGTGACTTCGTCTATTGCTGAATCTTTAAAGGTATCCTCGTTCATCAGAAAATTCAGTACCTGCACATCATTTTCAAATACACGCCAGTTAAAAATATTATCAGGTATGGAAGGCCTAAAAATCAATTCAACAGAAAAGAAATCTGGTGTAAGATTTTCTGACAAAATTAACTTTGATGCTACATTTGCCAACAAATCTGTTTCTTGATTTTGACTTCTAGGAACAGAATTTATGTTAAATGCATCAAAATGTGAGATAAGGTTCCATACCTCTCTTTGATAACTTTGTAAATGTTCAGATAAACAGTGAATGGAGTTACGAACCTGTCTGACAATGATCTCGGAGTCGCCGTATACAATTAACTCTTTGATGTCCAAATCAATTGCCTTTTTCAAACCTTGTATTAAAGCTTCATATTCCACCATATTGTTTGTACAATTAAATTCAATTCTACAAGCTATACATGTTTTATTTCCCTGAGGGTCCACCAGTAGGCAACCAGCTCTTGCTCCTTCTTTAGATTTCGCACCATCAAAATATAAAGTCCAGATAGAACTATGCACAACCACTTTACTTTCTATAATATTTACAATATTTAGATTATCTACATCATTAATGGTTTCTTTGAATGAAGATTTAGGAGAAACAGATGTCACATTACTAATTTCAGACTGCTGTTTGTTTTCAGAAAGGGCAAAATTTTCAGCTTTAAAATTACCAAATCCTAATTCATACATGTAATTCCCCATGATACAATCTGAAAATAAAATAGGTTCACTAGGATCATGCAGTTCTGTAACAGTATGTTTCATATATCTTTCTCTATTTATCTTTATCTGATTTGACTTTCCGTTCTTAGGTAACCACAATGTTGACCAGTCCATGGAAAATAATCCATTTAGTTGTTGAGACCAATCCCTACTTAAAAATAGCTCATATGCATCTGGAATATCTACAACAACAATATCTATAATTTTATAAACCGAAGGGTTACAAGCAATCCTGACTAAGACATCTTTCATTTCTCCTACAACCTTTACATTTGTCCTATCCAATTGAGTTATTTGAGAATTAGATGGAACATATTTTCCATTCAATTTCTTGCATACTGATAAAGGCATCACATTGGAGGATGCTCCAGAGTCTACCATGCAGTTATGAACATTCCTATTGAAAATTTCGAAGGTAAGTAAGAATGGAGGTGTGGTTGATTTAGAATTCTTACCTATAAGCGAAGCTTTGTCAGCCATTGCTTTTCCTTTTTCAGTTGCTGTTGGATCATTATTAGAACTATTAGCAGCAACATTTTGTTTTGCATTAGGAATAATTGAACTCACTGCGGGATTTATAACATGACTATTAGGCATTGGGTAGATTTGAAGAAGGTCGTACATATTGATGTTTGCACGTGTCTTCTTTAAATCTTCAATTATATCATATTGTAAATCTAATCTAGGATCATTTTGAATAGGCTGGGTAACTTTGGTTGATTGAGTCTGCTTGCTGGGTTGAGCTTGTTTATTAGGTTGTGGATTATTGTTGTCATTATTTGTAGTAGAACTTGGTGAAGCTCCAGGGGTATTTGCAAATTCCCTACTACGAGTATTATAAGTGTGTTGTCCTGTAGGCAGACTTTTAGTCTCATGTTCTTTCACAAGACTGTCCCAGAAATGACCATTAACTTGTTGAGGTTCTTCTGATTCTTCATCATTTTTTGATTCCTCTTATTCTTCGTTTTCGGTTATTTCTTGACTAGAAGTATTTTCAGACAAAGATAAAACAACTCGAATTATATTAAAAATATCTTCATTTGCTGCTATGTCAGGTGGTGTATTTTTATTGTTTGCATTTGGGTTTTGTCTATACTAATTTTTGAAAAATCCCCTAGAAGGAGAAGCTTCAGAATTGGTTTTCTTTAACCCTACAACTTCATTGGTTATTGTTCGAATAACATTTTGCAGCTGTTCTATGTCAAATGCTTTGTATTTTTCTGAATTGAGTTTTTCCGTCTTCCTACGAGGAAAAGAATCAGATTTCCCACTTCTATCTGGTTCATAGGACATAGAATCCTTCTTAACTTTAATGGCTTCCTCAAAAGTTTCTACTAAAGTTGTTTTCCCAGCTCTCTTAATGAACATCCCAGAATATTTTGGTAAAGATGACCTATAATTTTCAATAATTATGTCCTCCGAAGGTTGAGAGGCAATTGGGATTTTGTTTTTTAATGTCAGAAACCTCTGATTGAAATCTTTGATTCTTTCTTTAGGCTCCATTTTAATCCTAGATAAATCTAGGGATAAAAGAGAGGTTGTTTTATCTTCCTCGAATTTATCTAGAAAGGCTTTATTAAATTCCCCCCAGTTTGTGATTGATCCCTGTACTAACGAAAAATACCAGGTAGAAGATATTCCTTCGAAAGTTAGAGGAAACAATCGACAAACTACATCTTCATGCTAAACGTTCAAGGTTTGAACAGCCAACATGAATTTGTTAACATGCACCTCTGCAGGTTCTTTGTCATCTGGATTAAACTTAGGGAGGAGTTTATCTGAGTGTTTAGGCAAAGGATGCTATATACCAGGGACTGCTACAGCAGCTGTTCTTAGCCAAGGGAGTTGTGGATTGGGTTGATTAGGTGGAGGATTGCCTCCTCCTCCTTCAGGTACATTTCCTGCCATTGGACTTCCTTCAAAACTTGAAGAACTTCCTGAATTGGATGGTCTTGGACTATTAGCTAGTGATTCAGGAGGAGAAGGTGTCTGATCAAAATCGCGTCTTGCAATTAGTCTTCTAGTAGTAGTTGTTTGAGTAGTCTGCCTTTGATGTCTTTCAACCTGATGGTGGGGTGTACTATCAGCTACTTCCAAATCTTGCGTAACTATGATCAATTGTGGATTATGTCACTGCTGTCTAGGTAGACCATAATCTATTGGAGATATACCAAGCTTATTAGTGTATGCTCTTGTGAGAATATATCTTTATTCTTCTAGAGTTTGAGTGCTTTGTGCAGGAGTAAAGGGAGAGGTGACAGGATCACGCTCGAGAATGTTCCTAACAGTTTCTAAAAATGGTGATCTACTGACTTCTGGAAGTTGTTGGCTGGTTGGAAATGTTTCATTAGTTTCACCTGCCATTACTCATTAACAAGCCCTCCTTCTAGCGCCATTTGTTGGCTTGATTTTCAGACCTAGGCCAACAAGGAGGTTAAACCCACACAATCAGCTTAAAGCAGCGTCCGGTGTGTTTGGAATAGCAAAACCTCGCAGGTTATGGTCTTGCTACCAACTGATTTTTCTCTTAAGGAGAAAATAAAATCAGCAAAATCTACCTTATCCTAATGTTATTTCTACCTAAATGATGAATCCTATGATTAGTTTCAACTATCTAAATTGTCTTATAATTGATTTCTTAAGGAAAGACTCCAATTGTTGAAGATTTTTTCTTAATATAAAGGCTGTTAAAATTATGCTAAAAAAAATTACACAAATCAATTTAATACCTGTTAACTGAAATATACTAAAATAAAATTTAATCTGAACTATCTTAACTATCCTATCTATCTTATCTCCTATCTGTCCTATCTCAGCTGAGAGCGTATCTAGATACTATATTAATTATTAATTAATAAAAGATGAACAGAAAGATAAATAGTAAGATCTAAATGACAATATTTAAATCATACATATTAAACTATTCTGTTATAACATCACTTATCAAAGAAACTGAAAATAAATAATTACTTCAATTTTCTGAAGTATATAATTAATTAATAGCTAATCATCAACATAACTATTTGAATAAAAGATGATGTCTAGTATGAAATCACTGTAAAAATACAAACGATAGCTAATAGACAGAAATGTATATCCTTGTAGCTTGAATTTATAGTAAAAATACTAATAAATTCAGTCACAATGATATATTAATTCAAACATAATATTGAGTTGACAGAGTGAAAATTATAATTAAACACAAGTATAACAAAGCATACTGTATTAATATTAAAATAGAAGATAATATACTGACATATAAAGTATATCCAAAACAATACCAGTAATGATATCAACCTGGAGATTTCCAGTTGCATCCCACATCCAAAGATCCAACTTTAGTTATGAAATAAAACCAGTAACAAAATATATCTCAAGTATCTCTCTCTTCAGTCACTCCCCCCTCTCTTCATAAAAATTCCTAACTTATATAATACTATCAGTTGTTTTCGATTGAGTTTTCCCATCAATGCTACATGCCATATTATAGGGTTCCTATAATTATCCAAGAGAATCGAAGCTCTTTTACAAAACACCTGTCACTATAATAATGAAAACGACTAGCCTGAATGTTTGTTGGTTTAAAGGTGCTTGGTAAATTCATGGCTGTTGTTGAAACTCCAGCCTTCAATAAACAACCACGTCTCCCAACCAACATATTAACAACGTCTTGAAGCTTTGGAGAAGAGTGATGACATATCCACCTGTGTTTAAACAAACGGAGCATCTCATTAAAACCATTTAAAACAGATGTAAAAAAATAAACTAAAACTTAAATGTATGCCTGTAAAATCTACGATTTTATAGGCATGCATAACAAAAATATTTTATTACCTGTTTGACAACGACACAACCATGTACTTTAAAAAATGAGAATAACCATCAAGTTCTATTTTGAAGATCAATTACTCTTCGGGCTTCAGCTAATTTGGCTTTCAGCCTAATAATCTTTAACTTTTGTTTTTCTATTTGTTCAAGCAGATGCTGATTCATGCCTATTATTGACCTCTTTGCTTTTTTATACTGGTTCTTTTTGGTATTCATTTCTTTCCACCTACTAATCCAGTTCAACAATTCCTCCCTGAATGTCCTATTTTCTTCTTCTATCAATGCTGCATTAGATTGACAATGCTTAAGTTCATCTTTCAACCCTGTAATCTTGGTCTGGTATGCCTTATCTAGAACTTGCTGAAGGGTTTCTTCTTCATTTTCATGACCTGAATTAGCTACCTGAGGAGGAGTAGGGTTATCAATGTTTTGACCAGATGACTGAGGACTGATAAAAGATGGTTCAGGGTCTAAGATACAGGTGTCCATACATGATGGAGTGACCTCGTCCTTGCCCAATTTTGCACCATTCTCCTTTATAAAAGTGGGATTATTTACATGAATAGTGTCAGGGACTGACGATGGAACATCGTCCTCAATATGGACGACTGTAGGCTGAGTATCCTGTTGATCAACCATAGGAACCGAAATTGTAGGGACATTGTACATACTTCTAGTAACCCTCCTCGAAAATACAAGATTGTCTGACTCAAACCTTCCTTTATTGCAGCATACTTATGCTAGATGATCTAGTTTATACAGAGACTCTTTACCATGTTTACGAAGATTATCTGGCTTGGAGATATTTTTACACTCAACAATGTTAATAGTTTTGCTTTCGGTTAACCTTTCCTTTGTTTTTGTAGGAATACTATGACATCTATCAGATGAGGGCCGATTAAAGACTGCTTTAGAGCAACGGGGAACCATATTATCAACATTGTCACTACTGATACCAACGTTTACGGGTAGATTGGATTCTTCAAGCCTTTTACCCTATGATTCAGTCTCAGGAACATTATTAACCTCAGGCTTAGTAGCTTTTCATTTCTTACAAGTCTTTGGGGAGGGGTTCGGCCAGTATTGAGTCAGCCCCAAATGGCATTGCCACGTCCCGGTCTTGACCCCGTTACATTAGATGTATATGATGTATATATTGTAATGATCATGGTGTGGAGCTAAAGGCCAAGGCCCCACCCTTGATTGGTTATGCTATGTTTTGGGATTTAAATCGTCACCGATTGAATATCGGGGCGTGCGGCACATATTAAGTTTCAGCATCATGTAAATATGCATCTATAATAAAAATAAACACAACCAGCTACGATCGCGGCAACCAAATCGAATGGGGCATGATTTTCTAAGGATAAAGGGGGGGGGTGAAATATTTAACCTATGGGCCAATGGGGAAAAGCCAAATGTCTATGAGAAGACCCATCAAGCTATCAACTACCTTTCTTGTCTTTTTACCCAATCATTTATTTCTGCCAGAATGTGGTTGAGTTAGTTATTGCATGGAAGGGGAAGAGTATGGGAAACCAAATTCGAATTGGGCAGAGACCCATTTTTGAAAATCGTGTTCTGACTTCCTTGGCAAGAAAAATGCCCAAAAACGTATGCCATTCTGCTATGCATTCACGTTTTTCAGTTTCCTCACGTTTTGGGAGCAGCTGGAGTATTTCCTGTGTTTTTCCTTCCACGTTTTTGGCTGTGGCTTCGTTTTTCCCAGGGATTGGAGGCCTTTTTTGTAATGCCAGGGCCTGGGTTGTCTTCCTCACGTTTTTGGAGCTGCTGGTGCATTTTTCCATTCACGTTTTTGTGATTTCATGTGTTTTCACCATGGCTGGGAAGAGCCATTCACGTTTTTGACTGTCTCACTGACTATTGGTCTCACGCACAGACTGTTGGGACGTTTTTTCCCTGCTGTGAGTTGTGCTCACTTATAAGCTACATGACTGTGTGCCTTCCCCCACATTGTGAGCCGTTTTTGCTGTTTCATTGGGGCTGTGTAATTCGTTTTCCTATTTAAGCTGTGATAGCTAAATTGGTTGCCTGAGTGCAATGGTTGGTCTTTGGACTGTGTGAGGAGTGAGGATTTTGGCTTGGTTGCTTGATAAAACTGGTGTGAGAAACCACACAGACAGAACTAGAGGGCTGGCCTTCTTCTCCATCACCCCTGAATAGCACTGGAAGGGAATGCAGGGCCTGAGGGACTGTGTAGCAGAGAAGGGACTGATTCCTTGTGTTGGGTGTGGATGGGTGTCTTAGAGGTCAGGCTAGTTTTGGTGTGGGTGTTCTTGGCTCTGTAATGAGCTCACCAGCTTAGCAATTGCCTTCTTCAGCTCCTTAAGGGCCTGATAAACCCAACTTGGTTGGCTTGGCTATGTGTTTTGTGTATCCTGGCTATGTGTAAGCCTTCTAGTTCCCTTATTCCTTGGAGAATCATGCCCAGCTCGGGGGTGGCAGCACTGCTGAGAGATTAAGGAGCACGCTGGCCTACGGTTGGGTGGAACGTTGCAGCGGCGTAGCTGGTTGTGGAGAAAAGCTTTTATAAGATAAGTGATCTTGTGTATTTTACCTCTGCAAATTCTATATTTACTGTTAATTAAATTGGAATGAACATGTTAAACGAATGCTTGTTTGAATGCTGTTGTTTCCGCTGTGCAAGGATAATTAATTATAGCTGTGCATAATCTACAATTGTAGTTGTGTATGTTAAATGCAATGCATTCTCTCCTTCAGCATTTTGTTTTGGGCAATTTTTTTAGTCTGTACATGTTCATGGGTGGTTAGCCCGGTCTGATCAAGCTCGTATATTGCGTCCTCCTTGCCGGTCGGAGGCTTGGGGACGTGACAGGCATTCAGCTAAAAATTCATCCCATGACTTACCCTTCAAGGACAGTTAATGTTGTAGTATGATTTTAACTAAGCCATGGTGAAATAAACTTCTTTCAGGGTTATAAAAACTTTGAACTTCATGCGACATCTTCTTCAAACTTTGCCATAGGTAAAATTGTAGATTAAGCCTACAACCCTATAATGCTAATAGGAGTCTTAAGTGGTAATAGTGTAAATGAGAGAAACGTCCATCGCAGGACACATACCTGACCAGAATTTCGTAGTAGGCTCGCCATTCAGGCTTCAAGAACTTGACAAGGACCCCTATCTTCAGTTTTGTATTATCTGGTAATGGCAGTAGCAGAGATAAACACTTTTTCTTATTAACCTTACCACCCTTGAACCAGCGTTCTCCAACTTGTGGGAGCTTTGTCGCCTCTACGATTTTGTCTTCATTAACGATGAACTTAAAACCCTCGATCTGCACAACGTCTTCTTTTAAATTTAAGGCAAATAGTTTGGTTACCTCTGCATTATGGCCGTCAAAACACTTAAAGAACTGCCCCCACCCCACTTTCTCAAATCGCAAGGCTATCTTCTCGTCTGCTTCTATGAGCTTTGAACTTGAGATTTCGAAACGATTCAATGGGGCCATAGCTTCCTCAACACTATCCTGGTTTCGAAATGGAATGAACGGAAAGGTGAAGAGGGAGGGGATAGGTATCCAAGTGCATGACATGATGTGAAATAAAAACTTCACATGCTTCGAATCTGACAGTCATGGGGGCTCTAAATTTAGCCATTAAGCCGAACTTAGCGATGATGAATGTTATAGCCAACGTTCTGTTATGATATATGCATGCTTAACCATGAATTAGCCATGACTAGCAGTAAAATTTAACCAAATTGACAAACCAGGGATCGCTTGATTGATGGATCGTAAACCAAAATATTGATTACACACAGTGGTCATAATGAGCACGTACGTTGTTATGAAATGGAATGACTCTCAACATTAAATCTTGAGGATGTGAATCATCAACATATTCACAGCTATTAGTTAATTATTAGGTGTAATCCACCTTTCCATGCCAACACAACGATCTAAGTAGTAGGCGTTATTAATTTGACACATGGATCTTGTAAACTCTGTCAATTAATGGTCTTATCCATTTTTAGCGTGAAAGGTGATAGCATTCAAGGCGATATAGTATCGAAATCATATACCCTAATGTTTAGCATGACAACTAGCTAATGACTTGATTTAATATTTATGTCATGTATATACATAAAATTTCATAGATTTAGTTTTAAATATTTCCAAAATCCCATTGATTAATATCCGAAATTAAATTTGATAGGATACCAAGTGATGAAACTATAATATATGAAAATTCCCATATGATAGTCATTTATTTACTAACTACATATATACAATTTTTTACAAATTCATGGTAAGGCATTACATGAAATATAAACTTTAGGTTACAATAAGTCACCTTTAGTTCTAGGAACTTAGGACTCATAATACCTCACCCATATCCAGCTTTAAATAAACTCAATATGTGTTTTGTTGATTTCCCTTTGGCATACTATCCTTTCAAATTTCATAAAAATTTAACTTAATGATTAAATCGATTATATAAAAATTTATGAAACTGACTTATTAATCTGACAGCTGCTAATTGCCAAGTTCATGAACTTGTTTTCATCAACTTCTAACACGTCATTTAACTTTTCTCCAATTGAGAGTACCTTCAGAATCAAATATTCTGAAGGCACTCTTTTATAATTTTTAAAAGAGAGCTGATCTCCCTTCATCTGAATGAAAAATGAAGGGGTTGTTGCTGACTACCAACAAGACCCCAACTCTATATTTATACTAATCCTGACATGACTAAAACCCTACTAGGGATGACCTCTACAAGGAGAGTCTAATAACTCTAGTGCCTCGGAACTGTGCGGACTTTAACCCTTAAACAATCGGAGGGTTACCCACTATGACTTGACATGACTTGTTTACATTATTTATTCTCCCAATCGGAACATCGGGGCATGCCAGCATGACTCAATTACATAATAGATAAATCTTGGAATAAACATCGGGTTACAATACATAAGATACATAGATGAATACATTTCAAAGTTACAAATACATCAACATTGTCATCCTCTATAGACTTTCATATTCAACCTTGTAGCAAAGGTTCAGATCTTCATCAAGCTTCTCATGTACGTGTTATCCCATGGGTGTATTATGAGCTCGTACAAGGTCTTATTTCATTTGCACACATGATTCTGCTTGTCACATGTGTCAACTCCCACTGGCTGCAAATGTCTCTTTGTAGTCTATGCCTTCTTTTTGTGAGAAGCCTCATGCTACAAATCTTTCCTTGTATCCCACAATGTTTCCATCTACTGCATGATGGAACTACGAAATTCCCTTCATGTATTGATACTGCATCCTAGACATCATTCTTCTTGAACTGGTCTTCCCTTTCTTCTTGGTTACTTCTTCATAGCTAGAAGGTTCTACATCAATGATGTCGCTGCATTCATCATATTATTCTTCATCTTGAATTGTCGTCACTTGTTCTTCGGAACAAGTCTCATCCTTCTTTGCTTGTAGGCGATTATGTATGCGACCTTTCCTACAAGTCAAATGCATTTGTATGGTTAGAAACATTTGATAAGGAATATTCATAATGGCAAATTCTTATGCATACATATATGATCATGCAACTATTTTATCCAATACAACATTCATCCATATCTCACGAAAACTTTTCTAGATGCCTTCCATCTCTACCAGGACAACATTGAGATTGTGCACTAATCCAATATGTCAGCAAAGAGGTTTCATTCTAGATAAGCAGCAATGGAGAGTTGTATAGCACCATGATCTACTTACCCTTCACATGCATATTAGTAGTATACTGTCATTAATGCAAACATTCTATTATGCATAATACATCAACTGAATATAAACAAATTCATAACAAAACAATATCATGAAATGTCAATTGAATACTTATCTGTATTTGTTTCGTGGGTAGACTCCTTCTTGAGCCTTTAGCTTCATCATCTTCTTCATTCATAATAGCATCATTTCTCATCCAAATGCTAAGGTGGATAAGAGGTTCTTCAGGAGTTGAGTTCTTCACATTCCTCATTGCTTGAGGGATCTTCTTTGGATGGTGAGAGCTTGATCTTCCCATCTTCTTTTCTCTTATTATGAGTCAAGCTTCTTCTTGTGTGTGCTCTTCCCAGAGTTTTCTGAAAGTAATCACTTCCTTCTAGCACACATTCCTTGAATGAATGAATCCCATGATCCTAGGAGGCCATTCAAGGTGGCTATCATCACTTATACATTCTCCACTTCTTCTTCTACTACTACAAGTTGTTCTTTGATTTGAGAGACCCTTGTAAAGTATGATTATATGGTCTTTGCATTCTGGATCTTCACATTCTTCAACTGTTTTCTCAAAGTCATATTCCGATTTATGTTCTTCCATTCAAATAGCTTGGTCAAGGAATCAAACATCTCTTTCGGTGTCTTTAGGAAAAACACTTGTGGTATAAGGTGATCCATGATTGAATCAGCAATGATCTTCTTGGCCTTGACCAAGTTATTCTTGTGTAAGGCTTTTAACCTCATCTCCCTCTGGAACTGGAACCTCTCTACTTGTGTAGATGCCCAATTCATTTTATTTATAGAGATCATATACTTCCATGCTTGGAAGTTGTCAAATTCACCAAGCTTATCATCAAGATGATGTGATATATCACTTTAAAATAAGAACCTCAAATGTAAATAGGAAAAGATTAGATCTTACCGATTTGAGGTGTCCGTCCTGGTTCAGGAGCTGGCTGATCTAGGGTTTGTCAGAGAAACCCTAATTTTCAAATATTAGAATATTTTAGATATTATTAGCTATAAATATATACCTATTCAAGGTGAGCTTTCCAATGTACTCCTTTTCTAAAAACAGTGGAGGGAAGCTCTCAGAACAGAAAGCCCTAGTTTACCAATTTCTTCTACAGAAATTCATGCTACTGTTTCTATGGTATCTCTGAAATTACTACTCCTCTCTATCTAAAACTTTGCAATGAGGTAGTCTCTCCTGTCCCTATTCCAAAACCATAGATTTCATCATAATTGGTTTCACCAATTGGTACTTATGATTGTTTTCCCAAGGTGATTAGTTTCAGGACTGTTCAACATAGCGAAGTTGTACGGACTACCACGTGTCACTGTTTCATATTCTGGGTTTGAAACTTGGACCACAGAAATTAGATTCTGTTCCCTTTCTAAAACATATTCATAAATTTCATTTGGACCTTTGTCTCCCAATATATGTCAATTATCCCCAGGTGTCCTGTTTAGGGATGAATCATAGAAGAGGCTAGAACTCTAACTTGGAGGGATCATATCTCCTAGAATATAGTGAATCTGAGGCTGAAATTTGGAAAAATAGTAAATAAATATTTCATCTTTTTCCTGTGAAAGTTGCAGCTCTTGATCCTTCTCCATTCCTAAGATATAGTGAATGTACCAAAACTTATCAGTTTTAGTATTTTAGGGTTTTTTCCGGCTTGGGGTCAAACTAGGGTTCTAATTTCCCGGAGTTGTACCCAACCAAAAATATTGAACCAGGTATCTAAACTTCAATTTTGATGAGGAGAAAAATCCTATGCTAGGCTCACTCAAAAATTCCTCTTCTGTAAGAAGCCCTAATTTCTGGCACCAAAAACTAAAAATGCTCGGAATTGAATTTCGCTTCGACAGAAAGATGCGCCCTTCAATGGAGAGTCAGCCTAGCATACTTTTGATGATGGATTGTGGAGAGAGACCCAAAAAGTTAGAATGCCTAGTTTCTGTAGCTGCATAATGTCTTCTTCTCAGGTTAGCTCTGATACCATGTTAGATTTTTATCATTTAAGCAATATGATCTTAGGATCTTATCTGAGAGAATAACATGCACAATAATAAACACAAGAGACAAGAGACACAAAGAATTTTCCTCGGGGAAACCATAAAAGAGAAAACCCCGCAACTTCCTTAGAGATAGAATGAGCACCAATGGCAACAGTAAAACCCAGAAATAGAAAAGATGATCTCCACAGCTTGTTCTCTCTCTCACAGTTGAGAGAGATTCTCCTCTCTCACTCATGTGCCCCAATGAGTGAGTGTGTGTGTGATAAATATAGAGACTCACTCTCTATTTATATTCTTTCGTTTGCTTAGTTTCCACTTCAACATGTCGGCCCCACTTAACAATTACTTACTAGAGCCGACATCTCTAGGAGAGTCTAATAACCCTAGTGCCCCGTAACTATGGGGACTTTTCCCTCCGATCAATAAGGAGGGTCAAACTTGACACAAATGTGGGTACTATTGCCCCGGCTTACAATGGAGGGTTAACCTCAGTGAATTTACATGACTTGTTTACATTATTGAATCTCCCGATCGGAACATCGGGGCATGACATGAATCAATTACATTATATATACTTCCCAGAATAAACATCGGGGTACAATACATAAGATATATAAGTGGATACATTCTGAAGTTACAAATACATCAACATTATGCGACTTTTAAACCTATTTTACCTCAAACCTATGCACATCAAGATGTGTGCATAAGTCCAAATACTTTTGGAGTTTTTTTCATATGAGTTTGAATAAATTGAATCTTGGCCTTCGAAATCCCTTGAGAACGCTCAGATTCGACCCTCCATTACCTATTTAGAGTGATATATAAGGAACCCCTTGGATACATTGAAGAGAAATAAAACTATAGTCTTCATCCCTTTTAGGATGACATGATCCAACCAGCAGTTGGCAGGTTGTTAAGCTTTGACAAAGTCTAGCAATTCGACTGCTTCGACTACTCTAATTGCTTCGACAGGTTTGCATTGATAGGTCCACCTCGACATGTTCACTTTGACAGGTTTTCCTTGATAGGTCTGCCTCAACATGTTCACTTCGACAGGTTCTCCTCGACAGGTCCACCTTGACATACAACAAACCAACATGCCTTGTCAATATCGATGATTGTCGAATATCGACAAAATGCCTCTATCTTTTGGTCATCTTCGATGGTTGAAATTATGAACCGTTATAACTTCTTGTGTAACTAAACATAATGGGTAGACATCCAAGCATCTCAGCATCCTATATAAGCATGTACACTAATGTAATATAGAGCATTTCGATTTCTCCATCTTTCCTGGAGAATAAGTAATGAATTGGTTCGAATTCTTGCATATTGTCTGTGCGCATACTTCTTGTTGATGTAGTGTATTTCCTTATTTTATGGTTCTTCTTATATTCTTCCACCATAACAGTAATTGGATCATTCTGTTGGTTGTTGTCCCCAACATGCACCTAGGCACGACCTGGATCATTGGTATCATATCAAGATCTTGTTCAAAGATTAAGTTACATAAGCACTTCAATCGAATGTATTTAACTTATTCCTGCTCAAACACGCTCGCAAACTCAACAACATAAGCAGACACTTCCTTTGACTTCAGAAAATATGGTCGAAGAAGCAGACAATAGACATGCAACTGAAGAGACATAACAACTCATAAAAAATCACTGGCTCACTAGTGGACCGAAATGTTCACCCACTTTAGTGAGATTCTCATGAGAGTCACTTCAAACTCCTGGGAATCCTTGACATGACCTCACTCCGATAAAATCATCCCATTCAAAATGCAAATGAATATGGACATATCGAACCTTGAAGGAAATATTAATGCAGAATCCTTCGATAATTGGGTACAACAAATGGAATCTTACTACACAGTGAATCAAATCTCTGAAGTGGAAAAGATCACCATTACATCATTAAAAATGTAAACCTATGTAGACTACTGGTGGGAGAATATATTGAAAAATATGGAAAAAGAAGGATACCCCATAGACACATGGGTAAAATTTGTTGAATATGTCCGAAAGGAATTCTACCCTCCCAAGTATCTTGAGCAACAGTATAAGAAGTGGCATCAGCTAAGGAAATGGAAAGACCAGTCCACACAGAGTTACATTGATGAGTTATACCGACTCATGGCTAGAATTTGTGTCCAAGAAGAAGAGAAATCTCTTGTCTTGAAGTATTCCAGCGGTTTATCCCCATACATTCAGTAAGATATGGAGTTTCTGATTGTATGTACGCTTACGAATGCATTTGATTATGCCATTAATATTGAAGCTAAACATAAAGGAAAATCATATTTTGTGAACAAGCCAATAGGTCGAACATTCGACAAGAAGTCACCAGCTGACTTCGACAAGTTGAAGAACCCTTCTCAGCCGACCTCGCCAAAGCTCGATCATCAAAATAATAACTTTCAGAAAGACAAGAGGGATTGCAACAAACAAGCTCCTATCGAGAAATGGTCTTATTATAAGAGTTAAACATGGCATGATATGTCATAATGAAAAGATCAGAAGACATTTTTGGAAAAATTGTTGACCTCTGACTTGTTCGAAAAAACCCTGGTAGAATCTGATCGTGATGAATCAATCTTCTTATCTTCGACCTCGACTATCATCAATGAGGAGGAATGAGAGTTCCTATTCCATACAAGGATATGGGTTCATAAAAATACATTACATTTTATTGTGGATAATGGTAGCTAGAAGAACTTCATTTCTCAATATCTTGTGAAGAAATTAGGTATTGTCACCACCCCACATCCTCAACCTTACAATATCGGTTGGATGAAGGATGGACATGAACTAAGGATCACATTCCAATGCTAACTCTCCTACTTCATTAATCCTTTTGAATGTGAATTACTCTATGACGTGGCATCTCCTTCCGTATTTGATGCCCTGTTCAAGAAACATTACCTATGGGATCGACACGGTACATATCAGTCACAACCTCAGAAGGTGATTGTCAAAATCCAGAATCAATGATATGGCATACTAGAGCAACAACCCACATCAACGGTTGCTATGTTACTTGCCAAACAAACAAAGAATCTTATCAATCATTCTCAAAATTTCACATTAATCATGATAAATACTCAACATTCCAGGAAGTCTACAGCAACAAGTTGACTCACTGGCCAACATAGCTCCTGACAATAAGAACAGATCAACCACATTCTTGAAGAATACCAGAATGTATTTCAAGCACCAAATGGAGTACCTCTGCATCATTAAGTAAAACACTCCATTGAACTTGTTCCTGGTTCTTCATTACCTAACACATCTGTCTACATAAGATCCATTCTAAAAAATGAAGAGATTCACAGGAAAACCCAGGATTTGATAGAAAAGGGTCATATCCACCCCAACTCCTCTCCTTGTGGAAGTCCAGTTGTCTTAGTTCCAAAGAAATACAAGACTTGGCGCTTGTGCATCAACTATCGGGCTCTCAACAAAATTTTAGTAAAGAATAGATACCATATTCCAAATATTGATGAGCTCATCGATAGTATGAAATGTGCTAAGTTCTTTACGAAACTAGACCTCAAGTCGAGATGCCACCATATTCCAATTGAGTCCACGATGTATGGAAAATGAATTTCAATACCAAGGAAGGATTGTTTGAATGGTTAGTCATGTCTTTTAGCTTAACCAATGCACCTGCAACCTTCATGAGATATATGGATGACCTTATACGACCTTTCATTAGTAAGTGTGTCATTGTCTATATTGACAATATCTTGATTTTTATTCGATCATGGGAAGAACATGTCAAACAACTTCGACAAGTCTTTGACGCTTTCCAACAACATCAACTATATCTGAACATGAACAAATGCTCATTTGTGATGACCAACATCCAATATTTGGGCTATGTAATTGAATCTATAGGCATTCATGTCAACCCAAAAAAATTACAGATCCTCAAAGCGTGGCCCATTCCTCAAAAAATTCATGAACTAAGAAGTTTTATTGGTTTGGAAATTTTTTACAAATGATTCATACTTGGCTTCAGCCACATTACATGGACTTTCAATCTATTGACAAAAGGAAATGGGAAAATTGTCTTCAAATGGACACTGACACAACAACAAGCTTTTGAAAAACTCAAATACAAGATTTGTATTTCACTGGTACTTGTGTTACTTAATTTGCATCATCCCTTTGAGATTCATATGGATGCATCGGACTATTCCCTCAGCACTGTGATCACTTAGTCAGGTCACCTAGTCACATTTCAGTTCAAGACTTTCAATGGAACTATTAGAAGGTACTCGACATATGAAAAAGAACTGTATGCCATTGTGCAAGATCTTAAGCAATGGATACACTACATTCTTGGCAAGGAAATGGTCATCCTCACTGACCATAAACCTTTGCAGTTCACTTCGTCCCAGTCGAAAATACAGACTACTCAACAACTCAAGTGGATTAGTTACTTGCAACAATTTCAGTTGGTAATTAAGTATTGGAAAGGAAAATCCCTGCCGCAACCGATTGTCTCAGCAGACCACCCATTACTCTACTATCTACAGTGATGAGTATATAGGGTTATGACACCACTACTTGGCCACAATCATATTTGGTAAACTACGATTTCTCTACAATTAATTGACAACTTCAAACTAACACGCTGTCTATTACCGACTACTTCCTAAAGGACACCTTGCTATACAAGCTTGGACAACTTTGTGTACCGGCTGATGAGCACTGATAGAAGCTCATTTGGGACGCGCACTACAACAAGAATGCAGGAAATTTTGGAGTCATAAGAACACTTGTTTTCCTCCAAAAGTATTTCTACTGGCATTCACTTAAATTTGACATCAACAAGTACATTCGATCATGTGTCGTTTGTGCCATACTAAACTACTGCATCGACGATAAGGAATGTACAAACCCCTTCTAGTTCCTAGTCGACCATGGGAATCTATTTCTATGGACTAATTGATGGGATATCCTACTACCAAACATCAACATGACGCAATATTAGTAGTAGTCGACATATTTTCCAATATGGCTATACTCATACCATGCAAGAAGACTATGAAAGCACAAAATACTGCTCAACTCTTCTTCGAACATGTGTGGAAACATTATGGCCTCCCAACAACCATTGTTTTCAATAGAGATGCTAGATTTATCAACACCTTTTGGAAAACTCTTTGGAAACATCTCGACAGGAGAATTTATTTGTTGAAAGCCTTCCATCTGCAAATAGACAGAGAGACGGAAGTTGTAAATTGCTTAGTTGTACAATTGCTTCACATGTACAACCACAAGCATCGTCGAACATGGGATGAAAACCTTCCATACATATAACATAGCTACAATGATGCTCAACATAGCTCTAAGGGAAATATTCCATTTGAGATCTTTTATGGATTTCAACCCTCATTTCCTATCGACTTAATTAGTTCCTTGACATAGCTGAATAACACCCACTTCAAAGGATGAGAAGTGGAGAAAGCATTGAAATTCAGAGATCAAATCTACAACATTCAGAAGCAAGCACATGAGATATTGCAATGAGCTAATGCAAAATCTAAGGCCCATCATGACAAGCATCGTATCCTCATTCATTCCAAATTGGGGATCAGGTCTGGTTACATCTAAAGAAGGAGCACTTCAATGGTCCATACAGAAATATGAAACCTTTGTGAGATGGTCCATACAGTATCCTTAAATAGATTGGAGAAAACAATTTTCAGCTCGACATTCCTGCATGCCTTGGCCTACATCTAGTTTTCAATGTAGATCTACTTCGACCATACCATGCACTATTGTTGGAATAGAATGAATTGCATATAGTATAACATGAAGACATCCATATAGATGTTTAGGAACCTCTTCTTTGCAACATCATTATGGGATGACACATACACCATATAAGGACGAACTCCATTCCCTTTTTTCAAGTGGCTAAAGCTGGAAAAATCCCCGTGTAAGGAAAATGGTACTCTACTATTGAAGTAGCCAACAAGTTTCCTCACCTAAATTAATACACAATGGAGACCAATTCTTCTTATGGAAGGAGGAATGATCCAACCAACAGTTGGCAGGTTATCAAGCTTCGACAAAGTCTAGCACTTCGATTGCTTCGACAAGTTTTCCTCGATAGGTTCGCCTTGACATGTTCGCTTTTATAGGTTCACCTCGACAGGTCCACCTAGACATGTTCACTTCGACAGGTTCTCCTCAACAGGTCCGCCTTGACATACAACATACCAACATGCCTTGTCAATATTGACGATTGTCGAATTTTGATAGAATGCCTCTGTCTTCTAGTCATCTGCGATGGTTGAAATTATGAACCATTATAACTTCTTGTGTAACTGAACATAATAGGTAGACACCCAATCATTTCAAAATACTATATAATCATGTACACTAATGTAATATAGAGCATTTTGATTCCTACATCTTTCATGGATAAGAAGTAATAAATTGGTTCGAATTCTTGCATATTGTCTGTGAAAATACTTCTTGTCGACCTAGTGTATTTCCTTCTTTGTTGGTTATTCTTATATGCTTATACCATAACATTACTCAACTCATTCAGTTTACTGTTGTCCCCAATGTGCACCTGGGATGACCTGTATCATAACACATTGAAATGTGGTAGGGGCCTTACATAATCTGAAAGGTAGCACACAATATGAAAAATTTCCCCATGGGAATGTAAATGTCATTTTCTCTTGATCCTCTGGTGCTATACTAATATGATTGTAGCCACTAAATCTATCCATGAAGGAGAAATAATTTTTTCCTGCAAGTGTGTCCAACACCTGATCAATAAAAGTTAACATAAAATGGTCCTTCTACGTAGCTTTATTCATCTCTCTATAATCAACACAGATTCACCATTTTTCGTTCTTCTTAGGAACTATGAACAATGGGGACACCCATTTTCTATCAGAGGTAAGATAAATAAATTGTTTGAAGTTCATCTTGACAACCTCCCTTAATGCAGGATTAATTCTATGTAGAGGTTGCCTGAAAGGTCTGCAGTCTTCCTTTGTATAAATATGACATGTACACAAATCAGGGTGGAGGCCTCTCATGTCATTATAGTCCTAGATAAACACATTTTTATGTTTCTTTAAAACAGACATAAGCATATTTGTTTTCTTTTTTGACAATGTGGCGCTGATATTTAATGTTTTTCCTGGTTCAATTTCCACTTCCTTGATCGCAAAATCAATAATAACTTGGAATTAGTATCAGGGGTCATATGTGAACTTGAGATAATGCGAGTTTGTTGGGTAGAAAACAATGGACTGAACAACTCCATAAAATCTAAATAAGGGATGGAATTTGTCATAAGATGATGTATTAGGTCATCCTATGTTGGTTCTTTTGATACAAGAGATTGTTCAATCATGTAAAGTTGTAGAGCCTTGCCTTCTTGATTCGATTCCTCATCTTATGGACACAAGGTAAGTTCTTGTTATATTGTTGGCTTTGCAGGGGGATATAGTCTAATTTATTTGAAAATATTATGATGGGATATCCACATATTTCCTAATCGAAAACCAATATAAGCATTAGTTGTGGCCAGACATGGTCGTCCTAGAATCGAAGGATAGCCTCTCAAGTTTGACTTTGTATGCCGAATCATAAAATCTGCCAGATATTCCCATGAGTCCACTGAAATGACAACATATTCTATAATACCTTCTAGTATTATAGAAGATTGGTCAACCACATGTAAAACAATAATAGTTTTCCGAATATTTGTGAGACCTAGTCTCTTTATTGTCTATTTAGTCATTACATTAATGGCTGCTCCCAAGTCTATCAATGTGTTAGAGAGAAATTCCCTTTATTCTTAACTTGACAATGGGATTACCAGGGTCAGATTACTTAGCAGGAAGAGTGTTCCCCATCATTGATTCTGCCAAATATCCTACCACATGAAATGCTGGGGGATCTTTCCTCTTTCTTCCTAGTTTCCTAAAACATAACTCTCTTACGACTTTTGAATAAATGGGAATGCATTTGATGGTATGGAATAGTGGAACCTTCACACAAACATTTCGTAATTCCCCCAGGAGATTAAATTCTGGTTGAGGCATGAGTTTCTCTATCGCTAAGTGCTCAGGGTATGGTGGATGTTGTTTTTTCTATGTTCCTTGTGATTTCCTGGGTGGCATGGGTGGGAGAATATCTTAAGATTGAACTGGTGGGGTCTCTGGTGTCTCTTCATTTTATTCTTCTATAATTATGGGAGAAGTAGTTTTATTGATAGTACTTCCAAAGTGTAAATGGATTTCATGGTAGTCTACCATGAAAATGGAATAGACTGGGTAATTCAATAGTTCAAAATGAATTACAGGTTGTTCGACCATATTATTGGGGTTAGGAGCAGGTTGTGCTGGAAGAAGTGGTATAGGAGGTAGATTTTTCAATAGTAATATTAAATGGGGTTGTGGAGGAGATTGCATTAATGGTTGTACTAATGCAAATTGGAATTGATGGGGGGGTTTCACTTGAGGAGGTTGTGATTGGATTTGTTGCTAATTTCCAAAGCCTATATTTCTCCAGCTTGATTTCCAAGGGTTGTTTGTGCATATGGATATTCACAGGTTTATTGTGGCGTATGTGGATACCAACAGTAGGATTTTTGTGGAACTTGTGAGGCTTGTGATTGGTGTATTTTCTCATTATTCCAATAAGGATTAAACGAATGCATAGGATCTAGCACCATAACTAAGGGTTAGGGTTTACATGGGAGCTTCTGAGATATGAAGCAAACATGTTCTGCATCTGTCCCAACTTTCACATATATAGCGTTGAGTCTTGGTAGTGAGGGGCAGTTTTTTGTAGGATGCTCCTGGTCACATAGAAGGAAGATTTCTTCTTTTTTTAGTGGGCAGCTTCTGAGGGGATTCCTTTTTTTTCATTTAGGGAAAAATGGCCAAAGATTGATATTCTTCTTCTTGCCTTTTCTTTTCCTAAAGTGCATCCAAATGAGAACTCAGAGAGACGAGTATATCAATTTTAAAATACTCCAATAGGTTGCCAATATCCATTCAAAGGTGGATATATATTCAAATGTGGATGTGGAAGTGTTAGGTATAACTCCCGATTCAATTCTATTCATGGCTGAAACATTTATTTATACATTACAATGTGGCGGTTGAGAACCAGCCTTTTCACCTTCCTATCTATTCATATTCCTATTTATTATTTATTTACAATAATCCCGACGGATTATTCTAACAATCCCCCTCTTAATCCGAAGGGGTGTTCGTAAGTCCGAGTATGTTTTTGAATCTTTCAAACTTTTCTTGT